>VYZT01001939.1:0-93268 GCA_013400735.1 Pomatostomus ruficeps
TAAAATATAAAATATAAAATATATATACTGGCCAAGCCATGTGTGGCTTTCTTAAATTGAAGTAAGTCCCTTATGTGAATCCCTATCCACTAACAGAAATGGGAGCAATCTTTTGACTAGAAGGGAGACAGAACTTATTCTTGATATTTTTGAACTATTATTCCTATGAGCAGATGAAATGTGACCTTCAAAATGTTTTAATTATCAGATATTGATACTGCAGTTTTTGAATCTGCTTTGTGTCCAGATTCCTGAAAGAGTCTGAATGCTGTTAAAATTTCATGGCTTGCAGATAGCAAACAGCCAGGACTCAGCCCCTGGGTTCAATCCATAGAGCAGGTTATCCCCCACACAGCTGCTCTGACACAGCATTAAGAGTTCCAAATCCTAATCCAAATGAGATTTCTGCATATTTTATGGTCATTAACTAATTTGATCGTCCCATTTCTTTCCTTGTTTTCAAATTTAAATAATTACAATTGTGTTCATTTCACTCTAAAAATCTGTGTTCTGGGATTTTTTTTTTTTAATTCTTGTGGCATTTTTAAAGTCTTTCAAAAAACTGCCAGAACCCTAACTCTTACTTCCCCCATGCCACAGCTGCATACCATGACTTCATGGCAATCCAGCCTGTTTCCAGGCCGAGGGTGTAACGCTGACATACATTTTGCTGGAAGTTAACCTCTCTTTCCCCAGTACCTCTGGCATTCATTCCAGATGACAGACAGATGCAAAACAGCTTCAAACTCGTTTTATTCTCAGTCATTGAAGCACACTTCTCTGTATTTGCACAGATGATCCGTCTTGGGTTAAGGACATCTAAGATCCAAACCCACTGCAATAGCCAAGGACATGCTTTTGGCCACTGCTGAAGGCTACTGAGTACTTTTCAGAGCACTTTTTTTTTTTGCACCAGGTGCTGTAGACCCTCCAGCTGGCTACAAGAGAACTGCTACATTACCCAGAGCAATACAAGTGCTGTACAGTAATCACAGCAGGTGAGGTCCCTGAAGAGTGTTCAACTCCAATTACATGATCTGTTTAGAGATTTAAAAGTTGAGGCTGTACAGCTTGCAGTTCTAGAATTAGTACGAGTAAGCTCTGGGGCATCTCTGTATGGACTGCATGGGGAGGAGAGATCCTTAACGTTTTTCTTTTAATAAGAATAAAGCAAATTATAAACAATAAAGGGATATTGAGGTACTTTCATAAGTGAGAAATTCAATAGTCTCAAGAGTTGAGCAAGATGAGTCACTGAGTCCTGATACAAACGTACATGACTCCCTGCAATCTGCTGCCCCTGCAGCACAGCTGCTTTATCCAGCCCATCACAAACAGGCTTAACACTGAGAAACAGTGAAGTTTGCATATTGTTTTGGTGCTCATTGCAGGAGTTGCAAGATGATGATTTAATACAATAACTGATATTCATTTGTGGTCTCTAAAAGGCCATTTCCTAGCCTCTGTCCCTTGAAGGGCATGACCATACCTGAGCCTAATGTCATGCATACCCTGTCACCCGAGAACATACTGGTGAACTCAGTTCAAAATTCAAATAATAAGTGTCATTCTTTTTGAAAAAATTACCTCTATTTTGGTCTAGAGATTTTCTAATAACCTGGTTATTGGGGCAATAGCAAGCGTGCGATTGGTAGCAGAGATTAGACTGAGGTCCCAACCACTTGTAAAGTTTTCTGGTGATTCTTTCCAATATGCCATGAACTATCCTTCTTTTCTGTCACATATACTGAGCCATATTTACATTTGGGTACAGCACAGGCCAGTATATTAACACAAGTAATTTCAAATTAAGTCTCTCAGTCTTTTCTGACTCTATAGTATAAGTTCCAATGCAAAATGTACAGAACACCCACGTAACCCATGGCTTTTAGATCTCAAAGTAAATGTTTTCACATAATCATGGATTGCATCCAAGCAAATGTCTGTAAGATGACATTTCTGGAAGCTTTTGCATCTTTACATTATATTTAGTTTACACAATATACTGTATAACTGGAAAAAGTGGCCATATGAGCCAGACCAACATTTGACCTCTTGTAGAGTGCCTTTGAGAACAGGCTATTTCTCTACCCTCCTCTATGCTAACACCTTTTACATCAGACAATTTCCAAATCAGGAATTTCTTTGAAGTTTCTGGTCTTTCTTCCATAGTTTACTTTTCAAAACATCACAAGTCTAGTGGAATTCATGTATTCATATGCTGGGGGCCCCTATGCAACCCAGCCTGGATCTGAGTTACCCTCTCTTCTTTACATTCACCTTCTTTTCCTCTCTCTGTGAAGCAGTCCTGTTCCAGTCTGAGTCACTGGGAGCCCTCAGAGTTTCTGGGTGGAGTTGAAATTTGGGTCTCCTGGCTCTACCATCATGCAGCCTTTGCCCTTCAGGCACCATCCACCCTGTTTCTCAACAGAGCTCAGCACGGCCATTGTGCTGGCGCACCTTTGGTGTTAGGAGAGAGGGGATGCTTGTCCCTGTAAAGGCCCACAAAGCTACACAAAATTGATCCAAAAACACTTAGGGGAAGGGAACCAACACATTTCTACTGGAAATGTATCAAAGGACAAAATCCAGCACCTTCTATCATCTGGCTTTCTAATACTATACATGCTGTTTCCAGAGCTTCTGTGAAAATAGTCAGTGAGCTGTGCTCTCTGTGGGAATGGCTGCAAGGAGGGCATAACAGGGGAAAATAATTTCCTTTGGAGTGCTTTCGAGTATCCCATGGAGCCTGATCCAAAGCCTGCTGCAGGCATTGGCAGGCCTGCTAGAGAGACTTTAATACTCTTTGCATCAGGCTTCGGCCTATTCACACGCCAGCAAATTTTTTCATGTTGCAACTTTTACAGAAACTGCTGTGGTGCCATCTGGGAATAAGGAGAGGGAATGTTTTCATTTCCTGAGCATAGGTGAAGGGACTTTTTTGCTTGTTTATTTTAAGATGCTGTGAAATCCAAAGACGCAAGAAGAACCACTTTTCTCTCCACATAGATAACTGAAACCACAGCTTAAGTTTTTATCTTTTGTTTTATATTTTTCCTGCATTTCTCAAATATATCATTTAGTGAGAAGAATCAAAGAGATGGGGCAGAGATCTCTGTCATTTTCAGTTGTTTGTACTTCCTGGCTTTCAGAAAACAAAATGTTTTTCTGATAGGAACTGTGACTTCTTTTGGTCAAAGGAAGGAGAAACATAAAAGATGGATAAGACAGTAAGTAGCAGATATGAGAAGGTGAGTGATAAGCAAAGAAGTTAGCTTTCTAAGGAATAAACTGACTATAGTGCTTCTCAGAAGAATATTGTGAGGCCATCATGCAAAATTTGACTTTTTACTTGGTTTCTATATAAGATATTCATGCACGTAACATTTCTTTGTCTGTGCCTGCAAACTGATTCTTCTTGAACTGAATGTTACCTTCTAGTTCCAGTTCTTATTTCATCCTCTGTCTTTTCATTTCCAGACTCAGCTACTCCCTACAAAGTGGCTCATGGGACAAGGTCCTTGGTAGCAAGGTGTCAGTTGTCCTAGGAATGGCTCAGAGAAGGAAGAGTTGTGTTATGAAGTGGGTTCTTCAATGTCCCATAAAGATAAGGTCAGGCATCAGCCTCCTCCTCAGGGACAGCATAATACAGTTTATTTTCTCTACCCAATCAACTATTTCCATGAAAGATGTGTGTGTGTGTGTGTGTGAGGCTGCTGCTCATTCAATATTTGTTACTGCTGATCAAGGGGTTCAGCAGCTAAGGGCATGGGCACAGACACAATCACATGCATCCCCAGAGGTGTTTAAGGCCTGGCTGGACAGAGATTTGTGCAAACTAGTTGTGAGGAAGGTGTGCCTATCCATGACAGGAGGGTTGGAAGTGGATAATCTTAAAGGTCCCTTCCCACCCAAACCATTCTATGATACTATGATTCACAGAAAATCAATATGTGGTGTGATGTGGTAAACCTTTTTCTTAGAAAATCTGGCAACAAATGGACTTTGTTGTCCACAGCTAGGGATCCAGTACAGCTTACATTAAATAACTTCACTCTAGGAAGAAGGGTAGATTAAGACAATAATTATGCTCTGTTTCTTCTTCAGTAAACATGCAAATTTAAAAATTGTACAGAATTTTTAGATACACAAAACCAGAAAGTCTTTCAAAGAGAACACCATTAAGCAATGTCTTAGTCAGGATAAGGCTTTTAAGAAGATGAAGTATTTTTAAACTGCCCATATAGTGATAAGGCTGTATGATTTTTATGCTCTTTGCTATATCACAGGTACCAGAGTGGAGTCATTTTGTGTAAGAGTACATTAAACAGGAAAATAAAATAGTTAACAACCTTTAAAACAAGCTTAAGTATGGTAAAGTAATGTGTATCTTTAAAAACTTCAGGAGTGGGTTCTTTATGGGAAACTCATAATTAAAAAATGTTTGGAGTAAAGTCAAAATATTATGAGCAGTGCTCTGCACTAATGACACATATCAGCAGTATTTGTAATCAGAAGAATAATGTGATAAATTTTAATCGCTAGGGACCAGGCTTTGTGGGAAGTGCCTAATACACAGACATCCTTTATAGGTTTCCAGTTATGACCTATGTCTGAAAGACATTTTAATGATAACTACAGAAAGTAGATGGATTGTCTTCCCAGAGTGTTGAAGGTCCTGTTTGTTGTCATCTGCAGCTTCTATAAAGACCAGAGATTTTCAGAGGTACTCTTCTGTCCTGCTATCAGCACGCAATACCACAAGGATGGGACTATCTAAGATAAAACATGCCAGAGACATGTAGTCCTCAGGATTTCCTGTGGGAGTCTGACCAAAAGAAGGCAATATTAATAAATATAAATTCTGGAACATTATTATCACCAGAGCCATGTCATGTAGTTTACCCTTGAATTCTTATAACCCCTCTAGTTTTCTCAGGCAGTTCAAGTATTTAACTGCAACTGGTCAAAGTGTTAGACCTCCCCACTGGGACAATTGTTTTCAATTACATTAAAGGCTCACAGCCTTTGATAGACATGCCAAAGCAAGGAGTTTAGCTTGCAGAATGTTTTTAACTCTTTGAACTAATGTGGGATCTGGGAGTCCCCATACACTTGGACCTTGAAAATACTTAAAAAATAGATGCAATCTGGAAGCAGATTAGTGCCAAAAATCTGTAATAGTCCTCCCTTTGAGGATGCTGTTGCCTCTTTTTATTTTTATTTTCTTGGAAGTGGTAGTTAGAGGGAATATAACAAACAAATAGTTTTTCTTGAGGAGGATGAATTACACCAGTGAAGTCCCAGTCAACCAAAACCTTCTCTAAATAGCTAAAGTGATTTGACCTATTTTGTTAAATCTTCAGAACTACTTTTTGTTTCTGAGCTCATCAGGGCATTTCTTAGCAGAGAAGTGAAGATATCAGTGCTTGGTGGTTAGCATCCAGCTCCTAGAAGGAAAAAAAAACAAACCAAGGAGAAAGGCAAAAAATGCTTACAATACACAGATCTTGTGCGATTTTTTGGCAAACTCCTGGTACACTATTCGCCATAGCGTATAATGCCATTTTGCTTACAGGAACCTCCAAAACACCTTCTTTTCAAGTTTTACTTTTCAGAAATTTCTCTCAATCATTCAGATTACACAACCCTTTGGGCATCTCTGCCTCTATAGATTAACACTCAGGTTTGTCTGAAGAGACAGTTGTTTCAGAAACTCAGACAAACAGTAGTTCTATTACAGTCCTGCCTTATACACCTACTTTTTACTAACATATGGGCAGTGGCAGTACTGTGACCTCGAGTGTTTCAGGATGTTTTCTGCTGACCCTCACTATCTCCACTTCTGCTGTAACACAGAACAAATCAGGAAAGGCAAGAAAGAAAAGGTAGTCCACATTAAGTCATGCTACCTCATTGGAACAATAGCTTCTGAGCAGGAAACATGGCTTAAAAGACAGCTGTGAGTGGGTGGATCACACTCTAATGTATCTCAGCATTGTTAAGAACATCTTTCTCCATAAGTTATTAGAAAAGAGCTGATGAAGTCTCTGCACAAGTATGTTTGCAGCAGACTTTGTCCTACTCTTTACAAATGGAAAGCTAAATCCTTCCTTTCAGGCAGTGTGATATTTTTGCTGTTCAAATCAGAATATGTTATTCTTTTTGATGAAAAGAGTAGTGGAAAGCAACTAAAAGCTCAGCTCTAAATAAATACAATACACATCAATGCTTTCAGAAACAAGCTTTCATGATTTTTGCTTTGACAAAGATCCTATGAACTCTACAAAACATAAACAATACCTCATAATGAAACGCTGTTATTTCAAAGTTGACATCACATCTGACTCAAAGTGTGACTTTTTGATTGGGATTAAATTCAGTTTATTTAAAGGTTTTAGAATAACTCCTTAGTTATCTAGCACACAAGATCAACATAACAAACATAACATTAATTTTACGAATAAAAATGCTGCTAAATTTAATTTAGATTGTTAAGAAACATCTTTCTTTCTTAAATTCTTTGTATTTTGCATTCGGGAGCATTTTGTGTATGGAATTTTAACTATTATGCATGTTAGGATGATCAAACCACACACGTTTATATGGGGTTTCATAGAGTGCAGAGAGGGAAAAATAATGCAGAAAAATATAATCACACCCATATGCCTAAAAAATCATCAATCCATGACCTATACACAAGAAACATTTTGGCATTGACTAACTTTCCGAATAGCTCAAGAAGGTTCATTTTAGATTGCTTAGAGCAATGCTGGAGTCTCGTGCAAATACCACCTGTCTTTAGGTACCCTGATGGTTAAAAATATGCAAATCACCAAACAGAAATCCTTGCTTGGAGATCAATCCGGCCAGCAGCTCTAGCCATCTTATTAGAGTCCTGCTTATATTCATACATGGATTTACCCTGCACTTTAGGAAAAGTGTTGTGGTGGGCAAAAAGGACCCTTCATAGCCCACATGTTAAGCAAATGAGTGAATCTTTATAGAGTGAGGAACAAAAGCTACCACCTCCAGAGCTAGGACTGTATTTCTGGATTTGTTCAAAGTTTCTTAGTCTGTGTGATGGAATCCTAGCACTGTCAAAATACAAAAATCAAGGTACAATCTGAGATAATAAGACTCAGAAAATTTGCTTCCTTATTTGGGATAGCATGAACACTGCACTCAAAAATTAATCAGTTTCAGGTGACCTGGTGGTAAAGCTTTCCAAATTACATAACTAGCATATCCCAGGAATCCTCACATCTCACCTCATCTAATTAGTCAACGGCTTTGTTAATCAATTACCAGTATCACATGTGTTTGCTGTAGTCTCTGAGTTACTAATAAAATCCTTAGAATAAAGCAAGAATGATAAGAGAATAGGTCAATGCTTTATAGCCATACATGAAATGTTTACCTCCCTGGTAGTTTGGACAATTAAAGGTTGTTAAATCCCAGGTTGCCTCAAAGAATCATTCACATGGTTCCTCCCAGGAAGGAGTCTAACTGGACCTAAATTGCCTAGTGAATCCTCAGAAGAGATCTAAATTCTAAGTATATTCTACTGATTATTCTCTACTGGGTAAATGTGTAGCTAAGAGAAAGAAGGGAAGAAATTTTAAAGCGCATAAGCAGCATACTGAGACTGCCAAACTGAATTAACAATAATCTCAAGCAGCCAAATCTGTGGTTAAGTTCCCATGGTTTTGAGAGCATCACCAGCCTGTGAGTAAACACTGGTTAATTTAGCACCCAGTTCTTATCCTCGTGATTCAGATTGAAGTTGATTTTTATCTATGCCAAAATATACTGGTTGTTTTTTCTTTCTATAAACACTAAAAATTGAGTGAAAATAGTGTATACTTTCAGGGTATTAAAAAAATACTATAATTCGGATAAAACTATTCGTGGCAACCCAAAGGTCTTTACCTTTCTCCTCTTTGCTGTACATACTGAAGTATGGAACCAGAAAATGAGGGGTTAAATAGTAGTGGTGCAGATGCAGCTGGGCCATGTTACACTAAAACGACCAGCTAATGGGCATAAAGGAGGATTAGGAAAAGGAAATAGATGAAACTGCATTGAGTGCTGGCAGGGAGAGTCTGGATTTTTGTTTAGGGGCAGCGACTCTTGTTTAGGCTTTTTTATGAACCTCAGATAATAAAGGGAGTTTGCATTTGTTTGTTGGCTGCTCTCTGCAATTATTTTTTTTCAAATATTTTTAAATTCCAGAAGTCTATAAGAGCTAGAATTGTGAAGGTTTATCAACAAATGGATACTCAAGTGTTTAAATACAAAGATGCATCTTTATATGTAGGGTTTCCTGGGTCACAGAGAAGTATTATAGTAGCCTGGGGTTGACATATCCTTCACCAGAAAAATGGTGGAGACAGAAAATGGAAGATATCAAAAGCAGAATTATGCTTGTAGGAGGTTCAAACTCTTGCTTTCTCTTCTGTTTGCTTTCTTGCACTCCAGAGAACCCGGCAGGGTTTTAACAGCATGTAGGTAACCACCTGTCTTCTCAGATGCCTATCTGCCCCTGAACTTTCAAGAAGAAAATTTAACGAGCAGTTGAATTAAAGAATCCCTGGGTCACCTTCTTCTTTCCCATGGGAAGGAAGAAGCCTGATAGGAACATGTATCTTTGTTAGTTTACAGAATTGCATAATCACAGAATTGTCTGAGTTGGAAGGGACCCAGAAGGATCATTGGGTCCAACTCTTAAGTGAAATCAGGTTTTTTTTGATTGGGGGAGAAACAAGGAGAAACCTAACATATGGATACAGAAACATTATTTTAGGAGTCTGCTCATCCAAAGTGTACCTATAATCACTCTTACAAGTATTAACTGGTTTGAAGAAACCCAGAGCTGTTGAGGCATATCAGTTGCTACAGTGGAATGGAGATGCTCTTATCCTATTTTGATCCAGGCTGTTTCAGGCCCTGCTAGCTGCTCATAAGGGAACTAGACACAGCTTCTGTATACCTGCTTCTACTCAGCTGGGCTTTGCAGCTCATTTGTTTGTGGATCTAACTAGACTTGCTGGCTGGAGGAAGCTAGACTTGCTGTTCATCTAAAAGTGGTAACACTGGTACCTGGCTATGGTGTTCCTGCCCAACCTGCCATCCCTCAGCTTTAATGTAATGCTGTGTTGCTGGCTTTTTTTTCCAAAGATATCAGATATCTGAGATATCTGTATCAGAGTTACCAGCATGAAAGATTTGCAGGTGTCTCAATGCTGCGATACTGTCGGTAGGGGCACCAGGTGTCCGTCCGCAGTTCCAGGGGCTGGCGGGCTGCTCCGAAGGCACGGGAGGGCTGGCGAAGTTCCTGCAAGGTTTCACCTAACCCACCGATAGTACAGGCACACTGAAGAAGGAGAGACAAGCGTAGGGGCTTTCCCAGATGGTTTATTCGGCACTGGGGTTGTGCCAGGGGAAGCGCTGGCACTGTGTGTTACAGTTACATAAATACCGACATGAGGGGGCGGGAGGGGGGTGTACAAACATCCTATGAGATAAGAGTGCTGGGTTTGAATTTGGCGGGCTTTGTATAGGATTGCGCAATACAGAGCCCTCCCAGAGGGGGAACACAGATACCCAGGGGGGAGGGGGGAGATAACAGAGCCTAGCCATGAGGTAAACTGAAACTGGCCGTAGCATACCGCAACATCTCAACATCCTTAAAAAACAAAGACCTTAAAACCAACTAAACAAAGAAATGGCACCAAACCCCCAAACTCCAGGTGGAGTTTTTTCTCTTGCCCTGTCTTTCATTACAGAGAGGAATAATCTCTCCATTCTTGTTGAGGTTAATTTTTGCCTTCAGACCAGGATTCATAATGCCTTATCTCCTGGAGAGTTTCTGACTGTGCACATGCAGGTAGGTAATACGTGTGCAAACCCAGTCCTTGGGAATGGGCCCCACAAGGAGTTGAACTTTGTCCACCAGCACCATCCCCTCCAGGGTGGCTGAGAGTGCTCTCCAACCTAATGGCTTCCAAGTAATACCCAAGGTGAGAGAAAAGGAGTAACATCTGGGTCAGGCCCCTGCAAATGGCCAGGGACAGACAACAGACCAGACTTGTGTCTGCAGGAATGGTCCGTGGCATTGATTTACTGACATGGATATTGCCACACAACTGGAGGACACAGACAGCAGTGTCCTCATGCCCTTTGTCTGTGTAGCTCTGGTATTCCATACCCCGCACAGGGGTGTAACCTGGGGCAAGCAAATTGTAAATGAGGCTGACTTGCCTTAGCCTCTCCCCTGCAGCAGAAACAGCATCTGCCATTGCACGATGCTTTAAAATTCTGGATTTATGGATCCTGTCTCTGTCAAGTTCCCTGAGATTGAAGGGACTGAGACAGACCAAGCATCTGCAGGCAACTACCTGCTTGTGGCAAACTAATGTGAACAGTTACAGCTGACTAATGTCCTAGACTCATGTGCACAGTTTGTGAGCGGTGAGAGTAATGAGCCTATGCTTTAAATCCATCTGGAGTTTATATCCAAATTCCCTCTTACTCTGATAACTCAGTATTTATTACAGTCCTAACAAACCTCCTGTTCTGTGGCTTCTTCCTGAAAGATCATGAGTCTACATAATGTTGCTGTCAGGGGGATGTTCTCCTCCTCTACCTCTGTTACTCTCAGCCCTTTTCTAGCTCACTTTTGGGACTGCACTTACCATTTTCCCACAGGACAGCATCTAATTGCTTCTTGATTGACCTTCTGCCTTGTCCCAACAACTTTGCCCCTGAGGTCATTTTACCAATTCATTATTCTTGGGGGAGGAGAAAAAAAGTCCTTCCTAATGTCTAAGCTTCTCTCCCTATTATTGCAGAGTTAATTACAAGAGAATGATTTATTTATCACCACCTTTTAAATACCAGGTAGCAAAGTGTCCCCTGAAAAAAATGGCTTGAGAATTCCTCCACTGCTCTCTGCTTAGAAATTTTATCTTTCATATCCAGAAATAGGTTAAACATGGTTTTTTGACAGAGAATTGAATACTGTGCTGGATCATTCACATTTTCCATCATCCCCATTGCACCATTTGCTGTAAAAGCAACAGGATAGTAGAGCCAATTCAAATCTGTGATCTTTGCATAAAAAAATAATTGCACTTTGTGGGACAACACATTTTAAAAGGTTCAGAAAACCTGCTAATCAATCACACGGATGACTCATGCTTATAAGTACTCTGCTGAAATCAGGTGATGCTGATAAACATACTCTAAGAATGTTTATTAACAAGCCATTAAGGAAAAAAAATATAGTCCTGGCTATAGAAATCATTTAATCATTTCCACATGAGTTATTCTCCATAAAGCCAGTCACCTATCCTCCCTTTTCATATACTCCAATCCTGTCCCCTGGCTTTGGGGTTTGGGGGGGAATTACACTGGCTTACTGTTCCAGTAGTCCATTAACCCTTCATAAGACATACGTAAAAGAAGCATGGAACATTAAGTATGGTCAGAGAAAACACCTGCAATGTTTATGTATTTTATGTGTAGTCTGTTTTGTCCAGCACTAATGTTCATGTGTCTGGTGGGCTGGCATCAGCTCTTTCATTTGAGGGAGTTTGTTCTAACTTGGCTCATTTGTGCAGCTTTTGTTTTACAACTAGTCATATGTCGGAAGTTTCAAGGCAGTATTTGTAAAAGATCTTCAAAATAATGATGAATGGTTAAAATGAGCACTAAAAAATAAATAAATTCAGTAACTATTTATCAAGATTACAAGCTAGAAGTGCATTTCCTCCAGCTAATATGTGGAACACTTCACCCTGGCATAGATAAATGATGAATCAGCCAAGGGGTTAGTTAGGGCTTCCAGTTTCTATTAGGTCAGCTTACTAAAGGCTGGATTTCTGAAGAAGTAAGGATTCAGGGTTTAGTTCTTTTTAAAGTTATAATAATTAACTATGGGGATGCATAAAGCAGCAGAAAAAAGTGTATTTTAACTTGTGTCCTAGTAAAACAGGATCTGAAACTGTTCTCACAGAGTATTTTCTCTCTTTCGGTGAGAAAAATAGGAGACCCAGAAAAAAGAAAGGAAGAAGGATTTGTCTCAAGTGCAGGGCTATGATCTGTAAGAAAAAGCCTTTCCTGTGAGCAAGTGAAGGGAGTGGAGATTTGCACTAAAATAAACAACAAAGTCGGGTCTTGTGTTGGATGTACTGACAAAGTCGCAGGCACTGGCTTTAAAATGTTTCATCCCAAGTATCCAGTGTCTCCCAGAAGGACATGCAGTAGGAGGAAGTGTGAGGTTAAGAATTGAGGGAGATTGGATAGATAGTCGAAAGGCTTGGGTAGACAGTCTGAAATTCATTATGAGGGTGTATCTCAGGGGTCACCACAAACATCCTATAAACATCAGTGAACTTTCCTGCAATCCACAGCTCCAGGAGCAAGTGTGGTGAGTCATGAGATGTCTCCTCTGCACACTTGTACCCAGGGGGACAAAGACAGACATAATGATGGGTGCTCTCCAAAGGGATTGGAAGTATAGGTTTCTAATCCATTTTTAAATGTCTCCAAACTGACCAGCAAATATGATCTGACTTGCCAAATGTTGAGAGCACTCTTTAAATCTGCTTAGTCAGGCTCACGAATACCTCTCAAAATGAATAATCAACACTGAAGTTTCTATGTGTTTCTTGGTAATCTAGCAGAAATGCACATCTATACACATGTACACTGATACCCTTTTAATGATTAGGAGTGAGAGAAAACATGAATTCAAAGAAATAGAAAACCTGGAGTGAAAGAATGGTCACAGTAAAAAGTCAAAGTGAAATGATTTTGCACTTTAGTAAATGCTTTGATTACTGTGTCCTACCCTATTCAGAAGGATTTGCAGAGTGTCTCAGTGAAAAAGGAATTAAGTGCCTTAAGATCTTACAGTGAGTTTACCCAGTGGTGTAAGCAGACGTCCTCTCAAGTAACAGAGTTTATGTACAAATCCTGGATTGAGCATATGTGACGTCTTTGATTCTGAACACCTGCCTCAGCTTCCTTTCAAAGAGTTTCGGGTGGTTCAACTTTCCATTCTTCGTAACATTTTTCATTTGCATAAGCATATAACAAGTTTAAAAAACCAGTTATGCCTCAGTGTTGTAGCAGCAAAGGAAATATAAATGGAAGAAATGTATTCTAAAATATTCTATAGTCCATGTTGCAAATAAGCCTCACACCACTGAGCTGTGACATTGAAGAACTTTGCGTAAAATTAATTCTGCTGAGTGCAGTGGGACAAATTAGTCTCTGAATATGATGTAAAATGTTTAGTATGTGAGTAAGTGACTGTGGGGTTTGGGTCTAATATCAGAAACCTCTTCTGCACCAACAAACCTGAAAAACTGTAATGTAAAATAAGTTCGTATTGCATTTGCTCAGGTCAGATTGTTCCTCTTGCAACAGTCAGGCAATTTGTTGTAATCTTGTACAGACTTTTCATCTGAAAGTTCAGTTTTGCAAGAACAAGATGTGGGAACTAAGATGATATATTAAGGCATATAAGTAATCAGGAAAAAATGCAGCTCAGCCCATGTATTCTTTGGAAATATGTATAAATATTTACAAATTATGGAGTTAAATCCAACTCATTTTGTAAATGAAGGCATATTCTGCTTTTTTATAGGAAACATCAAAATCCAGGAAGCATGGGAGAATAAGACATAAAGTCTTTTCCAAGGGACATTCATAAACTCTCATAAAATCAAACATCATGCAGACTGCAACCTTTCTCCTATTTTCATTGTGTGCACGCCTACGCATCTGCGCATTTGTGGAAGCAACTTTCACATAAAAACTCTTTTTTTTTCTTTTTTGCATCTACCAATTACTTTGTAAACAACTTAAAGAGATTGGTGAGGGACTGCTCTGTAAAAATGATAGCACATCTGCTGCACAGGCAGTTAAAGTCAACAATTAATTAATTGTTAAGGGCTCTGTTCATCCAAACGTTTGGCTCTGTACTTACTGGATGATTCATGGCTTGTGATCCCGAGTTTCCAGAGTACTCAGTCTGGTCCTCCATTTCAACCCTTCCCCTGCTCCCCGTTTCACCCTTCCCTGCCCACACCCAACTGCAGAGAGGCACAAACGCTCCTCACAGAGTAACGGTGCTTTATGGCAAGCAGCTCACCCGGAACTCCACCCACTGAGTGAATTCAGCAACCACAGGCACTGCTCTGCTGAAGCCTGCGAGACAGAGAGCCCTGCTTGCCTCGTGTCCGTAATTCACTGGTAGATGAGTATTTACAAAACAAGACACACACAGAAGCACATGCAGTCATCTTTTGTGTAGCTCGTTTTTGGTTAGTTTGACTTTAATACCTCCGTGTAAAGTAGTGTCTGCCGGTTATAGCAAACAGAATTTATAACAACGTATATGAAGCTGTGCAGTGCTCTGCAGTCTGGGAGGCACTTTGTGTCCCAGCTTGGTTCCGAGCCTCCAGATAAGAGATGTCATAGTGATTTGTTTGAGTTGCCTCCCAGGGAAACATCTACTATCTTCTAGTACATATAGGACAAAGAAAGACCATTATGTTTACAGTGAAACAAATCTATAATAGATATGGCCCAAAATCTGTAGTTCTTAGGTAAATCCTTAAGGGAAACTGTTCCTTAAATAAGGAGTGCCAAAAATTGCAGCAAGAATAGATGGAGTTTAGACATTATTTGCACATTAATATTTTTATTATTACTAACTTGCAAAGCTCCCCTGGAGTATAACAGCAGAACATTAAAAGTCTCTAGCAAAATAACGAGTACTTATCACTGAATAATTAAAGTTGTCACTGAAGAAACAAAATGTAAAACCATAAACAAGCCTTGAACAAACAAGAAATAATCAATGCATGATGATAAAGGGAACCAAAACATCTAGCATCTTTGCCAGAAAGCATCTACAGATGTATTCTGATGCACAATAAGAAGAAATAACATTTTGGAGTCACAGGCCCTCAGTGAGGCTCCTGCCTTCCAGTGTGGTTAAGTCACAGGGAGGTGCAGCCAGCTTTGCTCCCGCTGTGGGTCTCAACAGACCTCCTGGTGAATTGTTCAGATTTTTGAGGGCTACTTCTAGTGTGTGGGACAGAATCTGATTCAGCTTCACAAGTGAACTGGCAAAAGCAAATCTGTGCTATTTGGTGCTTCCTTGAGGCACTCCTCTCATTCTCAGATCCAGACTGCTTCTAAAAGCAGCCATATCACAGAGCCCAAACTTTGCCTGAGTAATCCAGGGTAGACATCACTAATGGGCAGACTCATTGTTTTGGTATCTTTTCATCTTGAATTTCCAAAAGAGACAGAGAGTCAAGTGAAAAAACAGATTAGTACTATTTTGTAGATGGAAAAGTTATTCTCACCCTTTCTTCAGATACAGTCTTTCAGGCTCATCTTGCAATTTTCAGCTAGAGTCCAGATAACCTGAACATCCACAGCTAGTGGCCAGCTTCCATTAATCCAGGCAGTTTACTGGAAGTTTCCATAACTTAGCAATAGTCACTTCATAAGGCATTACCTAAATTCAAAATCTAATTGCTTCAGAATCAGATGACAGGTTGGTAGGTGTAGCACTGGGTTAGGCTGGCTAACTAGGCCGAGGAGCCCCAAGGAGAGCCAAATAATGAACTACACTGAGATGACAGACGAAGAGGGCAGAAAGAGAGAGAGGGCAGAACCCTCTGCCTTTATTTATATGTTTTTACAAATCACCGTGGATTGGAGGTAGAAATCAACACCTCTCAATTCCACTGGTCAAGCATCTGTCAATCATATTTCTCCACCCAGTATACTGGAATTATAAACACAGGAAAAGTATAGATAGTTGCTAAGAAACCATGGCCATGTTTACAGAAAAGTATGAGAAAGTATTTACAGAAAGAGAAAACACTGAGAACTTGCAAAACTCAAAGCAACAGGTAGGTGAGGATTCACTGCAATTATATTTTTTAAAAAATCAGAAAAAAAAAAGGATAAGACATCTTGTTTGATTCATGAGACACTGATAGAGCTGACTGTGGTTGTTCTACCTTTTCCACTGTATCTGCACAGTTTTCCTTATGGCAGGACACACAAGAAGTCACTTAAAAAAAATACCTGGCTGACTGCTGAAAATATCATTTGTCAAGAGAAGAATGCTGTGGAGGGAAACTCTGACCTCTAAACCTGCAACAACAACAAAAGCCAGTGTTTAAAAAAGTTATTTTGAAGCCTAAATAAACTTTGACAGACTCCCCTTAAACTTCTTTTACAGTGATTAACTTCCGGCTAGGGAAATATTGACTCTGAGAGAAAATGAAAATATTCCCATCTTCTTTCTAACACTGCATTATAAGATCATTTGACCTACTAGATAGAATGGAAAATCACTATCTGTCTTGATGTTATTAGATGGATCATGTTTCACATCTCTCTCCCTCTGTTTTCCTTTGCTTCCCCTGTATCAGCATATCATCTTCCCGTCTCTCTCCCCTTCAGTCTGGCTTGAGGAGGCAGAGCCCTTGGTGCTTACAGGAAGGGTGGCTGCCTTTTTTGTGGGATGATTGTGAAGATACAGGGGACAGTCAAAGGCTCATGGAAGGCCATGAGGAAAAAAAAATCCACCTTGCCCAAAATATTAAATGTACATGGTTACTCACTTTTGTTCTGATTATATTTTCTCTCCCTCAGTGGAGGAGTTGTCCTTTCCAAGAATCAGAGCCATTTGTCACATCACCCACACGCCCTCCCCATTTCCACACAAAACTCCTATTATGGGTTTGGCTAGATGCTGTAAATGTCATAGGAAACTTCTAGAGGGTTTTTGATCATAATGCCTGTGCATGTATGTATACTGCAGCCTCAGATTTATTAGGAGAGTAAATAAATTATAGTCACCAGCCTCAAAAATTCCTTTTTAACTGCCAGTAATACCTTGACATGTGATATGTACCCAATGAATTGCATGGCAATACTGCCTCCATCCTACTCAGCTGGGCTCTAAAGTGCATTTGCTGTCCTCTAAAAGGTGAGAGAAGGAGGAACAGGGTGCACCAGCTGGAGAGAGAAGCAGGAGCGCTGGCAAAAAAGCTCTGTTGTTTGTTGTATGTCCCACTGAAGGTTTTCTTCATGAGGGAACCTACATTATGTTTCCTAAAGTGTCTAAAGCCATTGCTCCAAAAGCTTTGGCAGCCTTTGCGCATATCCTATTACTTGCTTGGTTTCAGAGACAGCAGGACACAGAGCATCTTCTAGAAAAAAAAAATATATGTTTGATCCTAGCTGTTTCTAACAGAATTAGCCAATTCAAACAAGATGAATAATAATAATAAAAAATCTAGCTCAGATCTCTGTGTCAAAAGTCACATAGGGAAAACATCAGTCAACCCACGGAATATCCTTCAAACTGTCCTTGGAAGGATATGAAATGTGAGTTGCCCATAGTTCATTACTTTAGTAAAAGTGGCTGTAAACTACTGCGTGCCACTGTTCTGAGGATTTGCCTTGCCATGCTTCCTTTCTGCAGCAACCATCTAATGGAAAGAGGTATTTGGTTTTGCATGAATCTGGAGAAAAACTGAACTTAAAGATTCTTGTTAAGGCAGCAGATTGTAGTGCTCAATAGAGAGTACCTGCATAATACATTTACCCCTCCGCAGCACCCCAAATTAGCACCCAGCTGAATTCATGTGTAGGTAAGTAAATAGAAATATTAATATTCTTCTGTTAGAGAATCCTTACACAGGGTGAGGTTCTCACTTTCACAGTAAGGCTTCTCAATGCTCACTTCCTCACAGATTCAGGTCATTAAGACAGGACCTGATTTATGAAATCTTTCCTTTGGAGGACTTTTTTATTGGGCTCCAATGTAACAGTCATTGGAGCCCAATAAAAAGGCACTCTCACCCAGAACAGGTGATAAAATTGCGTGGTTCTGGCTCTTTTAAAATATTTTCCTGTGATTTTCTATAGATTATAATGGCACATTTGGTGTATTTCTGTCATGACTTACTTAGCCAAAGGAACAATCTTTGCAATCTGAAGTATTTGAGTTTAAAGTTGCAACTATCAGCCAAAGCCTGCATTACTGAGAACTTCTTGGTCCATTGATTGCAGTGCTCCTGTGCCAATTTACAGACCATAGTCCATAGATGCCAAATCAGTTAAGTAAAAGCTGAATGAAATTAGAAGTTTACACTTTCCTGACATATAAATATATGTTAAAAATCAGCCAGCAGCTTCTGATGATTTGGCTGTGCTCTGCATAAGGATATGTACATGAAGAGTTAATGAACTTGTCAAGACTCAGTAAATACTTGTTTATAATTGCAAATAGGCCCCAAGCCAAGTATTTTTTATGTCTATTAGCCAGACTAAGTCTACAGCAGAAATGTTGAGTCGGACCATTTTCCTCATCTTATCCCTCCACTTCCATTGTGCTTATTCCCCTCACTTCGGCATTCCCTAAAGGTTGTTTCAGAGAAGATTCTCTTCTCTTCTCTTTTGAATGCTTATGAGTTGCAGGTGGCAGCTGCCATCATTTTCCTTTGAAGACAGAAGTAGTCAAGCCTCAAAGAAAGCACTGTCAGTGCTAGGATCTGTCCTGACCTCCATAAGTGACAGTAGACAAAATCTCTTCTGCCACCAGCTGTCACTTCACCAGCTTTCAGTGTTTGAAGTCTTGCATGAATATGAACTTCTAATACCTTTCATGAACCAAACACTACAAGAGCCTTTCAGATCTCACCTTGGTTCACTTAAAAGGTTTTCCATTCATTTTTACAAGAATATATAGGGGTACTTTTCTTAGTGAGTTTTCTGCTTTTCTCTGGAAGGCACCAGAGACTTCTACAGGAGGTTGGGCTAGCACCTACTGCTCTGCAGTTGATCATCCCAGTGCACCTCATGTTTGCTCTGACATGGATTAACCAGGGCCAGAAATGTTTCACCCCAAACCAATTTCCACAGCGTCGTCTGTTTTCTGGGATAGAGTTTCCCCGTAAGATATAAAACTGCCTGGCAATACTGTGCCTTAGTGGTGTTTTTGAGATGAGACAGGGACGAATAAGGCCAGAGAGGTCCTGCCAAACTGCACAGGGAATCTGAAAGGAAAAGGAGTTTAATTTGTGATAAGGAAATTAGGGCATGTCTGCTACAATTTACTGCTCTGCCTAGTTGGAGAGGGGAGCAGGGACTGGTTAAACCAGAAGGAACAATGCATATGAGGAAATACTCGGAGCCGGATGCTGAACTGGCAAGAAACCAGCATAGGGCCGCTGGAAGAAACTAGTTGAGTTATATCAAGCTTGGATGCACAATTAGGATGGAGTTTTCAGAGCTGAGATTTACTATTGAAAATTGTCAGGTTTGTGGAGGCAGGGGGAAGAAGGCCTGCCAACTAATTCACAGAAGATGGGATAACTTGTGCTCTGAGCAGAGCCAAGCTATGCACATGTTCAGCAGTTTCAGATGAGCCAAACTCTAGAGCTCTACATCTCCCACTTGCAAACATCAAAGTGCAGCAATGATGCTTTTCATTATCTTTCCACCTCAAAATCTGACTTCTTGGTAAAAAAGTGAATTACCTGATAGAACCACTCAGCAAGAGAGATGCTCTTTTTTGGCAACAGGATGCTGCTGCATCTGGGCCCAACGTGACACCCAGACCATTTCTTTAGTGAAGATGTGACACTCCTTCATAAGCATGACCGTGTTCATGTATTGTTAACACAGCTGTATAGCTGCTCTAAGCACCTGATGGGGAAAAGTAAGAGTAGACATCTCTCATGCATGTGTTTTGCCATCATATGAATATTGAAATAATCTATGTGGTTCGTTTTTACTCATTTTTTTTTGGGAGTAGTAATAAGTATTTTTCATTTGATTGTTAGAAAAAGAGCTCCTGTAGCTGGAGAAATGAAAAATATTGTCTTCAGCAGTACTGAAGGTGTATTTCAAAGGCAGATACAGAAGTCTCCAAGCTATATACGAGCCAGGAGTTACTGCCCTGTCTTAAAAACTTGCTGCCTTCTTTCCCTTTTCTCTCCATATCTTCTTTTCATTCTACTTCTGTCTACTTCTTTTCTACTTCCTATTCTTCACAGCCAACTGGCGTTCTTGGCCACCTTCATTCCATGTACATAGAACGGTCACACTAAGTGTGATTTCCCTGAAAGCCCTACTCCAATGTTTGCAGCCTACAGAATATTTTCTTTCCAAGAGCGGAGTGTAGTTTCAATTCCTTCCTCTTTCACAGGCAGCCTGGCTTTCAGAGAGAAGCTTTACTGCACCTTCACATCTGCACCTGTAGAAGATGGTATCAGAAGGTACAATTCTTTTTGCTAGCCTGTTTATCACAAACCTCTTAGAAGCACATGTGCCTTCTGTGCGCTGTGTTTTTTGGGAAACTTCTCTATGTTTTGTTGTATAATTACTCCTATTGTCACTATTACAGGGATTATACAGTGCAGCCAAGGGCTCCAAAGAGAAATACAGAAATAAGGACTTTCTTTTCAGTAGACACTGCATTAATAAAAATCAAAATTCAAAATACTGTAACTCTTCATTTGCTCAACAACAAGAGGAATAGCATGAAGCAGTAACAAAGCAAATAAGTTTTTCGTAAATTATTATAATTGCCCTCTTTTTCTGATCACTCCTGCTGGAACATGTAAGCATTCTGGCATGAGTGAGAGTGTGAAAGAATTTAATGACGAAAACCTCAAGCTGTTAAAAGTGATGGTGGATATGTAGCAGGAAAGGTGAGGAACAGTGCAGCCAACTTCATGTGTCTCTAGTGCTACTCAAGTTGCTTAAAGAGACTGTGTTTACAATAATAATAATAACAACAATAATAATAGTAATAATCATCATCTTATTTTCTCCCATTTCCTTATATTTCAAAACTAAACCTAACAGTGATGGAAGGGTTAAAGTCCCAACAGTGACATCATGTGCTATCAAGGACACATTTCTGTTCTGGAGTAGGGGATGTCCTTTGGCACAGCAACAGGTCCTCCCAGGCTGGGTAGGAAGAGGCATGAACAAGACAAGACAAAGGAGAAGGAGAAGGTGTAGCATTGTGGTGATCCCTGACAACCAGCTCTGCATAGGAAAGGAGGATGAACACCAAAGGGAAAGACAAAGGGAGGCTGAGTAGAGAAAAGGAAGATGAGATTCTCTTCCTCCCACTAGCAGAGGTAGAGAAGGGGAAAGTAGAAGGGACATACATGGAAGAGGGTGTATAAAAAGATAGGGAATGTCACAGAGGAGGCATAAAGATTTTTTAAAAAAGGAACACTGTGGCCCTGGAAGTCAACCAGGCTTAAGAAGACCATTACCCTGGCTGCTCTCTCCTGCCCAAGGAGAGAACATCAACATTTTCTTCTCCTCTGAAGCAGGTCCTTTGGCAAGGCCTCTATTTACTACCTTCTAAAACCATAAGGAACCTGATTTCTACTCACTGTAGAAATTTCTATGTCATTTCTACTCACTAATTTAACCACACTAAGTTCACAGAAAGCATTTTGTAAGAGGGACATGACCTGACTTGTTAGCACCACATGTTGTAAGATACAGAAAAGGATCTTTCATACTTCAGAAGTCTTGTTTCTCAATTGCTGGTCTCTTACTTTTTAACTTCTTTGCCGTTTTGAATGGATTTCAAAACAAATCAACAGACACATAGAGTCTTTGGTTATTTTTGGCCAGAGTTGGATAAATGAATAGTCCAGAAAGTTTCTGACATTGTGCCAAATGTCTATGTGCCTAAAGTTTAAGAGTCATGTTTTCCAGGAAACCTTGAAGTTTGCCGAGATTTATGCTTTTGATATTGTCATCCATTACTGTATTCAAAGGAGTTGTCTGCCTAAAGGTTGATAGAGGGCAGTCAAACCTTTTGCACTGAACAAATTATATGATTAGGTGTCTGCCTGTGGGTCAACTTGTTCTCAAGCCCCAAAAACTAAACACAGCTGAGTTCTAAATCCCCTGACAAATGAAGGCTGTGAGCAAGGATCATGAATAACATATGGCAAATGGAATTTCCAAACACCACACTGCCATACAATATACACCTGATAAATGGTTGTCTACAGTGATGCTATTGAAAAAGGCACTTGATGCAAGCCTCATGCATGGCAGAGAAACATTAACAGAATTCTGCAAGATATTTCAAAGCTGGCAAGGCGCTTATACAAATGTGTTGTCTGGTCCTCCCTTCCCTGAGTAAGGACAACACTCTTGTTTTCTTGTACATGGGAACAAAGAGAGGTAGTAATTTGACTAGTCATACCTGAAGCCTGTGGGGCAAGAAGTGTTCAAATAAGAACAAAACCAGAATTATGATACGGAGAAGAAAGAAAAAGAGACGATGAAGAAAAGGACAGCAAAATCTTACTCAAGATTAACTTTTAGGTGCATTTGTAGCCATGAAATAAAAAAGATTGCATGGCACTGTCCTAAGAGAACAGCAAACAATTTTGTCCAACTAAATAAAAATGTGAACACAAGAACCACTTTCCCATATCATCTAAAGTGCAGCCAACTCTAGGGCAGACCTGGAGTTAGGCAGCACACAAAACCATTGTTTTTGTAAACAAAGTGTGGGATGCTGCATCTAGACCCACCTGGACAGCATCACAGCCCCAAAATCAAAATGTGCCACAAGAATTTGGCCAGGATCTCAGAGCAGTGCATAGAAAGTGATAAGGTAGTATATTGACCAGAGGCAGGCAGGTAAAATGCATGGTTTGCTATTTTACTAGTTATTTTGGTTTGGGGNGTTGTTTGTAATGTTGGTATCCTTTGAATATTTATCTTCCTATATTTATATATATGTGCATTTGTACAAATATATCTGCTTGTCACTGCTAGCCAGCCTCTTGAGGTGTTACTTACCCTTAATGAGGTTTAGAAATTAATGCTACTACTAAAATGTTTCAAATATATTATTTTCAGAAAAGGTGTAAAAAAATAAAGAATTTTTCATTGAATTAGATTGATTCTTTTTAGCTAAGAAAAGAAATAGCAGGATAATTGGGATGTTCTATTTTCAAGTCATCTTAGCACTTTCTTTGGAGTTTCATTTCAAATGTGAACTAAATATAATAATTAGAAAGTGATTAAATAGTGCCAGGAACTGAAAGTAGTGGGTACATGCATCCAAATTATTTTTTTTTTAGATGCAGATAATTTTGCATTTTTCATTACAGTGATAAAACCAGAAAAAGAATTAAATTTGCATTCACTCTAAGTAATCTTTTTTTTTAATCTGTGTATGTCTCTTGAAGGAAGTCTCTCACCTTTTTAGTGGCACAGGGAAATACATGGATTTACTTCTAAGGTTCATCCAGTTTTTTTCATATAAACATTTGCATAAGCAAAAATGAGGAAGTTGCACAAGGCAAAAGTGGTAGGGAAGGGGAAGAGGATAGTTTTCCTTTAGCCAAAACTGCCACCAAGAAAGCAGGAAAAGGCCATGTACCCTTGAATCGCCTGTGTCAGCTACAGCTGGCCACTTAACTGATGTTAATGGGTTAAACCAGTGGTCATACAGCAAGAATCACCATCACTGCAAGACCAAAGTTAGCAGTACTCTGGCTGTGAGGTGTCAAGTTCAACTCTCACAGATTGCCCAGTGTGGTCTCAGAGCCAAATTTTTAGATGTTCATCCATGCACAGAATAATGCACATGTCACTCAGGGCCTGTGCTTGCTCAGACAACACCTTCATTAAGGCTTCAGAAGAGAGATTTTCCTGCCTAGAGGTCATGTGGAGTCTGGAGGCAGAGTGGTGTGTAGTTCAGGGCATGCTTAAGTGCAGCACCATTCACAAAAGGTAACGTGTTAAGGTAACAGTTTAAGAATCACTAATACATGAATTTAAGTCTGATAATTATTTTTATTGCCACTGCTAACATTTACAGTTTGAACTAAAATGTATGAATGTAAGAGTCAGAATTGCTTGGGGAAATCATACATTAGTCTACGTTATATAGGAAGTCAGATTAGATGATTGTAACACTTCTTTCGTGACAGAAAAATTCATGACACTATTAGATGTTTTGTTAAATTGGACTCTAAGTGATAAGCAAAATTAATAGATTTCTGTATTTCCCTGGGTGGTCTGTCCATAACATGGGAATATCTGTGTTTCTCTGCTCTGATCTGCTTGTACATGCAATATATATTCGTGTGTATGGACCTAATGCTGATAAATAAATAACCTGATTCTCAGGCTGATTGCTTAAAAGCCCCATAGAAGATTGAGGAAATATGTTTTACACACTAATTTTGTGCATAAAGTAACTCTTAATCAAATTATCTATTCCAGAGAACAAAACAGTCAGTCTCTTGCGTTTCAGCAGAACTGTCCGCATGAGTAAACCTTTGCAGTATTCATCTCTAGATGTTGCTTAGAGTTGCAAAGAAGCTTGAGTGCTGAACATGTCTTCTGTGCATGTTTCTTTTTAGCCTGTTTCTGGCTCTATACCATCACGGTTTTGTCGCAGGAAACATCTATGCTAAACATCACTGTCAATTCCAAGACAAGAGACACATTCAAAAGCACATGGAAGCTTTTTTTGTTACCATAAGTTGCCCGCAGAGGGTCCATTCATTCTGTTTGCTTGTTCCACTGTGTAATAGCTCAACTCAAGTATCAACAAGATAAGCTTTTAAAAGCAGAATATTCCCAGCTGTTGTGGTCAGGCAGCAGCAGCAGGTTCCTGTCTGAGGACAGCAGAACAACCCAGTGCACTCGCAGCGATGGCAGTGTCGAGGGGAAGCATGTGTTCTCTGTACACAGTAGCAAAGGGTCCCATAGACAGTAATTAGCACCAGCAGAATTAAGATGAACGGTCATATACATAACCTTAATAAAAATGTCACAGAAGAGAAATCTCACACCATATGGATCCATGCTGAACTTTTTTTGCTAGTGGATCCTTCTTCTATTTTTGGTTTTTCTGGTTGCTTTTGTATTATTTTTTACAATCTGTTTTTGNAAGACAGCTCCTTTCTTTATAGTCTTTTGCATTAGTTTCTCTCCCTAGTTTTTGCAGCCTTCTTCCTCCCTAAGCATTAGGCAGATGTTAATCATACAATAACAAAGAAAAATTGTATTTTCATTTCTGTATTTTTAAATATACACTCAGTCTCAGATTTTCATCACAAGTATCTTCCACTCAACCTTAGCAACCTGAGTAGGTTACTTGAATGTCATTAGATCCCATTTCCATTCACTTTTGAAAAGAAATTTGCAAGATTTTATTCCTGATGAATTAGTGTAGCTTGACAGTAGGTATTGGTTGTTCTCAGGTCTTCTACTTGTGTTTTGGACATAGCAAAGACTATAAATTTTATCATTATAAACATCACTGTTACAAAGAATAATTTGTAAATAATTCTGGCAAAAAGCATTTGAAGTCTGAAGCTGCCTTTATGCCATCTTGAGGGTGCCATTTCCATTTTCCACCTTGAGATAAAATCCAACAACCAGGAGGAAAAATGATCAAGAGATGCTGGAGTAGGAAGAAAATATTTTCCCAGAAGGTCATATTAGAGTTTTGTCCTTATTCTTTTCAAGTCATGTCTTTGTCTTTCCCTGATCAAAAGAGAACATTATTGATGCTTTACAAGCTCCATTAGAGGTCTGACAGCAATATTTTGATGATTTTTGCCTTTTCTCTACTCCCACTAATAAGACTCCTGCCTTTAGCATGTAGCTGTGAATTTTGTTGATTACATTAACAGAAGATAGGGCTGGATGAGACCTCCTGAGGTCTTCTAACCATCTCCTTGCCAGTGCATGGGATTGACTATTCATAGCTGGAGACATTTGTTTGAGGGTGTTCTGTGAAGAGGATTCTCCAATCTCCATCTTTATTCTCCAGGCAAAAAAAGCTGACCTCTATCCTGTTTCTTAAACTAGAAAATTATGAAAATATTAAGGGTTATCAGTCTCCCATTTTGAAAGTGCGCCTCATCTCTTTTTTTTATGTCTACATGGAAATCAGGTTGTCTTTCCTCTTTGGGACATCCCCTTGCATGCTTGCAGACTGTTGTCATGTGTCCCTCTGTTTCTCTAGATTAAGCAAATTCCTTTCATGCCACATCCTCTGCATCCACAGTAATGTCTTCTAGGCTTCTGATTATTCAATTTGCACACCTCTGGATCCTCTCTTTATTTGATTTGTAGTCTTCTTGCAGTATGATGCCCAGAATTATGGGCTCCATCTGAAACTGAGTGCTGAGTTGGCATAGAAGTGTTATTTTACATGTCTTGCAGACTGCATTTCTGCAGGAACATAACATCTTTTTTCAATAGACAAGAACAAACTTGAGGTCTCCTAGCTCCATTGGTCCTCCAAGGAAAAGCTTGACATGCCAACAGAATGACAGACCATGACTTGAAAACATGCAAAAGACAGAATTTTTGGAAAACACTGCCATTTTACACAGGATTCAGTCCTTCCAATATTTAAGTTATATGAACTATTTTACCAATGAGAGCACTCCCATTGAAATGAATGATCATGCCCATGTGTACAAAATTTGGTTGCATGATAATGATTGAAGGATTGGGACCAAGATATTTCAGAGAAAACACAATGGAAAGCTCCAACTGGGAGTCTAGATTTCTCTTGCCTCTTGTGCCACTGCTTTTCTGTTAATCTGGTATAGTATTTCTAAGGATAGGGTAGCCCTTATACAGTCCCTGGAATATTTCTTGCAGGAAAGCAAATCTAGCAAGTCTTTATTTAGAGAATGAAAACATTATTATCTCAAGGAACAAAGCAAAATTCAGAAATACCCACAGGACTACGTGTGTAGAAAAATGCTAGTATGAAATCTCATCTTCCCCCTAGTCCCCCTAGTTTAGCCATAATGATGACAGCAATCCACTTACAGCATGCACTAAGACATGTCTATCTTCATTTGACTGTGCTCACTTGTGCTTACACTGCCATATAACTCTCTATGCAGATGGGAAATGGACACGTGCTTACAAATAATGTCTTTAATTTAAATGGAGTGAATAATGAATCAGTTCAGGCTCAAAATCCATAGAAGTTTCTCTCCCTTCTCCAGCCCCTTACTAAAAATTCCCCACTCAGAGGTGGCTGGTTTGCATCAATATTTCTAAAATCCCTCTTATTATCTTGCATATGTCAAAGTATGATAAGAAGGAAGAAGGATGAAGCTATTTATAATTCAGAATGACTGAAACCAAAAGGTATTCAAAATCAAATCACAGTATGTCAGAGTTTACTTTTAAATAAGCTTAAACAAAAGACACAGTTTGAAAACAATTAGTAAATCTGACAAAATTAACTTTGACCTTACAAACTTATAAATGCCAACACAGCTTTTCTTCCAGTGTCAGTATGCATGTGTATCTGCGTGTGTATTTTCAGCAGTGCAGTAATTTCACAGCAAAGAGCCATACTGAGACTTAACTCTCGGGCAAGAATTATGCTTCCCTGCTCAGGAGCTGCCCTTGGGGGAATGTGCTATTTCACTGCTCCCTTATGCTGGAAATCCATCTCTACAGACAAGTCAGTTTAGTGCTTAATTATTTTCATTATTTCTGTTAAGCAGACATTTTCTCCCAGATCAGACTCTCAGTCATCTCCACTCCTCAGCTCACAGAGGAGGGTCTTTTTAGTTTTTTTCCTAATTTCTCTTAGTCTTCCTCAAAAAAACCCATAAACAACTGAGTGAAAATATAAACTCTCTACTTTCCACCCAGCCTGGGAATGGAAATTGTAAAGACACAAAAAACGTGCTGGTTAGCTTGTCAGTGTGCTAAGCCAGGAGACAATTCCTTTTCACCCTGAATTTACCAGTCCATCCATACTGGCTGGTGCCTATTCTTTCTTCTTCTTGTCCAGACTATCTGCAGACTTCCCCGGGCAGAACAGTTTGCATGTCCTCCCTCTAGAAGGAGACAGTCATTTCAGTAGTCTGAGAAGACCTAGAAGACTGTTCTGTATCTTGGTTGACCTTCATAATTTTTTCTTATTGAGTTAATTTCTTGTCCAGCCACCAGGCAGCAAAATTCAATATCTTGCTGGCATTATAGGAGTCTCAGTTATTTGGGATCTGAACTACTAGACGATACTCATATTTGCTTTCTGTGGTTCTATGCAGCTATTTCTGTGTTACTGGATCATTTCTAAGCCTGAGGACTGGGGTCACGCACCTGACAGTTTGTTTTAGTCCTGTCTTCCATCTGCATGCCAGTTGCACAAAGAACTGAGACAGCCAGAGGGTCACCAAAGTGAACTCCTAGTGGAGGAGATAGAGCCCAGATCCCTGCCCCATGCAGTGGCACATTTCAGCACCCAGGGCTTGACAAAGCCTAAAAACTCTAGGTGAAATTTCTAGATGGCCTATGGAACATCGTGGCTTTGTCATGGAAAACCGGGAAGAAAATAAAAAGCCTCTAGCACTATATTTGAAGTGATAGATAATCAGGCATTACTTTATTTCTGGCCAGGATGTGCCAAGGAAGAATATTCCAAACACACACGTTTTTGCTGAAATTTCCCTTAAGTTTTATACACTCCAAGCTCATAGACATATATTGTTTTAAAGTCCATTGGTATAGAGTTAAGCAACCCCCAGTATTCAGGTTCTCATTGGGTCTGAATTTTCTCATCTTCGATGTTGATTAGATTTCTATTTTTCAGTTTCTCTTATCAGTCCTTTCCTGGAATAGGTGGTTCCTTCTCTGCTTGGGGCATTGTCTTCTGTTGATGGCTTGTTAATAGCCCTTGATGGCCCTTGATGGCTGTTATCTCTCGCGTATCTCTTGTGCTGATCGTAGTCTGTTGAGATGCTAAGCCTATCTCCTAAAACAAAACAAAGGAAATTCCTTCCCAAGGCAAAGTCTAGCCAAGCCTTACTAAAGAAACAAAATAAAAATTTTAAACTTAGTGTATTTGGTAACAGCTTCACTAGGGATAAATAGTGCCTGACCAATCTGGTGGCTTTCTGTGATGGAGTGACTGCAAGACTTGATAAGGGAAGACCAACTGATGTTATTTACCTGGACTTCCATGAGGCCTCTGACACAGCCACACACAACAACCATATCTCCAGACTGGAGAGACATGGATCTGAAGGATGAACTATTCAGTCTAAGATATTGTCTAGATGGATGCAGCCAGAGAGCTGAGGTCAATGGCTCTATTTCAGCATGGAAGCTGGTGGGAAGTGATGTTGCTTAGGGCTCTGCCTTGGAACTGGTGCTCTTTAATATCTTTACCAATGACACAGACAGTGAGACTGAGTGCACCCTCAGCAAGTTTGCAGATGACATGAAGCTGAGCAGTGCAGTTGACGTAACAGAAAAATGGGATGACATCCAGGGGGACGTGGACAAGCTTTAGAGGTGGGTCCATGAGAACTTCATGAAGTTCAACAAATCCAAGTGCAAAGTGCTGCACTTAGGTTGGGGTAATCCCAGATGTGAGCACAGAATAGGAAAAGAAATCATTGAGAGAAGCCCTGTAGAGAAGGACTTGGGAGTTCTAGGGGATGAAAAATTGGACAGGGAGGTTTCCTTAACTTCAGATGCTAGGGAGAAATTCTTGCATATGAAGGCAATAAGACCCTGGAGCAGGTTGTCCAGAGAAGTTTTGGATGCCCCGTTCCTTCAAGGCCAGGTTGGACGAGGCCCTGAGCAACCTGATCTAGCAGGTGGCATCCCTATCCTTGGCAGGAGGATTGAAACTAGATGATCTTTAAGGTCCCTTCCAAGCCAAACAGTTATATGATTCCATGATCATATTCCCCTTATGTTCTTTCAGCCAGAACAAAAAGACATGACATTCTTTCAGCAGATTTTTACTGAGGTAACACAGACTTAAAATAACTTTTTCCTATGCAGAGGAATCTACCACCCATCTTTCTAGACTCTTACACATATTCCCTCTTTCCACACTGGAGGATACCAAGCATCTGCCAGTCGAGCTGTCTGCCATCTGTCCACATTTGTCTTTTTCAGCATCCTCCTAACATTTTGAAGTGTCACCTTGGTTGGCATCCCTCCCTGGACATGCTGGTGAGATTACAGAGGATTTCTGGACATAATTTCCATTGCTGGCAAGCAAAATTTAAATGCTCCAACTTCAGTAGTCTGAGAACTCAGTTTTTGAATACAGCATGCAATACATGCAATCCATGAGAACAAATTGCCAATTTTGATTTGCCATTGCTTAAAAACCTACCATGTTATGCATGTTTCTTTAGTCCTGCTGGCAATTATATTCCTCATCTCTTTAGATACAAAGTAGGCTTCTATGCAAGCTTTAGAAAAATTCAATGTACAGTCTAGTTTTTTAAAATTTATTAATCAAATTAAAGAATGACCTATTAATTTAAAATTAATTATCTTTTCTTTCAGTCCAAAACTACAGTTGTACATGTAGTGACAGTCACTTATTAATGCTTTTGTTGAAAGTGCTATCCCTCCTGGCTCTATTTATTTTCAGAAGACAGCTCCAGAATATGGGCTTTCACTTACAAGCAAAAAAAAAGAGGTCACCCTTTATGGCACTAAAAATGATTTTGAGAACCTAAATCAAAGTTTGATGGGTTGCCTTTCACAGCCTGGAGACAACACAGAACTGCAGCCATGCTGTGTGAATCACATCTTTAATCTCTGTCTTTGCTTTGATTTGCTTGATGTTATTTATTTACATACTGTAGGCCAGACTCTCTCCTGTGCCAGAGCTCCACTCAGCACAGCTGGGAGATGGATTGTAAGGAAGTCATTACAACTCTCTTCAGTTTTGTGAGTGCTCCTGGTCTCTGCACCATTTTTCCTGTTTGCCAGGCAGTCCTACGTTACCTCAAGTGAGGCTCTTAATAGTGCATTAACTTCATCGTGACTTACAGATATGCCAAAACCGTGACACATGCTTTGGGTCCTGGCATATACAGCTATTAATAAAAGTGACCTGATTTTGTAAACATCCTCACAGATAAGTTTTCTGAACCTTCACAGCAGTTGATATGGTAAAATTTAGGCCATTTTTGATGAAGATACAGAATTACATGCAGCCATCAGTGATGGAAAATAAGTCACAGCTCAGTTTGTTCAAAGCTTGGTGCAATTGATCTGAAGGCTTTCTGTATAATACAAAACTCACTTGGAAAGAGAAGACTTTGGAAGGTCCTTCCCAAGTGAAAAGGTTAAAAATTATGGCAAGACAGATATCACTGTTGAAAACCATTTTTGTTTCCCTCTCACCTGGCATCAAGCACCACTGCCCAGACTTTTCTCATACATCTGTGGGATGTTTGAAGAAGAGCCTGGAAAGCTGCTGCTGAATTCTGTGCTCATCCCACCCACTTCAGGCACTCCAGAGAGGTGTCTGGTCAACACAGCCTCTCTCTGTAATTGGAGGAGAAACATCCCTCCAGAGGGTGTCTGGCCACTTGAGATCATCACCTACTTTAAAGAGAGCTGAAAACAACTTGGATCCTAACATATGGATTGCTGTGAAGTGTCTAAGGTTAAGTGAACAGGCTTTCTAAATATTTATCTTCATGTATGAATCATCTTATGGAAAGATAATGATGAATTTCCCTCTATGAATTCCTTTGTGAATTAACTTTAATGTTTGTTGACTTGATTGTTTATTGTCCCACAAATACTAAATTATTCTTGCAACACTCCTGTTCAGTGACAGGACCTAATGGACAGATAGGGAACTGAGGCCCCAGGGGTGGAAACATAAGTATCCATGCATCTTCAGGGCCTTGTGTGAAATTACTGAGTCCCAGTTTCTCTTACTCTTTTTTCCATTTTTCCTTTTTTCCTTTTTCCCTTTCTGTCACAGGAGTGTTCCCTCTGACTGATAGTTTTCAGTGCACCTGCAGTGTCTTCTCAAGCATCTCTGTGCTAGAGGTTAGTGCAGAATCCACTGCCAGCCACTGTGTGTGAAGCTGATATCTCAGGGGTACAGTCCCTCAGGCAAATACAGCTCAAATAAACCAAGGAATTGCTTGCCAGGTAATGGGGTTAGTGACCTGCATAAACATAGAGAGATGCACATGTACACACCTATGGACCTCCACCCACCCATGCACTTGCCCACCAGTCTCATTTACTCAGAATGTCTTACTAAAACACTATCATGTATTCAGCAGCCTGTTACAAGGTACAAGCACAGGGTACCCTAGCTGGAGTTTCCTGACCACTGTACTGCTAGCATGTTCTACTTTACACCTGCTTGATACAGGAACAGTTTTAAAAGTCTTTTCATAAAGTTGAGTTAGGGAAGTGTTCCTACTTTAGATTTCAAAACCTCTGAAATACCACACTGAGACCAATGTAGTTTGATGTGATGTGTATCTGCCTTTTGGAGACTTCTTTCACTGTGTACTTAAGCTATTTGTGTTAACAGAGGGACAGACAGAACTTGCTAATTTTTATTTTCCTTGTGGCCTACTATTAGCAGAAGATGAGTGTCTTGGTTTCAAAGACAGGTATTTGCTGAAGAAGGCAGAAGCCTCCTTTAGAATAGGAAAATGCAACCCCCTTCCCTCCGAATTGGTAAAATTTTGAAATCTAGGGGCTTTCAGGCAATGGTATGAGAAAAGAGGAATAACAGTTCTTTACTTCATATATATATATATATATANTGAAAACAGAAGCCCATGGTGGAGGAAGAGTCTTCCTGGAGCTCCAAGCAGCCTCTCTCCCTCTCCTCTCAGTGTCCAGAAGCGAAGAAGAAGTGTTCTCCAGCTGTGCTTAGCCCCTTTTAATTAGTCCCATTTCCCCAGTATCTCCTCCCCCCTCTGAGGGGAAATCTCAGATACCAGGGAATCTTAGATAACGGCTAGCTAGCCGCACCCATCTCAGAGCCAACACTTTGTCTTTCTTAATCATCCACCCATTATCACCTCTCAGCAACTAATCACTCACCCATTATCACTTCCCATCAACTAATCACCCACCCATTATCACTTCCCAGCAACAAGAATGGGGAAAAATTCCTAAGACAGGGAGACAAACAAAAAAAAAGAAAAAGTATCCCAAACCCTGACAATGAGACAAGTGCTTTGCCAGATCTAAGGCGTTAGGATAGTAAAACTCAGTTTTCTTAGGTTCTGCTCCACCTGCTGAAGTCTTCTTCTCTTCTCTGCTGCTTCTCTCCTTCCAGGTACTCTTCCTTCTGTTGCACTGCGTGCATCCATTACTCAGTTTTATTCTGTACGTCTGCTAAACCCAGAGCTCTCAGACCTTCCTATCTCTTCCCATTGTTTTTGCCTAAATAGTCCTTGTGCATGGTGTCAGCCCCTAGCTCCCCCTACATCCCAAAACAATTTTCTGTTCACTGAATCTCAGGCTACTCTTCCAAGATCCTTGTCCAGTCTTCCTGTGACAGTGACAGCCCAAGGGACTGAGTGTCACTCTACAAATCTGGATCCCACCTGCAGTTCAGGTCATACTAGTAATGGAGCAGCATTGCTGGGCAAGGTCCTGATATCACTGGGTAACATGCAGGGATCAGTTGGTCTGTATCAGACCATTTTTCTGTGAAGAGGTCATAGAATCATGGAAATCACTTAGGTTGGAAAAGACCTCCAAATCAAGTCCTACGTTCAACCAGACATCAGTAGTGAGAATGGATTTCTGAGAAAATTTTAGCTGCTAAAATCAAACTCTGCATTCAGTACACTTAGTCTGATTTTTCAAGGCAGTAGAATCATTTTAGAAAATGATTCACACCTGATCAGCACAAAGGACCCCTTCCCTATTAGGTCTGAAGTGCCTCCTGGAAAGCATGGGGGTGTTTGGAGAAGTAATCCATTAAGAAAAATGCATTCAATCTTAGGGTGAAACTGGAAATCATGTCAGGCAATGTCCATAAACTGTCTTGGAACTTTGTATTAGATCAGTAATGCAGAATTTATGTTCAGGTGCTTCACTTTATTTTACCCATATCACCCAGATGCCCATTTCTGTGGCCAAAGAAGAGAAGTCAACTCCTCTAGAGAGTCATTAATCCCAGCTCGGGCAAGCAAACAAGCTAATCCCTCAGCCCAGCACAGGCAGTCCTGCCCTACCTCCCAGAGAAACCTGAACCAGGTACATTTCTTTTTGTGGTAACACTTGTCTAAGAAACTTCAGTAAAGAGAAATGGATGTGAAAGTGTTTCTCAGGCTTGCTCTTCCCAAAGGAAGCAATTGCACCTAGCAGAGCTCCTGCCACAGAAGGTGTCTCAGTCTCTACCAGCACTGCACTGCTGTTGGTGCAAGTCACACATGGCTGGGTGACCCTGCAGGTATCTTTAATGTCTTTGAAGAACTGTTTCCTAAGCTGGGAGAGAAACACATTTGTTGCCTGGGGTGGCTCCTAGACTGTAAATCATGTGGTAACCCCACATATATGCCTTCTAGAGCTTTTAATGAACTGTATCCCATAGGTAAAAGCCAACAGCAATATTAGAAATGGTGTTTATTTTATAGCCTAGAAACTGCATTTTAAATGGTAGTCTAGGTTTATATGACAGTTCTATTAAATATAAAATAGACCCATTACAAAGAAAGCCCTTTACATCTGCTTTTATCTGTGTCTAAATGGCATGCCCAGCTCTGCAATTCCTCAAATGAGACATTTTTAGAACTTTATTTATGTTACAGCCATAACAAACTAGCAACTAGAAAACTATAATGGGCACAAACGGCTAATAAAAATGAGATTGTTGAAAAATACTTCTTAATAGCAATTTACAAAGGATCCTGATAAAACAGAACTGAGGCTGTGTTTCCCTGGAAGTTTGCCACCATTGTAATCACAGCCATTTGGCAACAGGTACCCCTCTTCCATCTTCTGTGACCATTTCCCTCTGAGAATGCTGAAAGCCAAGTGCCCTGAGGTTATTCCCCTGCCCTGCCATTAGGCAGTTGGTGCCTACAGATCCAGAGCCATCCTCAGGGAGTTGCCTTTTCTCCCCTCCCACCGTGCACCGGCTCACCTGGAGGAGGAGACATCCTAGGGGCTGTGTCACTTGCTCAGTGGGGAGCAGGGCAGCAAGGCATGATCTGTCCCAGGCCTGCAGAGAGTGCCCTGCTTCCTCCTGAAACCTGCATCACTTCTCTGATGAACTGATCTGTTTATACAAGCTGGCTAAGATGAGCAGGTCAAACTTTTTGTTTACAGACTGAAAACTATTTTGCCCCAAGCTCAGTAACAGCTCCCCAGGCAAAAGACTGGGAGTTGAACTCATTTCTTCTGCAGGGCAGGTTTTGTGGGATTTTGACAATATCCATGTGGCCATTTGTGTGATGTTAGGAGGAAACTTCCTACCACCCAAGGAAAAGAGGCCTTCTTCCAGATGTGCACTTGTCTGCAGCAGACCTTCTCACTAGGCAAGGGAGGCAAGGGCAAGACAGAATGTTCAAGTAAAGGTCAAAGTCCTTGGTCTGATCTAATTGCAGGTAGTGATGAATATCTCTGAATATAAATTGATGTCTTAACCAGTTCAGCATTGTATCTATGTAAGGAGGAAAAGTTCTTTCTAATGAAATTTTATATCACACAGAAAAGAACAAAATTTAGAAAAAATTCAAAAGGTTTTGAATCAGCAGGGGTTGAAAATATGATACAATGCATTAGAAAGGGAATGGTGATATTGAGGTAAAAAAATTACATCATAATGTCACTTAAGACATGCACTGGAAATTGGGTGGTCGTGACACTACCTCAGGCCTACAGAGAGAAAGATAGTTCAAACTCCATGCTAAGTAAAATTTAAAAAAATGTGGGAAGCCACTTACCCAGCCTCTTCAGCCTTCCCTACAGAAGCACCAGAAAAAACACCCAAGTACCAGGAATCTGCACCCAGTTCCCCCCTGACCGGACTCACATCTTTCTGCAGTCTTGCACACGTAACTCATCCATCATGCTTGCTCCTAGTTTACTTTGCAATGAAGGCTATACATTATGTCCTTACAAATTCTTTTTTTACCCCAAACAGATTCAGCAAGACAGCCTGAACTGTCTGAGAGTGGTGTTATGTGCAAAATAGAGCATGCAGAGGTATAAAAGGAGCTTTGAAAATACAACTACAGGTAGGCATGCAATATACACACAGGTTCAAGTATAAATGCAAGTGATAGATGTTTAGTACACTGTGAGGCTGTATCATTGCTGGGATTTGCAAAAGCTCAATTTATTACAGTTCTGTGGCTGTCAACCTGCAGAGTGAGCCTTCACATAGACCACCTTTGGATTTTGCATTGAAAATGAGAAATTTGACCAAAGACTAAACAACGAGAGAAAAATAGCTATTAAACTCCAAACAACATTATGGCAGCAAAAGTGGCAGGAGCTGCAGAGGCAGCATCTCTTTAGGGCTGGGCTGGATGCAGCATGTGGATAAGCCTCAACTGTGCGTAGCAGGGCTTCCACTCTAAATGCAGCCAAACCTTTTTCTCCTTTTCTTGTTGTTTTTGTTTGTTGTGTCGTCATTGTTGTTGTTGTTGTTGTTTTGTTTATAGACAACCAAGGATATTAATGCACATATTTCCCCTAAAAAGGTTTAGGAATGTGAGCACTAGTATAGTTTCACAGTCTGTTAACTGATCCAGTAACATAGACCCCAGTTTATTTGAACTGATCCTAAGAGAATTAGCAAAACAGAAAGAGTAAGCAAAATTTGGGTTGCTTTACTCTCAGGGGTAGCCAATAAGAATACTTCCGTGAGCAAGATAAGTAAGATCTGACCCAAAGAAACACATTTGGCAAATTCATGAAAACCGGAAAGTCAGTAGTAGCAATTGAGAAATCATAGTCATATTTTTAAGTTGTCCTGCTGAGGACTGCCTTTAACCACATCTCCCCTCCCCCTTCTGTCTCCCCCTACTCCCAGACTTTTGTCCCAAGTACTTAATTGTGAGTAAAATATTTGTACTGGGAAGACATCAAAGGCACTGATTTTAGAAATTCAATTTTATATAAGACCCCTGAACTTCAGAAAAAGTTCATTTTGTCAACTATCGCTAATCATCTGTGAACCTGGTGCTCTACCAACTAAAACACAGTATTATGAATAATGGGTTTTCCCCACATTTGAAGTGTAAGAGTAATTACAAATATGAATACAAGCAATGGTTGTGCTTTGCGTGATTCTATTTTCTGCTTTGGCAAAAAAGTGCAGAAATGAACTGATACATTTTGCTTTAGAAAATGGGCAGCCTGCAAAGTCAAAAAGTGTAAAGGAAATACTCAATGAAAGTTTGGGGATTTTGGGTTTTTTTGCACATCTGTTCTAGCTGTTATTTTTTTGAATCTTCCTTCTCTACTGTTCTTCATCTTCAAAGCCTCACTCAAATTATGATATTAAAAGGTGCCAGCTCCCACTGGAAGAGAAGAAAGGCCATTCTCTCCTGTTTCTCTGGCAAAAGGTGCTAACACTTTAGCGAATGAGCCTTTGGTATGATTAGAATATTTTCACTTTTACATGAAGCAGTGTGATTAGAAGATGGGAGGTTGACCCTGAGCTGGGAACTGTTGCATTCCTGCACCTTCAGCAATGCGGAACAGCCACGTGGTGACAGGGAAAGGAGATGTGTGGCAGTGACCCAGCCTGCCTTCTCTATGAAATAGATTTTTCCTCTCAGGACAGTGAGTCTGAGGGAGATGGAGAAAGCATGGCTGGGGAATCCCTTGATCCTCCCGCATTTTAGCTTGTCAGTCAAAGTCTCTGTTCCACCCCTTTACCCCTCAGAGTTATTTTTAATATTCATAAGGTTATTTTAATATTCATAAAGCGCCGGGAAGTTGTTCTGTTATGTTGATTGGTTAATTCAAATATGTTCCTCCCCTGTTCAGAACTTACTGGATACCTGTCACTCCTCATCATTCTCTGATTTGTAGATCCTGGACCCTCTCCTCTGTATCCTCCCCTTTTCGTTCTCCTCAAAACTCAGTGTTACCGTCTCATGAGGTTTTTCTTGTAGCCTACATCCCCTGACAATAAAACGTTGGGTGCTGCTACGGGGCAGTCCACTCCTGCTCCTTTGTTCCCGCTGTCGCTTCTTTAATATCCACCGCATCTGCCTCATTGGCTGCAGAGCCGACAGCTAGGCAGAAGGGATGGGTAGAGAGCTGCGTCTCTGCAGCAGGTCTATCCGGCCAAGTGCACTCCGTCGCCCGCAGGCTCATGGGCAGCCTGAGCGGTCAGTGATAGAGATGCATTTGGAAACATCCACCCCTATCTGAGGAGAGCTTTCCTCCTCCTTTTCCAGCAGAAGAAAGACTTTCTTCAAATGCCATGGATACATACAGAGCTCGAGCTTTCACTGGCTTATAAAATTGCATTTAGAACGAGAGTAGCCAGATCCAACATCTCAAAATTGTTAGGATGAGGAATAAAAAAAGAAACTTAAAATTAATAGGGCCATGTCCATTCATTAATGAAAGGACAGTTGTACAAGACTTCTGAAAAAGGAACAGTAGTGATTTAAAATAAAAATTTAATTAGATATTTGAGTCATATTTTCTATGTGTAAAGAGTAATCTATTTCTTGGATGACAGAAATAAGAAAAATCAGTAGTGCAAGAAGGAAAATAAGTCAGTACTGCAAAAAGGAATATATTGCTCAGTTCTTATATGTGACAAGCTGGTTTTCAAAAGAAATCCAAACAAAAACTGCTCCCAGAGAGGTAAAGGTATAATTCACAGTAAAACCAAAGGAAGATTCATGTATGTGCTGAGAGATACCCCATGCCCATCAGAAATGAATGGCAAAATTAGGTACTTGCCATGCCATATGAGGATGGCAAACTTCTCACTGCAAGAATTGGAATTTTATTGGTGACCAATTGCATTTTTTCTGTCACATGCTATTGTAGATCTCCCTAATTGCTTCTATATCAGTGTTTTATCATTAATATCAGCCAGAACACATCTGAGAATGTGTAACTACATAAAGAAAATTACACCATTCATTTCCCAAGTCACAATTTTGTTTATATTGCTTTCCTGATCAGCTCTGGAGTGCATGCTTGGTTATCTTTTACAAATTCAGATATCTATGTTATAACATTCCAGTTCAATGCAAGAGACTGGAGTAAGACATTTTTGGTTAACATTTGTGCCTTTAGTTTTGTGATGTTTTTCCATTCTGAAAGTATTAATGTAGAATGTATACCAATATTTTCAATGTTTTCCAGTTTCTGGACCCCTGAAATTTCTCTCATGGAAATACAGATACTTGCATTAGACAGCTTAAGCTGTTCCTTTTTGGCTATAGATTTGGTTTTCACAGCTACAGTAACCTTCTTCCCTACAATTCTTCAAGAATTTTCTCATTTCATATTAGAACTCAGTCTTACACTGGTAATAAACAAGCCTCAAAAGATTCAGATTGTGTTTATTTAAGTATGAGTTTGAATATATACCAGAAACTTCTGTCTCTAAAGTTCTTGAAGAAAAATAGGTTGTCTCTTATTAATTGGTTAACAAACATTAGGGGAAATAGCATCAGTCATCTTTTTCTTTACTACAAAATGAAGTACAAAATATTTCTCTGTCACTTGAAGGTCATGAGAGGTTGCAGAGACTGGGTTATCCTACCCTGAACTTCAGAATGGCTTCCAGTCATCTTATTTTTAGAAACTAGGATGAGAATAAGAAGAATATTTTCATGTGTATGCAGCAATTTAGACAAACTCTCATCACCAATTCAAGCTTTTTGAAAAGAGTTAGACATGTAGATGTTAGGTTGACCATTAAAAGCATTAAGGATTAATCCAAGCCATTATCAAACCACATTACCAAAAAAAAAAAAAATTGGGATGAAGCAGATTGGGATGAATTTTATTCTAAACTCTTAAAAAGGATACGTGTTGTAACCAGTGCAAGTGATACAGAATGAAGATGGTCTCAGAGTTCTTCCTTCTTCTGAAACTACACTTATATTGAAAATGTATAAACCTGTATTTTGTTTATAATATATATGAGTCAACCAACTTCTCTTCCAGGAGATCATGGCTTATTTAAGGTCAGGATAAAGTTATTAGGGAAAATAAAAAAAAAAGCAAATCTTTTCACCTGCATTTATGCAGTTGAAACTAGATTTCATCTCTTCTGATTCAAAGCACTCTTTCTAACTACTAGATTCTAACGACTTGGTGCACTGGTCATAGTGAGGCACCATAATGTGATGCAGCCACAAAAGCTTGGTCCTGCTGTGCACTTTAGGGCTGGGCCTTTAGGGCTGCATGCTAAATCCTAAACCCAAATTTTTTGGAAGATCTGACTTTTTCACACAAGCACAAATAAGCTTCCTCAGAGGTGTCTGGTAGCAGTTGTCCTTTCCTGGATGCCCAAATGATGATGTTTCAAATTCCAGCTTAGCTTTCTACTGGCTTATAGCTGAACCCCAAAATGTAGAACTGTTTGTCTGAATATGATCTGAGGTCCAACAGAGTGCTTGTCTTACTTCCACACACTTTACCTCTGTCCAACCTCTCACAACTATTTGTCTTTTATGCAATCCAGCCAGATGCTGCATGGCCATTCCTGCAGGGCAACTGTGTCACTGGCTGAGGCTCCCAGCCTGACTGACTGCACGGGCATTGTCAGATTGTCAGCATCTGCATCTCCTGCTTCTCACTTTTTCATTAATGGTTAAAAAAAAAGTTAAAAAAAACCCAAACAAGGCCTTGGTGACTAGCATGGTTGCTGGGGAAGATAATAAAGATATGAACTCTTCTCCCAAAAGATACAAACTAAACCACCCATTGATCTAGGAGCAACTCATTAGAAAGCCAAAACTAAGTGCTACAAATCATGTAAAACATCTGCAAGTGACTTCAGCTGTAATACATGGTGGGAGGGTTTTCTGTGTCCCAGATAGCCCCGAGTTCAACTTTCACGAAAAACCAAGGATTGCTCCTGAGTGAGAACCACCATTTCCCCTTGAGTAACTTGAGGCATCAGGGGTTCAGGGCTCATGCTCTGAGGTGGTGTTGTCAGCTTATGCAAAAATGCCCTGCTATCCTCTGGGTCACTGAGGAATATTCTCTCAAGCAGTGGCTTTCCATATGAGTATTTTTAGAGTTTCAGAAAGCAATGTCAAAGGTAAGATGGCTGTGTACAGAGAAAGATTATATTCCAATAATCACTTCAAAGAGAATGGGGGGGGAAGGCATGTTTCTAATTTCTATACAAAAACAAAGGAAGTAATTTCTTTCAAGGTTTTTTATTTGTTTTTTCAAATTGCGCAGTGCTCAACTTTTAAAATAATAATCATTCTTGACAGCCATTTAATAATTGTTAGTGATCTATAGCTTTATTATAAAGTAGTCATCTAATGATGTATTTCCTTTACCCTAAAGGCCAAGTACAAAGCAGGGAAATTATCTCGGTGATACTTTTAATAACTTCCTGTGGGATTGCAAACTCTGGCTGAAGCTGTCTGTGCAAAAGAGTTAATCATGTAATTTCACAGATTAGACAACACAGGGTTACTAATGAGAAACTTCAGTTCAGTGATAAACTCTTTTTTTTTTTCCAGGAATATTTTGAGAGGCCTGTAACCTTTGGCTGACACCCAACGAGGCTATTAGTGTAACCATGGGATGCACTACCAAATGTACAAGAGTCAGCAGAACTTTTCCTCCTGAAAATTGCTCATAACTTTCTGTGAAGAAGCCTTCCTAAACCCAGAAAGAACAGATGGGAGGGAAAAATCAGGCAACAAGGGGCTGACTTATTGGCTTCCGATAACTGGCATGGCTTCAGCTTCCAGTTTCTTTTCAACAATGTCCACTCACTATAGCAACCCCAGATCCCATTTAAATGTCATGCTGCCCTCTGTTCTATAAACATGTATCATCCATCACTAAATATTTAGATCTGAATTGTTGGAGCTGAGTTCTGTGCCAGGGGTAAGGGGATTAATTCCTTTCAAGGCCCTCACATGATGGATTTTTCACTGAAGTAAACATCCGAGAAGAGCTCACACTATGGCCATAAAATATATAAATAAAGTTTAAAGTTTAATTAAGTCAACATTATTTAAAGTGGTTGTCATATTTTATGGTGAACTCTCTGTGTTTATTTTGTATGACTCCTCATAAATAGTCTCTCCCTTTCAGACAAAAGGCACGGCTGGGTTAAAGTTAAGGGTCCCATGCATGGTACGGGAAGGAGGATCTACCGGGCTGGGGGGATCCAAACCACTCCATATCGGGTCCTCTGCTATCTCGTGTCTTCCTAATGAGCTGAGATATTGTGCAGACACAGGAAAAGCATGGTGCAGTTTTCAACAGACGTGACACAGGGAAGTCCTTTGAGTGCCTATCTGGGCTTGGCAGAGGGAGAGCCTCCACCAGCCCCATCCAAAGGCTGCTGCTGTTGGGCAGGCAGGCAACAGGGAAGGAAATGGAGCTATGAGGGGGCAGGTCAAGAGGGGCAATCCCCCCCACCTCCACCAGCAAGGGGATTGTACCATGTGCTGGGAGAAAGCTGGCATTGCTCCCCTCCCTAAGAAAGTCCCTCAACCCAACAAGGTATTCAAGAGGAAAACTACATGATACCATTATGTGGCCTAATACTTTGGAACAGAAAAAGTAATTTTAAAGGTGAAAGAAAATACATGGAAAAATTCATCAAAGTGATTGTTAATCGATGCTGTCCCGTAGGGAGGTCTTGTAATGCCCTGATAAGGATTCCCAGATAATTGGCTAAGCACCCAGTGAGAAAGGGTGACCCAAATGCTAGAGCTCCAGGTCAAACCCAGGGAAAACTTGCATTCAACTTCTGCATTTCCTCAACTGCCATGGGCTGCTCCTGCCCATGGTCTCTGTCTCTGCTGTCCATCTCTGTGTCAGCCGTGCCTTACATCCCAGTTAAGGGGCTTGTTATTAGAACAAACACAAAACTGTTGTGATATGCTCATCTTCTTGAGGGATGTGTGCTGTGTAAGCTTGAGGCCTCTGTTTTTCTCTTTTTCTCAGGATTTTCTCTATCTGTGAAAGGGGACCACATCTATCTCTTAAAGGGGACTACAAACATTGCCAGAACAGTAGACTTCAAAGACAGAACTAGTAGCAGAGGTATTAGCTGTGACAGGAGTCTGTTGCTGATCTGCTATGAGACTGAGAACAAGGCATTTGGTATTTCTGATCCTTACTAATGAAACTAGAATAACAGCCTTTTATCTTGTTTAACCTGCTCAACTGTAAAGTTCCTGTGGCAGGGCTCATCTTTTACATTGTGTATGCTGTGCTCACAGTAAAAATGTCCAGTCTGGAAATAGTCACCTATAGCTGCTATCATGCTGCAAACACTGAAGCAGCAGAAGAGTGTATTCCCCTTTATGATTCCAGTTATTTTTCTCTGAACAGATTTTTCTTTTTTTGCAAACATGTGAGAAGATCCATAAAAAAATATAGGTGAGCATTATACCTGTCCCTCTGTATGCTCATTCATCTGGTACCTATTTATAAAGTAAATATGTGCATGTGTATGTATGTCTGTGTATGTACATGCACACACATACTTTATTAATTCTCAAATATCTATGTTTTACCTATGAAAATGGACATGTACATTCAGACTCAGAAGCACAGGTCATGAAGTGTTTGTGAGGTGAAATGCAAGGCATGCTTTGTCCAGACAGAACACATGCAGAAATGCAGACTAGACTGGACTGAATTTACCAGACAGTAAATTCTCTTTCTAGCAAATGAAGCCACAGGATGAAAGATCCTTCTGCTTTCATTCTGTATCAGTACTCGTTATGTTGCCCCAAAACCTTTAGCATTAGGTAACATGATCATGCTGAAGGTACTAAGAAATTTAATGAGGTCTTAATCTGCATGACAGGTTAAAAGCTGTGAGAGTTTCTAAGGCTTTATGTGGTATAAATGGAGCGCAAACTAATATTATTTGATAAGATAGGAAGAGGCCCAGCTGAAGGGAAAGCGTTTCCCTACAGGCTTTGGATTTTGGTTAGAAGTGAAATTGTTAAAACTGAAAGGCAAGCAAGCAAGCAAGCAAGCAAGAGCAGTTTCATCATTCCAGAGCAAGTAAAGAGTTTTGAAAAAAAAAAAAATAGAGAGGGAAAAGTGTTCAATTTGAACTTCATTTACTAGCAGTAAGGATATGTTTAAAAACAGTTAAGGAGTGGTAACTAAAAAGGTTAATAGTGGCCAAGAGCCACTATTGCTACTTTTAATGGCACAGAGGGAAGCTCAGCCTGTGCAAAGAACTAGTACTAAACTTGTTCATCTTTTAAGTACTGTCCCCTGTGCTTGTAAGGCAGCAAAAGCGGCTCACAGGCCCTGAGACTTCCTTCCCAAGCTGCCAGAACTGGGAAATGGGAGGCATATTTGATTGCACCAGCATTTGTCACACAAAAAATGTATTGCATTGTGTAATGATATTCATGTCTCATAACGTCTGCTGCACTTCCCTGGAGGAGGTTCCCATCTGTGGGGGCATGAAATCAGCACCCTGGGGCTCACACATCGGAAAAGTCCTTCAGAAAGGACTAAGCAGAACTGGCATGCAGACGTTGTTTTAGCCTCACTCCCTGATGCTGGGATGGATTTAGATCCTAACCTACTGGCTGCACTCCTGACAAGCTGCGTTTTAATACATCACTCTGCCTTCCAAAGGTCAGCCAGATAAGCCATCCATAAAATGCAGTATTAGTGTTAAATTCCTCTCTTCCCAACTTTCCCCCCCCACCTATGGTGTCAGCTGCTTTGGCAAATAGCACAGCAAAGGCATGGTGTGTCTCCTGCTGTTGGTCTTACACATATGAATATAAAATGTCACTTGGTTTGTTTCCCCAAGCACCTTGAAAGCTGAGAGCACAGTGAAATATTAATTCCATTTCTGAAATACTTGAGGTGAGAAGCAAATATATTTTCTATTCATATAGAGAAATATATACATTTTCAAAGTAAAACCAAAACCAAGTACTATATTGCTGGGATTTTTAAGGGGGTGAGTGGAATTTACAGGGAAAAAAAAGTCTCATCTCATTACCATTTCTGATGAGTCAAAAGTTTTCTGACTCTCCTTTTGTGGCAGATATTAGTTAGGCCAATGTCTTGTTCAATTAAGGACAAGTATCTGTTAAGAGAACAATCCCCTGGAAGGGAGGAAGAGCTCAAGTGGTTGTTTTTAATGACAGGAGCACAAAGTTATGAGATGTGGAAGTGGTGATTAGTCAGACTCTTTGTCCAATTAATATTGAATTTATAGAGCTGCGTGAAATTACTCCAGTGAGGAAGACTGATGACAACTTGTCCTGGTCAAGGGATTCATCATGGACTGGAAGAGAAAGGAATATGTCTGGGAAAGCGTAAATATGGACATTAGCTCTCAGTTTGGCATAAGTGTTTGTTGGCTGTGCAGTGGATATCAGCTTCCTCCTTTTCCTTGACCACAAATGTGCTCATTGTCAAACAGGCTATATATATTTGTACAGAAATATTTATTTTCGACAAATCAACAGTTTTTGACAACAAAATAAAACAAAAAAGCATTTTCACTGGTGAATTCTTGGGCAGCCCTCACAGTCAATGCTCCCAGAATTGCCTTTACACTGCCAAATCATTCCCACAAGCAGAAATATGCAGCTCCAGCTACCTAATGTAATTTGCGTGTGTATATCAAGGGGTAGAATTTGGCTTTTGGTCTAAAACATGTGGAACACTTTTTAAAGGGAAAGTCATTTAGCAGTGATGTAAGTCTTTGCAGTTTCCTGTTTTGTCTGTGTAACATTCCAGTTTTATAAAATGGTATGAATACATTAAATGTATTTATATTTGGCTTTTATAGCAGTATGCAACTGTCTAATGAGCCAGTCGAGAACAACTCAGTTACCTGACATTTACCAAAACTGTTATCCCTCAATTGCAATCCTTTTATTCCAGTAGAAAAATACTGTGATTCTCTGTACTCAGATTTTTTTCTGATTTCACTGCTTTCACGCCAAGGGAATTCCAGTGATTTCAACAAAGCTACCCTGGCATACAACTCATGCAGTGAAGCAGTAAATCAGACTCTGGAAGGAATCCTAGTCCACTGAACTCAGTAGGAATTTTGCCATTGATTTCCAGGGAACAACATTTCCTATAAAATAAGAACATCTCTTTGTGTAGATGTAAAATAATTACATCAGATATGCACAATATAAGTAGTACTTTATTTCTCTCTATACAGAAACAACAGAGAACTTTTAATCTCGATTTTTGTTTTAATTCTCACCAGTAAGTATACTTTGGGCTACAAATATCTCTGGGGAGAAATCATCCAAAAAGATATAAACAAGATAGCTTGAGCATAAGTCTTACACAAGGCATGCTGAAGTCAAAGCTTGGTGTAGCTGACCTAGATATTTCTTCAAGAGGAGTGTGAAAATAAACAGTGACATGAAGTGTTTGAGTTTTACTTGTTTTTTGGCAAACAACCTGGTCCTGATTCACCTCTCACTTAATTGTATAAGTGCTATAAACGATAAAGTCAGATCTCATCATCTGGAAATAATAGAAGAATGAAAAAATACTGTGGAAATTATAAAGAATTCTTGACTATGAGAAGGCAAACTTGTAGTTTATCAGTTTATGATAGGAACTGGCCTTCTCCAAGGCAGTGTAAGGAGATCCTCTGGTATATTTTGAATCTATTTTCCTTTTTTACTATCTGTGACCAGACCTACATGCAGGGAGTAAGAGCAGAGAAGAGCTCATGGAGTGATTAAGAGCTCATTGAACAGCCCTACCAAAGGGCTTACTGGGGATCCTATCTTAGAAGAAGAGACCAGAGGAGCTTGGCATAGGTCAGCAGCATAATGAAACCTAAGGGAGGACAAAGTTGCTTTCCACAAATGCACTAAGAAGGAAGAGAAGGAGACATGCTAGGAGGAGGAGAGGTTTAAATAGATGAAAAATATTGTCATAAGCAGAAATCGTTATAAACAGTCCAGGAATTAATTTAGGCTTCAAAGAAGAAGGTGGTTTCTGGGTCAGGTTTACATTAAGGCAGCAGATAAAATAGGAAGGTTTAAGGTGAAGCTGGTTTGTGTGTCCTGACTGTAGAAGATGGGGCTCGTGAGAATGAAGAGTCACTGTGGTACAGGGAAAACCTTTTAGTCTCAAGTTTCTTCTCTAAATCAGGAGTAGTTCTCCTGTTTCAAAAAGCTGGTAATAAGGAAGCGTTATCATCTCTTCCCCTATGAAAAATCACTTTAGTGACTTTGCTCCGATATCTGTGTAACCTCAGAAGACCTATCTGCCACCAGAGGGGTGAGGAACTCGTAAGGAAACAGGTATGTCCCACCCACATACATGCTCCACTCCTCTCTGTATCTGGGATGCCTCATATAAAAAGTGTTGACAGCTGCAGTAGGGGTTTTACAAGAGATTGCCATTCATATTCCACAAGGACCAAAAGATCCACATGGGAATATTTAATATAAACAGCAATAGTTTCCCACATCTTTGTTTAGAGAATAGCCTGAGGATTTCTAAACTTTAGAATCGTATTTATTCCAGAAGAATGGTTTCATTTATAGCTGTATAAATCTTTCCTTTACTTAAATGTAAAGGAAAGACTGTTTCTTGTGTCTGAATACTTAAATACAATATTACAATAGGTAATCATAATGCCATACTACTGCCAGGTAGTACAGGTAACTCTCACCTCATGTAGTTGTACTTTATAGTGCAAGAGCTGATCTGCAGTGACATTATCTGTCTACAATTACAGTGTGAGTCCTGCCAGACTTCCAGGAAACACAGGGGGGGTTGTTTAATTTTCTTAATAAAATAAGTAATTGGAAAATATTTCCCTGAGATTCCAATATTGGACTTGCAAAGAAATCTAGGGCTGAAAAGTGAAAATCCTGCTTCTAGTTGGGCAGGGCTCCTAATCCCATGATCAGGCTGTGGAGCTTAATGCTCTGGAAAGCTCAGCCTCGCTGCTAAGTGTCTAAGAAGGAGCTGTTAGATACTGAGCTCTCCAGAAGTGTCCAAAAGGCCATTTCTTTTAGCTTGCCTTTGGAATATTTTAAATGCATTTTTGGCCTACTTAGCAGTTTTAATCATTCCTAATGTCCTTAATGAAGCCTACTTCTATATCACTCTTCTCACTGCTAGCCACAATCTGATATAGCACATGCAAACTCTCTTGGAATTACCAAGGGGAGGGGAGCAAAAGCTATCTTTTTTTAAGAGATAGCAGTACGGTATTGCTGGCTTCCAGCACTCATATGTCAGGCTCACAAATAGCTATGGGACTGGAGTACCTTTACTTCTTTCTATTTGCCTGCTGATTTTTGAGATTGAAATGGTTTGTATGTGTCAGGTCTTCTCCACAGCCATGTGGGCTAGAGTGCACCAGAAATTAACAACTACTGGATAATGGAGTGCTGTGTATTAGCTATACTTGAATCATTTCCCCACACGCACATATCTGTATTTTGACTTTCTATTTTCATATCTATACCCTCTAAATAAGTTTTAAAGTGCTGAAGCTCTTTCCTGGCACATTGGTCGAACATTTGTGTCCTGTTGTGTTCCTGGAAACAAAAAGGATGAATGAAAAACAGAGGTCATAAACTGCTGCAAAAAGCAGTGCCTGTTCTTACACACTATTCTTCTTCAGAAAATAGCTGATACATGAGTTAAAAGTAGGAAATTTGATAAAATTTCCAGCCCATGAATTCTGAACAGTATATGAACTCATGGAAAATTTCAAACAAATTTAAGACGTCTTAACCTTAAGAACTCTATGGGCCTGGCAGGTTTTTTTTTTTTTCTTAACACATAATATTCCTCACATTTGTTTATCACTATTTCAAGAAATGACTGATGACATAGATTGTGCTACAACAGTTTCTACAGAGTGGTAAGTGTGGGTGGTATCATCCAGTTTAAGGGAGAAATATAGAAGAAGAGCCAAACACTCTTCTGTTTGTAGCTCATGAAACCATTACAAAAATAGGAGGATCACTTGTTCGAAATCTGAGAGACAAGGCTTTTTTACATGCTGACTGCTGCATTTTCTTTCTGGGAGTTCATAGAAATCTGCTGCTCTGGGCTCAACTCTTTGATGTCAGGAGGAAGGGAACAGAGGCATTAAGACATAAAGAACCTCTTCCATTCTAGAGAACCTATAACTACTTTCTTCCTTTCTACACAAATGATAGGCTATGTTCCCTTCAGATAGACTCATGAAGGAAAAGCAGCTTAGGATGATGGGTGTCTTCCCTCACCAGTGCAGTCGTTAAAGAGAACTAAATTTAAGTAGGTTACCTCTACTTAAAGTTAAGCAGTAAAGTTAAGCATTCTTTACAAACAAAGCCACCGTTTTTGTAAAAAGGATGTTTTCTATGAAGAGGATCAGAAATTCTTTCTTGAGCTTTCAGAGGATGCATTGTTCTGATTTATGCATTTCCTGTAATACATGAAAGAGAGAATAATACAGCTTTGTGGTATTTTCTAAGAAGTAGGAAAAAAAAAAAAAAACCCAAAACAACAAAATAAGTAATCTAAGTCTATTCAGTTAGATATTTAGATTCATTACCTAATGTCAGAGTTTGGAGAAAAGAGATACCTTGCAATTCATTAATATTTACTTTTCCAGTAATCAAGTGTATTATTGGTGCCGAAAGCAAAAAGCCAAAATAAAAGAAAACATTCACGAAAGGGGCTACTTCATAAAACTTGGTCAGTATTGGAAATAACTGGTTTTAAACTTCCATTGTGAAGTGAATCACAGAAAATATATTCTCTTGTTCTAGTTGTTTCATCATCTGAAATTGTGATTTAATGCAGTTTGCAGTGGATAAAGCATCTGTGTGTCCAAGACTAGTTTTTCTTGATCATGTGCTTGACAAAAGTTTTCATATCTGGGCTTAGCTACTTTGATTGGTTTTGTGCTTCCCTTTTGCAGCCTCTACCCTTATTCTGCCCTCTGGACTCTTAACAACTTTTCTTCCAAGCACACCAATATTTATGGCATGCCCTAAAGGACAGTGCCCCTTAAAAACATATTCATAAAAGTTAGTACAATCCCAAAGTACCAAGAGTTCAAAAGAAAAACATTCTGGAAATGAGCTTTAAGATGAATACTTTAGAGTTGTTATCTGAGGTACACTGGTAGTCTCTAATGAGACATTTATAATTTAATTGTGTCATGGAGAAACTATAAATTCCCCCAGAGCCCACATCCAAGTTGTTTTTATAATGAAGATAAAGTAACACACATACCAGAAATCTTTTGAATACACTATAACTTCTTCCAAAAAGATAAAGAGGGCCTATATCCTATTTATGTCACTACACTCAATTGCATAACAGAGCTTACAACAAGTAGGAAAGAGGGCAAGAGTCAGTCTATAATAATTTAATACTCTATGATTCTTTACATTTCTCTTTTAATCACAGAATAATTTGGGGGAGAACAGTTCATATTAATACTAGAAAAGAAGAAAAATAACAGGCTTGGAAATGGTCATTCTAAAGAATCTTTATTAGAGAATATATTGTGTTTGATACTTCCTCTGGGGAAGAAAATGTTCTAATACTGCATGACTAAGCCACTCCTACATCAAATTTCTATGGCTTTGGATAGACATTTGTAAAGATTGCTATACCCTACTTAATACCAAAATGCTGCTTACTCACTCCAAGTTCCTAAATAAATTAGGGCAAGCTCAACTTTCAGATATGGAAATAGCTTGTGCAATTCACCCATTTGATCATAACAATGAGCCTTCTTGGTCCCTCAGCTGGAATAGTGTATATACACCTCTTGCAGATTTATGCAATTTTTTATGCCATGGTTTTGTTTATTAAATTGTGCAGGAGATAATCTCCACAGTTCCAACTTGTTGGGACAACTATCTCAAGCATTGAAAATGATATGAAATGAAAGCCACTTCTAAAATCAAAATTTAACAGATATCTAAGCATTCAAGTTTTAGGCAAAGTAGGGAATAAAATGCAGGAGCGGGAGATAGAGGAAGATGAAGAATATTTTATGTTCTAATTCTACGGCAAATATTGCAAAATTACCAAATTATACCTGAACCTGCTTTTGACCCTTTACCTCATTTCTTACACTTAGGCCAGATATTTGAGAACTGTGATCTAAATACAGGAAAGGGAGTGATCATTCCCATATTTCTATTCTGTGTTCAACATAAATTGTCTCTGCTTTTTAGGAAGAGATATCTCACAGCAAGATGGTTTTTCAAAAGCCAACCTGAAATTTCTCATGAAGTCCGTAATATCAGCCCAAGAATCTGAGGCTGACACCCTCGCAGATGGTGTCCAGAATGCAAGGTCTCAGATGAAAGACATGAAACTCCTCTTCAAAAGCTACTCCAATACATCTTTTTCACATTTTGGGACCATTTAAAAATTTTTTTCACTCCCAATAGATAAATATTTTAATATGCTTTCTGCCATCTGAAGCTGAGTATTTTCATCAATAAACAGCAATAATAACCAAATAATCAGAAAAACAAGTGCCATCTAAATATTTTTTATTGAAAATAGGTTTAGCAAGATCCCTTCCAAACTCCATAAACAGTATGACAATAATGTTTTTCATTAATCTATTTAATTTTCTATTCCAGAGAGTACATACAGATTGCAGTAAAAATCTACTGAAACCTGCAACAAGAGAAAATTAAAGCATCATGTATAGAATTACAGAAATATAGAATCATTTAGGTTGGAAAAGACCTTAAGATCATCAAACCCAACCTTTTACACAGCACTGCCAAGCCCATCACTAGACCATGTCCTGAAATTCCACATCTTCAAGTCTCTTAAATGCCTTCAAGGTTGGTGGCTCAACCACTTCCCTGGGCAGCCTGTTCCAATTCTTTCAGTTGAGGAATTCTTCCTAGTATCCCATCTAAACCTCCCTTGGTGCAACTTGAGGCCATTTCTTCTTGTCCTGTAGCTCATTACTTGGGAGAATAGACTGACCCCCACATCATTACAACCTCCTTTCAGGCAATTGTAGAGAACAATAAGGGCTCACCTAAGCCTTTCTCTAAGCTAAACACTCCAGCCCCCTCAGCCACTCCTTGTAAGACTTGTGGTCCAAACCCTTCCCCAGCTCTGTTGCCCTTCTCTGGACACGCTCCAGCACCTCAATCCCGTAGTGAGGGGCCCAGAACTGGACACAGGATTCAAGGTGTGGCCTCACCAGTGCTGAGTACAGGGGACAATCAGAGCCCTGGTCCTGCTGGCCACACTATTGCTGATGCAGGCCAAGATGCCGTTGGCATTCTAGGCCACCGGGGCACACTGATGGCTCATGTTCAGCTGCTGTTGACCAGCACCCCAGGTCCCTTTCTGCCAGGCAGCTTTCCAGCCACTTTGTCCCAGACGGTAGCATTGCAATGGGTTGTTGTGATCCTCTAGGGATACATGAAAGCTGATCAGGAAAGATTACAACCATTTGACCATTTTGATCATCCTCAATGCCTAATACCTTGTGGAGTCATTTACAGGCCTGTATGAGGAACATGGAAGCTGAGGAATGCAGTCATGACTGTATTTCATATTAACTTTTAGTGAAAATAGAATATGCATTCTAATCAGTTCAATATATTAGGCTTCACATTGCAAATAGCTAAATAGAATTTTAACACCTTAACTTTACAAGAATTTAGGCTAGACAATGCAATTTCTTCTTCAGGCTTTAAAAATCTAGGATCTGTGGAGTAAATGTCTGCATTGGGTTTAATTGAATGGAGACAAGTTCTACTGCAGCTGGAATGGATAGGAATTTGCAGGAAATACAGTCCAGTATACACCAGAAAAGGAATGGGTTGTTTCAAATAAAAGTTTGTGTGACTTGTTGCTAATTCTAAAGAAAGAAGTTACAGCTTGCAGATGAGGCACAGGCTGTAAACTATTCAGGATGACTTTCATTGCTCAGAGGGTATAATTAAAAGTATGAAGCAAACTGCCAAAATCTACAATAGAAGTGAATACTGTACACCAGGTCAAAAGGGATCTGGAGTCATTTCTGGAAGAAGAGACAATGTACAGCTGTTAGCTTGAATTTTTAAGGGTGAAGATGATCAGTTACTATATAAATTGATTGGTATTTCCGGGACATGTTCTGTTAGAATTAAAAATCTTCTCTTGGAGCTTCATGTGTCATTGTTTGTTTTTGGCAGCTGCATCCATCCAGGAGCAAATGTCTTCCATTGACTGGAAATATATGTTGACGAGTAAAATTTCTGTAGTTATCAGAGAAAATAGCTTGGTGGGAAGGAATTGTCCTGATTTTTCCAGGACGTAATTCAGATCAGGCAGAAAAGGGATGGGTAGCTCACTCCACCATTGGGAGTCTTGCCTCCCCTTCAATTGTCATGACAGTGCCTAGGCCTAGGAACATGGATCTAACCAATTGCAGACACATGCTCATGCAAATAATATCCAAACAATTGCGTGCACCTTTGAAGTCCTTTGAGACTGGCTCACTCCAGTCTCTGTAGTATAATGTACCACGTGAAAACCAGAACAGAGCTGTGGAAAATCCAATCATCAGATACTGCAACTGTCTATGAATCCCATCTCAGTAACTCACCCAGCCAAACTTAAAAACACACTGTCATCTGAAATGGACGGAAGGAGGCATAGGTAAAACAGAAGGGCTTTAGAAAATCTGAGGCTTACCAACTTCTTGAATGTTGTAATCCTGCCAATAGTGTAGTACAGATGATTTGTCATCTGTAACAGAGGGGATTACCACTTCTGTGACAATTATGAAATCACTAGAGCAACTGATGTGACTTCAAAAAGTGCATTTCCATAATGCTGGCATAGAAGACATGCTCTCAAGGAGGAAGTACTAGGGTGAAAAGAGATTGCAAGCATTTGGATTTATTGGAATAATTCTTGGAGCACTCTGTATTAACTGAAACACTGAGGGCTACGAAGCCCTGCCTGCTCCATAGCATGCCCTGAGCTCCCATTTACCTGGAGCTGCAAATAACTGCTGCACCTCTTCAGCAAGGCTTTCTTCAAGAGACATGAGCAGCAGGCATGAGGGAATTTGTAAGCCTGGATTACACCCGCTCTTTCCTGTCTCTTTAACATGGAGCAGCAACCCACTTTCACAGTGCCAAACCAGGGAGACTGAGTGTGAAATCTGAAGTTTTTTTGAACACTGAACAAGTTTCAACCTGGGACACAACTGCAGTCCAACATGACATCTGCTCACACCAGAGCAGCAGCACAGAGAAGGTCCTAGGCTTTTTCTGCTATCACTCGCACTGTGTATCCAGTGCAAAGAGGCAACAGCGACTTCTGGCTTAGTCCCAGATTTACAGGGCCCTGGGAAAAAAGAGTATCATGCAGAAACAGCTTCTGTGGATAATCCTGGTGCCATGCAGCAACTCTATTTTATACCCTCAGTGGGTTCATAAAAGTTAAGACATATTAGTATCTTACCTATATATGGAAAAGACCCATGGATAACCAATTTTGCTTCTAGGCTTTTTTTCTGTATAATCTGAGTCACCCTCTTCAGATGTAGGAACAGCAGAAATAGAAACAGAAATTCTCACTGAAATAGACCCAGGGAAGTTGCCTTAGTCTTCTCTCCACTCCCTCACAGGTTTTCCTAAGCTCTCCATAAATACAGCAGGAGATTGTCCATACCTCAAAGAGTTTTTAATCTAAATATTATCAGAGATTTAACAGAAGTCCAAATGTTTCAAAATTTTCCAGCTTCACATACCACATGGATTACTTGTGGTGCCACTCTGTTTGGAGTAACTTGAACTGCACAGGTTAAGACTCCTAAGGAACTGGGTCACATGAACAAACATTGAATGCTCTTGGGGATTGATTTTTAAAGGACTTTATCATTTTGGCAAAGTGCTTCTGTCCCTATTTGCTGTCTACCAGCTCTTCAAATATACTATTACTGACTAGAAGAAGACACCTCAGAGGGGCAAACAACACAAATTACAAATTGTGTTGTCAATTATCAGCTGGGTGGCTGACTCATGACTATTACTGCTGAGCCTAACACTGGCTTTTAGTGATCATAGTTGGCTTGAATTATAAGCCTTCCCGTTCTTGCCTTACATCCAGAGTAATGCCTGTAAACATGACACCAAACTGTGGTTTGATTAGTATTTCCCTGATTTTCATTTGTCATTCCTCATGCCCAGAGGTCTAGTTAATTATCTTTTGTGGTTCATGACTGACTCCTTATGAAACAGATGAAATCTAGATTTCCCTGGAAACATCTGGCAAACTTACCCCTAGCTTGAACAGAGCTGTGATCAGTTTCCCATCACAGGGACTTTGAGGATTTTTTGTTTGTTTGTATATTGTTTGTGTTTAATATTTCCTGTTCATGGCATATCTATGGAATATTTTCTATTAAGAAAATAATGCCTTGGTATGAATCTTTTAATAAGCTTTGCTGCATACTTTAAGCTACCATTCCTTGTTTTGAGAAAAGTGTTTGATGGAAAATGTGCAGGTCTCTCTTCTGCACGAAATATACGAAAAAAACCCCAAAACAAAACAAAAAAGCAAAGAAAAGAGAAAACCTATAGAAGAGACACTAAAGTACTGCAAAGAAGTGAAATCTCTGGTCTTGCTTACATTTCAGCTCTAAGCACTCTGGCAAATCTTGTATCTTAAACAGTTGGCCCACTGCCTTGGCTGAAGAGATGTTTTTGTATGTTAGTTCTCCATGTTTGAAAAGATGTTTGTGTCAACACCAAGTGGTTTTGGTTGTTCACTGATCTCACAAAGAAGAGGTCCTACCAAGTCCTCTAATACTTTAGAAACCTTTGCAGTAAGAGATTTTTCCAGATGTGGTTAAAACTCCTAAGTTGTCACAAGGAACATCAGTACTATTTTATGAAGCTGGTATTATGTGATGGTAAAACTTTACTTACAAAGATTAAATTAATCTTCACTTGGAAGTACTTGATTTTGGTACTCCAATATCCAAGAACGTTAAGTGGTTTTTGTTTTCTTTCATTTTGTTTTGTTTTGAAATCTTCCATGGTTATTTTGTCCCATAGTACAGAGAAATTGAATAATTCTAAAAAAGCAGTCTGGGACTGCAGTCTAAGTTGACAGGGCATTGAGATTGAAAGATCTACAAGAATATTCTTATTCTGAAAGGCTGATGCCACTCCTCTTTCAGTTTACAGCAGTTATTTACTTGTCCATTTTTACCATAATCAGGGCACCTCCATTCCTATCTGGGATCTCCTGGTCTAGAAACCAAGTACAAAAGAACATGCTTCTCTCAGGAAATGTCTGATCTGAAGGTAGACTGCACACATGCATTAAATTTGAGGCTTTCAGAGTACACCAGATTTTGTGCCTAAGTGTAAATGAGCCGTATAGATCAAGTGTAATTAAACTGGTACTACCGAGAGGTGTTGGAGTCACTGGGAGGACTGGTACAGCCAATCTGCTCTTGCATGGCCAAGGAGGCCCAGGGCCCTGAAGCACAAAGCACTTAGGTAGGAGGGAGCACAGATCTGATTCCTCTGGCCTGAGAGATGCCCAGGAATCCTGAACAAGTCCAAAATCCACTACTATATTTTCTAGACAATACTTCTGAGTGAGTTTTCATGGTGGCCTTGCTGCAGTGCTCAGAGTCTCCTTGCCGGGCTGATGTTTTTGGGGACCTGTGAGGCTGCGCCTTAGCTCATCACCTCCTCCTGAGGGAGTGGGGTTCACAGGTTTCTGATCCTGTGAGACAATGTCTGCTGAAGTTCATGGTGACTCCCCAGTTGCTTCTCTGGGGTGGGGATTAGGCTGGTTGTCTTCAGCACGGGAGTTTGTCTGTTTGTCAAGAGCCCAGGAGTGGTGCAGGAGGAAAAGAGTGGAGTTAATGCACACTGGCTCATTTTCTATATTTCTTCCACATGATTGCCGGCAGATGTGACCCATGACAAATCCTTGAAATATGGCTGTGCAGACAGAGATGGGACAGATCCAAGGGTAAAAAGCCTGTGCTTGGGAGATGCTGTGCTGTGACAGATTGCATGAGTTCAGATGTATCTCTCTCCCATCTCATGTTTGCCATTGCTTACTTAGAGGAAAGCAGAACTGCCGAAGAGGACGGCTGGGCAGGATTCATTTCCTTACTCCCAAAACCTATGGAGAAGGGAAACACATGCTACTCCAAACACTAAAGCTCTCCTAACAATATGGATCATTTGAGACTGAGGAGTGGAGCTGAAATGACAGAGATAGTTTGTGCCAGAAGTGCATTTTTTGTGAATGCTGAAATCCTGACATTCCTGGCTAGCCCACTATAAATATGGCCACCCAAGTGCTGCGCCATTACTTGAGTTCATCTGCAGAATAGCTGTTATGTGGTTTCTTTGGCAGCCCAGTGATTCCTTGAACTGAAAGAAAACCATGGCCTCATTCTTTGTGGCTGCTGTGTGGAGGCCAGTGTTAGGAAAAAACCCAAACATGCCATGACCCTGTGAAAGCACATGGGCCCGCACATCCCTGTCAGCATGGGGCAATGGCAATGCTTGAAGGTTTCCTGCATAGGAGCTGGCCTCTGTCCTCCCTGCCTGCAGGGTTACAGCAAGACCTGACCTGGGAACTGATTTCCCTGTCCTCCCTCTGAAAACACAAACAATTTCTCACAAGTGTAACGAGAGGAAGAGGCAGCACATTTATATTATCCTTGCACTTGGCCGGGTGTGTTTATGCTTTGTTTCTGAAGACTGGACTGGGCACATTAGTAACTAGGGCAGGACAAAGTTCAGCTTGTATGATGCCAAGAGGGCTGTGGGGGAAGATGACCTGGAGATTGATACTGAGGCTCCTCCCTGGGAATTTTATTTTTTTTTAATATTTGCAGTTTGTTGTAATCTCGTCCCTGCCAAGGGAAATAATTTTCTCTACTCAAGACATTTCATAAGACCCAAAGGGAAGTTTTTGCTTTGCTGAGAGACAACGGAGAGGAATAAACACAATATCCTGTAACAGCAAAGAAAATGTCATAAATTTCCTTTCAGAACCAAGGTAGGATTTTTTCAAGAAGAGAAGAAGGAAGCCTCCTCTCTGTTAAGCTCTGCAAAAGAAAATGCCAACACCCTTCTTTGAACTGAAAAGCAAAAATCAGCAGAAATACAGTGGAGCCTGTGTACTGGGAACTCACAGGCTCCGCCCTCCTTCAGGTGCTTGCCTAAGCTTTTCACACTGCTTGGGAGTATTTTAGTCTCTTCAGCCATAATATAGGAGTCAAATATCAGCCCACACTGTTTTTATGGTTAATGGATTGCACTGCTGCACTGTCAAACCTCAGGGGTTTATTAAACCTAAAGTAGTGTGGAAACAGGGGAGTGCAGGGAGTTTCATTGTCTCAGCCTAGTGAAAAGGCAAAATTTCAAGATTATCAAAAGTATTTAGAAATGTAATCCTCATTTATTTAGGGTCAAGTTCATTAACCTGAAAGGATAATTTCATCCTTGAAACTAAGCCTCTATAGGGATATATATATAAAAAAAAAAAAATTACCCTAGTTTAGGTGTTGGGACTGCATCATGACATTCAGAGGAACAATTTACCTTTTGTGATTAGGGCTGACATTTCTGAGTTGCTTGGGCACAAATTAAGTTTGTTACTCAGCCAGCATGTACTTGGGGTGGAGGATAGATGACACCTCACCTTAAAGCCTCTGCAGACAACATGGGATGCTAGTGAGGAGCTGGAGCTTCTGTTCATTCTCACAATTTCCCAGGCTGGAGCAGGGCCAGACTCTGACTACCTTCTTCAGTCCAATCCCACAGCACTTTCTGTTTGTTTAATGCTGTGCAGCAGCCTTGAGATAATGGGGATGTGGCTGGAGAGAACAGGGGCAGCTCAGGGCCTACTTTGTGGTTCCCCAGCACCAAAAAAATCACTGCCCAGGAGTCCTTCAAACACACTGATCTCCAAGTGGGCCATGCTGTCCAATGCCAGGGTGTCAGGACTTAACCGCAGGTTGCTTTTGGAGCTCTGAGACTCGTGCTCTCCACATAGTCATCACCAAAGTCTGGTCTAATGTGACTACCTCAGAGATGTTCTCACCTCCAAGATCCCAGTCAGTGTAGAAACTGCTCTTGTTCCCAAAAGAAATGAATACAAGCATGTCAAAAATATCACATCTATGCAAGTAGGCATGCACATATGTAAGGATATGTATAAACTTTCCCTTTGAGGGCTGTGTTGGGGATGGAAAAGTTTGCAGGCGCTGCAACAGAGCTGTGCCGTCAGGCGAGAGGAAAATAGGAAAGTATAGCAGCTGCAAATCCTCATACAACATCTCACTTAAAATGTCATGTGTGCTACTTGGTTTAAATTGTCACCCTTCCAGCAACCACAAACAATGCAGAAACAGCAGATGTGTTTTCTATTTAGAATTAAACAGTTTATTTCAACCACTGTCATTGTTACAGAGGGAAAATAAATAAATATCCATGTTAATGTAAACTTCAAAAGGTACTTTCTGGCATGAATGACTATTCTGAATCCATATTTCACTGAGAAAACCAGGATTTGACCATAGATTTATATTTAATTTTTTTTTTTATTTTTCTAATAGGGATGCTGGCAGCTCAGCACGTAGTAAAACTTAGACTGGTCAAAAGATTTTCTGGCCAGATATAGCATCCAATAAATCATGTCATTTTGACTTAATGATCCAGAAAATTTAAGTAAACATCATAAATGTCTTTTGTTATTAAACTTTCCATTGAAACATTTTGTTTAACTCTTTCTTAATGGAGAGTAAAGATGACATTTCAGGCATATATTTGGAGCATATATACCTACATGATAATCCTAGAGTCACTTCATTGAAACGTAAAGATTGGCCATATTCTCAACCTAATCAAGCACTCAGCAATTAAAATGATAGCTGGTGTGAGCATGTTTTCCAGAGAAGTTAAACTAATGATGAATTTGACCTTTAGAAGTCAAGGTCAATTTAGTGTACAACTCTTAGTTTTATAGGTCTATCACGTTGTACTTTGTAGGGGCAAGAAGCACCTGAAGCAAGAGTAACCATATGAATATTATTAGATCCTTTTTTATTTTTAAGAGGAGACACTCTTTGTAAGAGCTGTTTTTGAGTAGTATGGTTGGGATAGGCCTTAGGAAAATACAGTCATTTTGTACAAAAAGCAAACGTACAGTTTCATTTAGTCATCAATGTCCTCTTACATCGATGCTTACAGGTAAGATACAAAAACAAAGAAGAACTCTGTCTAGTTGTGAATATATTTTGTCTAAATGAAGCTTGATTTGTTTCCACAGCCCAAGGAAGGTTCCAAACCTGAGTATCACTGTGTTCCTCTGTGTGTGACATGGCCTTCACCAATACCTTCCTTGTGTTTGATTTGCAGCCAATATTTTAAGACCTCACCAGCCAGCTTGTTTCCAGATTTTATATTTTTACAAAGACTTTTTTGTCTTTAGGCAACCAAAACCTCAAATGTTCCTGCTACTCTTCCTGCCTGAAATGGGCAATAGAGGGGCACATGTGAACAGCAGTAAGCTACAAAGCCTTAACTTCCAGTAGTTCTTTATGGTCTTGTAACACATTCAGTTTAGCACTTGTATCTCCACTGTTGTCACAGTTCTGCAGCTCTGCAGGGCTTCTTAGTAATTAACTAGTTGTCTGCAGACAGTGCAGTCACCAGGACAGACTCAAAGTCAGTGTCTGCATTTTGGAATGAATGCAAGCTGAAGAAGACACTGTGCAACTCACCATCCTCCAGGTTCCCAGAAAGAAAGGAACACTTTGAGAACAGCAAAGTTTCCCAGTGGTTAAAGCCAGAAGGGATCATTAATTCATCTGGTCCAGGGGTTGACCACACACACAATTGAGATTCACCAGCGTGAAATCTCAGTAACCCTCCTCACACCACAGAGAACTGACCTAATTCAGCTGTCCTATACTCAGAGATCAGTCTCCAAAATTTGGGGGGAAAGAATAGGAAGGCTCCCTTCTAGACGAGACGGCAGGCAGCTGGGACCAGTGGAGTGGTGCAAGAGGATTCCCTCCTCACCTCTCTTAGCAATTGCCCCTAAAAATGAGATTAAATTGCATCCCTTGATTACTTTAATATAATAGTCAATAGAATTTCTGTGTGTGAGGTTACAAGCACTTTACCTTCTCATCTGTCTCTTTTAGCTATCCTGAGGAGATGTAACATGCGAGTAGGCAAGGGCAGAGCTGGTTTCAAGGAAGCATAGTTCTGATCTCATCCTTGGTACATGCTCACTGAAGTAAATCTGCAAAAATGAGTGAAATCCTCTGGAACTGAAACATCAAGGCTTGGCTGTGCTTTGGGCATCTCTTTTAGTGATTTTCTCTCAGCCCAGCCAATTTGTCTGTCTTGACTCCTTTTCTGGTTTATGTGACCTGAATATAGATCAGAAGGACTTTTCTGAATGTGATATTGCACCTAAATAGTTCTGCTGAAGCAAAACATCTGGATCAAGATTACTGAATAATCTGTAGGTAGACAACTTCAATGTGTAATAACAATACGCACACATGGAATTACACAGAAGCAGGTAGTGTTTAGTTTCTCACCTGCATTTGTGCCACGCTAATTTTCAAGTGTAAATCGACTCCTAAGAGATTATGTATTTACCCAGAATAGGAAACACACTCCTTTATTACAAGAGTGAACTGCACAACTGAAGAAACATGTAAGAAAAATGGAATTGACAGAAATCTGTTACTAAATGGAACTCAGGAACTTAATTAAATCCACCACTGAACAAATAAGGTCTTTAGTACTTAATATCAGCTCAACTGTTCATATTCATGAGCATCCATAAAGTCATCTAGCAGTTGGATTTTATGTTTGCACACATATCCTGTTTGTCTCAATATTATTCTGTCTTCCAGCATTTAGTTGGCTAAAGTTTGAGTGAAGGCTGACAGGGAAAATTACAGCTAAAGATACAATGTATTTTTTATATGCTTCTGCATAATTTAAAATTGATTTGCAGCAACCTAGACACTTGAGCAGATAAATCTGAAGCCAGTATAATTTTTTTCTTGTTGTTTGCTTTTGTTTTCATTAAGCCTTATTTGAAATAATTTTAGGCCATCACTCTTTGGGGATCTTGAGGTCAGAACAAGGAACCTTCCAAAGCAACATGAAGTTCATACTGAAACAATGCTATTAGACAGAAAAACCAAATGCTAATGTTATCTACATGTCAGAGAGTATGGATAAGTTCTTAAAGCATTTATTTGGCAAAATGGTTTTGCTTCCTTACTATGGAAGTCATGCTATTGCTATTAGTCTCAACAGAAACAAAACCAGATTCTGACTCAACTATTTCTGCTTCATAAAGGGAAGAAAGCCTCTTAAGAGCTAGAGAATAAGTAAGTGCAAATATTTGATTTGGTTCTTTTCCTTTTAGTGAGCTGCATGGGAAAACAACTTATTTGCTGATGCTATTTTATTTTCTTAGCTTGTTTGCTACATTGAATTATGCAATTATTTATGCCTCTTCTACAGATGCTTTGGCATATTTAACTGTGCAATAACATTTATTCTAACAGAGAGCATGCCAAAGTTTGGCTGTCTTGATTCGATGAATAACTCTGAGACTCCTGTTGCCAAGATTGACACAATTAAATATGCAGTGTACTCGATTATTCTGTGATATAAAATAAAACAGTTAATATTGCCTTTCCATCCTTTTGTCAGTGAAAATGGATGGTAGCAAATCTATTCAGCATAAAAAAAATTATGACCATAAAATTGGCCAAAAAATCTCAAATTTATTCAGTTTTTTTTGAAGTGTGTACTAAAGCAAAATAATTGATAGTAAGTCTGTAGCTCCAGTTAGTATTCTCTTTGTCTCAACATAGGCACTTGCCTCTATGTAGGTCAATCATAGTCTGTTGAAATCATGTCAAATAGATAAAGGTATCTGTGAGGCAGACTTTAGAGGTAAGACTACTTCATTCAATGTAATCTTTTACTTATTTTATTTAAATAATGATACTAATTTTTTAAGACCAATATAAGTATTAGGATTCCCCAAATGCCTTCTCCGAGATGCTTTTCTTTGTGGTGACTGTCTTAAAATAAGGACAAGAACTGCTTCACCACTGCAGTATTATTTCTCAGGAATCAGAGGATGAAACCTTTGCTTTTCACCTGGGAAGACAGACTCTTCAGCCTCACACCAATTCTGAAATAAGTGCTTAAAATTCTGGTTTCTTCTGCATCCTGAACCCTGAATCTTCCAGCCTTATTCCTAGTTTCAGCCTTCTGTATCTTCCTTTTAGGGACTATGAGCATCCCTCCCTGGCAGGGCTGACAGCAGCCATCGCACTCCTCACTTGCTTCTCATATCCACAGGAACTCTGCTCAAGAATAGAAATTTTCCTTACATTGAAATGGGTGCCCAGACAAGCCAGAGAGAAGGGAGCCCTATGCACCTCCTGGGAATGGGGCAGGGCAGCAAATGTCCAGAAGCAACAGTCACAACTTAAAATATAATGAATATCTACTCCCTCCTCCTAAGAAAAAATAGAGAACATAATTTGGTTCTGATTTCCTTTACAGACAGTTTTAAGTAAATTAATCCAGACATTTTAAGACATAATTTTCCTCAGCTGATGATGGGAAACAGAAGTTTCATGACCACATGACCGTATGACAATAAAATTACTGGGTTTGCAGTGGAAGAAAATGTTCTTTGTTAGAAAAAAGAAAATGAAGTTGAGGGAGATGAAAGTAAGAACGAGGAGGAAGGAATTAAAAGACTTCAAAGACTAACATTTAAAAAATGTTCAGTGTAGGAGGTGAAAACATGGGCTGATACATATGATGATGGTACTTGTCATCCTATGAATTATGTATGGTATAAAATGGTTTTGTTATCAAATGATCAAATGAATTAAACTCTAGTGTGGTACAATGATATGGTTGTATTCTGTGACTTTGGCAGCTTGTGGTCATTAAGAACCCCAAGGCAACACCTATATTTTTCCTGAAAATTTCTTACACTAATGGGCAAACTCTATTTTGGCTGCTTAGATTGAAAAGAAAAGAAAAGAATTGTTGTCAAGACTGAACTATCATGTCTTTCAGAATGAGGGTAAGCTATGCTCGAATGTCATTCAAAATATGGATGGAAAGGGAAGGAAGCTCTAGGTGTGAACAGTATAAAAAGGAGCTGCCTGAGATCTCATTCAAGAAAGACAAGAGTTGCCCTCTCTGCCTGGCTTTCTGGTGGCTGCTGTGAGTGACTGGGGGTTTGTTTGACATTAACTGCTTGTAGTTTGCCATGAGGGTTTCTCATTGATTTGTTGTTCCCAAGCTTTTTAGTTATATATACACATATATGTAAGTACTGCAGCAGGAGACTTCTGCTTTAGTCAGCTTATTCCATAGTCTGACTATGCTTTTGTTTCTCAGAATCTGGCAAGCCACCATCACTCCAGGAGACACTAGCAGCACCCACATCAGTCATGACAGATTAGGTATGGTGTTAGGGTGGCACTCATTGTGTCTCATTTGTCAGGAGAGCTGGCCTCAAACTGGACTTAGAAATACATGCAACTAATGAGCATGAAAATGTAATGCATTTAGACTGGCTGGCCTGACTGGAGTTTTTTCCTCAATGAAATTTATATTTTGGGTTTTGTGGTGGCCATTTTAACCCATTCCATTCAGGGTATGATCACGTCACTTACTGTATTTTTGATTGGCATTGTGCAACAGATCATGGGATCTCAGATATCTCTGAACCAAATAAAAGTAGGCATCCTTGCAGTGACTTCTCTTGGACAATGTCCTGGTCTGAAAAATGCTGTCCTTGTTTTTAACATAAAGATACTGTCATTAGAGCTAGTAAAACCTTGTAGGAGTGAAAGAAGTGTTAATTCCCAACTTGATACCTCTTCAGCTTTAAGATGGAGCACTCTGTCTGGGGTGAAAGGCCTGTTCAGTGTCCTGTCTTCAGAGCTTGCTGGAACCTGTTCAGTTTTTAAAAGCTCAGGGAAGAAGACTGTTTCATTCATTCTGTGTTTCATTGTAAAGCAGACCACTGAGGGACACAAAAATGATAATATGAACTTCTGACTTGGAATGCTCATCTCCCACGCATCTATTAATTTCCATATGTTATTTTCATTTCACCATCTCTTTATATACATAATGTTGAACACTAAGTAGAATCATTAATTAAAAACTAATGAAACCAATTACATTTTGTACTTTGTACACAGTTATTTGTGTAAGGATGACTTGTTATTTCTTTATGCTTATGATATACAAATAATCTTTCCATCTGGGTAAAACAGTCAGGGACAAGAGATCCTTGAATTGGCATGTAAAATGAAAAGGAAGGGGAGAGAAGCCAGAGGAAGTAGTCCAGTATTGTTTAGTCACAGCAGCAGCAGCCTTCCCATAGGAAGCATCTCTAGCCAAAAGGGAGAGGGGTGGTCCCCCTTCCAATGCTCTGACCCTTGCAATGCTGCAGACCTGTCTGCAAGGTGTTGGAGCCAAGCAACCTGCTGTTCAGGAAAGCCTGAGACACTGGAGCAGAGCAGTGAATCACAAACTGTGACTGCATTTGCACTGGGTAGCAAAATCCTGTAGGCTTGGTGCTGTCTTTGAGGGGACTGACATGATGCAGATGGGCTGTAAGCAAACAGCTTTCAAAAGCCTGATCGCAACCAGCCCTGCAAACTTCACTGCTCCTTCAGCTCACCAGGATTTCTTCATTGCAGCCTTCCTTCCAATTCACTAGATACCGTATGCCAATCAAACAAAGAATTCCCACTTATCACTTACCAGCACAGCTGATGTTAGACACAACAGTCAGCCAGATACAGATGTCCGATTCCAACAAAACTGGACCATGAGCTTTGCCCCACACTTAGAAGGAGGATTCTTCAGTAATGTAATAAGGCCAAACTAAGTCTGTGTTTAGTTTTTAAAAAGAAAGCAAAATTATGCAGATGTAGAATTTTGTGAGACCAGATGGGTTGTATCTAGAAGTGTTTATAATTTTTAATATTTTGAAACCAGATGTTAATGCACAGACATTGCTGGCGGCAGCCATAGGAAGCTGTGTTAGAAGGACACTCTCTAACCTTTGTTAAGAAATTACAATGTTTTGATCCAGTTAAGATCAACTATTAGTACAGAATTGGCCAACCACTGCTGTAAACTGTTAAAAAAATAGGAAACAGATGCTCGGTAGAAAGAAAGCTATCAGCCAGAGCATTCCTGATCTTTTTATAAAATGCAAACTTAAATACTTTATGTGTCCTTTAATGAACTGCTATACAATAACTTTAGTAGTCAAAACATTTCATAAGATTACACAAATGCAATTTGTCATTTATTAATATTTCCACAGAAGTGGTGTCCCTGGGAAAAAGGGCACAGAGGTGGCACATGCCAGGTGCTAAATGTAAAGTGTTTCTGTGGCTAGAGCTCAGCACAGATCTGATACTCATAAGACTGATGGCATTTTGATTGTAGGAAAATGGCAGCTTTTATCGCTCAAATAGACTGTGTCTGTATCTGCGGGAGAAGGAGCAGACATATCTACATTACGTGGCAACATAACAAATGTTAACAAGTATATGTTAATTGATCATATTTCAGGAAGGATGACTGCAGCAGTGCTCAGAAACTGCAAATGGAGTAGAGATTTTTCTGTGGAAGCCCACTCTGCTGCTACATTGAAGAATTAACTCTGCTTTTCAGATTTTTTTTTCACTGATCGCAAAACTGAGTGATCTGGTCCTGCCCCATTTTCCTAGCTAAGAATGGTGATAATTGGCAGGCCTATGCTAGAGCAATGCCTTCTGCCCTCCTCAGAGCTGTGACTTCTGTGTCAGAGGAAGAATGGAGCTGGATGAAGACCCTGGAGTCAGAAAATTGTCTGAGTTCCCCAGGTCTTCTTTTCTTTCTGTAAAACAAGTATAATAATGCTGTTTATGTCCTGCCTCTTTTTCAATTTAATATAAACCAATAATGATAATTATTGTCTTATTGTTTTGAAATTTTGTCTAGTCAAACCAGAATCCTGTCCTTCAAACCACTTTATGCAGATTAACTTGATACTTCATGCAAATTGAACAGCTGGATCCTACCTCCATCGGGAAAACACAAGCAGTTTAAAACTGGAAAAAACATCTTGAAGGTATTTCCTAATGTGTTCTGGAAACCAAGTCAAAAGGATCTTTCCTTACAGCAGGGCTCTTTTGCAAAACATTTCTGGAGAGGCATTCAAATTGCTGCCTGTTTTGCCCGTGTTCTTGCACAGGTTTTGCACTGGAGCGAAGCAGCGAATCACAAGCTGTGACTGCCTGTGCACGAGGCTGCAATCCTGCAGGCTTGGTGCTGTCTTTGAGAGGACTGACACTCTGTGTTCTTGCCGTGCTTCTGCAGGCTGGGGAACAGCTGCAAGCAGGCCATGGGATGGACCAGGCAATCTGATCTACATAGTACTCCTAGGTTTTCTTCACCATCTAAACGGCTCAGGGAGAAACGTAAACTCAACAGTCATAGACACGACTGCACATAGTATAAAGTGATTGGAGACAGATTTTGATTAAATATCAGTAGAAGGAAGTTCAGAATAAGACTATTTGTTCTCTTTCTTGGCCACATAAGCAGGCTGGTCTCATAGTCCTTGGTCATTTGTACCTTAGGAAGCTCGAGTCCCAAGGTAACTCAAGCCCTCCATCCCACAGCATAATCATGGAAGGGACTAACCATCCATGTACCATGCACTTAATGGAGGGGCTCTCAGAACTGCTCTCTTATTGTGAATTGTCCCAGTTGATTCACATTTTAAAAATGCAGTTTCTCAAACTGAGTAGCAGTTTGTTAAAAACGTTGGACTTAATTGCTGCCCAACAAAAATAACACTCTCCAAGCTCTCCTCCCCATTCAGCATGGTCTCCAGTGTTTATCAAATGAATTCAGCACAACGACAAACTGGATTATTTTTTTCCTTTGTCTCTTTCCCAGATTAGATGCACTTTGCACATGGGGCAAAGGGAAGGGATACCTCCTGTCTGTATATTTTAGCAACCAAATAGTTTAGTCTTTTGTTCACAAACAAGCTGCTGCTTCTCTTTTCCCTGTCTTTGCTTTTGGAGGCCATCCCAGATCTCAGCTCATGCTAACCAGAGCTATATTACATCTGGCACTGTCCCTGTGATTGCTCAGGCAGCTGGAACAAGTTAGATTGCATTGTTTCCTATGACTTCCCCTTGCATATCAGTTGCCATTACTCCACCTCTGCTGGAGCACTTTTCCATCATGTTCTCTCCTTCTGTTCTATGCAAACTGCCAGAAGTTTTCACAGTTTCTGCATTTCCACTGTGAAGCACAGAGAAGACCAAACACCCAAAAGCAGATGCTAAGGAAAATGTAGTGTAGCCTTTTGACTAAAGCAATACAGATTGCAACAAATGCTGCTGTCCTACTGCATTTGGGCCTGTCCTGTTCAATATGGGCACCTCTCCTTCCTGAGGGAGGACAATGTGAGATGCTTTTCAGTCATTCTTTTTTTTTAGTTTACAATTCTGGACACTTCCAGTGGCCTAAACCCCAGGTCACGTAAAACAGCAGTGATGTTAGCAGCAAGGTTTTGCCAGGCAATACTTCACAAGGGAATGCTCCGTGAGACTGTTCTGTTACATATACAAAGCTCTCATTCTCTTGAGAGTGCTGATGTGAAGCTGTATCTGTGTAAATCCAGCCTGGGTAAGCCACCTTCTCTGTCCTCCCTGAGAGCTGGGAATGAATCAGACATGGATTATTTTCCATGATAAAACAGAGTCACTAATCCATGTTTCTCTTGTGCCATCATTTACAGTTTGTTCCTTCCCAGCCAAGTGTGGCTGCTGATCAGAGATTGGGCCTCTGCCCAGGTGAGCTTTGCAGCAGGTGTTGCCATAGTTCAAGTTATTGTTTCTCTGTGACAATGCCATTGTCTAAAAGCCATTTGACCACTTCAAATCACACCTCTGGATTATCTTTCACACCACATGAAGGTGGTGTGAAGGTGGTGTGTGTGTTTCCCTAGCGACCCCATGAGCTGTGGCTTGGATTTTATATTTTCTAATTGCAATTGTGTATGGTTACAAAAGAAAGAAGGCATTGCGTTTGACGTAGCATGGGTAATGTAGAAGATGTATATATTTTTTATAAAGTACAGATACAGTCTAGCCATTAATTTCTGGTCCAGCTTTGGATTACTATTGTTTATTTGTTAAGTGCCAACTATGTGCTCAGAGCTGTGGAAAACTCAAAATGAAGACAATCCCAGCCCTTAAAAACTTGGATCTGAAATTCTCCAAAAGTCAAAAGAGGGTTTAGATCAGGTGTTCCAGTTCAGGCTCATCCTCATTATGAAGTGGTGCTGAAAAAATCCAGATGTTTAATAAAGAATTGCTGTATTTTCTTGTAAAAATGTAACATTTATTGTAAATGACTAATTTTTCTAATGAATATTTTGGAAGTGATGTTCATGTAGAGAAACTATAAATTGCAATAAATTGCATAGGGGTTGCCTGATGTTTCTGGAGAATAAAGAGAACGGAAACTCTTGGCCAAGATGATGAAAAACTTCCAGACAAGCCAAGGAATGAGTGCAGACATGGTGTAATCTTAGGCATCCATTAAGGACTTGAGGCTATATTATTATGGACCGAGGTACCAGAACCTGTTAGAGTAAATAAATGTTAAGTCTGTGAGAACAGGAAAAGCTCATATGTTGATATATACTGGGAACTGTGGATATCTCTTTTTCTAGCTGTCCTTCCTGGGGGAAAAATTCATCTATGAGAAGAGTGACCTACCCTTTCTTGGAGTGGGGAGCTGGAGTAGGGAGGAAGTTCAGGAAGGAAGGGGTTAACTTTCTGGCAGATGTGGCTGGGTTAGCATTCAGTTCTTTGCCCAAAGCACATCAGTCCTGTGTACTGCATTGCTCATGTATGAGATGAAATACTAAGTCATAGAAGAGTGGCACAAAACGTGTTAGTGTGTGTGTGTGGCTTTTACCTTCCCTTAAACCTGCACCTCTGTTCCTGTGGGATTTTGGGCCTCAAACACCTTGCATTTAACATGGAAAACACTCACAGTAGTTGACAGGAGGTACAGATTTTTCACATGTGTAACCTGCTTTAACTAGAAGCAAAGCCCTAGGTATTCTAGCCTCAGACGATCTACTCCTCATGACTATTCACATGACAAATAAATCCAGCTGACACGTGGGACACATCTAAAGCCCAGGAAAAGTTCCCATTCATTGTCAGGCCTTTTAGATCAAACTATCACCAGCTAGGGAAATACTTAAATTTTTAAAAAGAGTTATTATTAAAAAAAAAAAAAATTTTTAATGTCAGCAAAAAAAGCAAACACCTGTTCTTGGTAATTTTATTCCACATTTGGGTGAACATTTTGTTCAGATTATTTTTCCTCCTGTATTCCCTTCTCTCCTCATCTCCTCATCTCCCAAAACTGGCCACCTCTGATGTTGCATTAACACAACTTAACTCTGTGTGGAAAAATTACATTCCATTGCAGATGTGTCTAGCCTGAAGCAGGGCGAGTGACACACCTGTGTACTAGACCTACTGCGTTGTTTAGCACGATAATAAATGAGTGGATGTGATTTGTTCAAGCAATGTGTACAATTACAGGCAAATACTGTAAACCATTCAGAAGCCTTTCCACCAGGACAGATCCTCCTGTCTTTACTCAGACAATATTCCCACCACTTCCCTGTCTAAACACAACCTTATTTGCAGTTCAGGTTTATCGTAGTCAGTCGGAAGGGAGAGGTGTTTGCTAGTGCTTGTGTGCTAAGATGGTCTATGGTGGAGCTAAAGAGTGGAATGACCCCTGGTGCTTTTGCTGGGAATTACTGGCCTTCAGTTTAGCACGGAACTGCACTTCCGGCGGCGTCCCACAGACGGTCCGGTGTGCTGAGCAGTGACAGGCACAGCGGTTGGACGCGTTTTCCCAGCTCTGTCTCTCAAGCTTTGGTTTGCTTCAGTGGGAATGGTATTTGTAATAGCTAAACGTAAAGGTGCATGAATTCCTGCTGATTCCCAGCACATATCAGTGTCTTTTTGGAGTGTAAAATTAAGCTATTGCTTCCTTTTAAGTGCATTCTCCTTCGGGAAGGTGGATCAGGTGCAGTGAGAGGGTGGGTAGGGAGAGGCACAGGCAATTGATTGACTCCTGCCTACCCTGCTGTTAATGATGGTGCCAGGTATGGCCTGCGACAGCCCTCTCAGTGTTCAGCTTCAGGCACTTCTGTGTGCCTCCCCAGCTACTGCTGCATTTGTGTTCATCTCCCCGTGTCACCTCCGTCTCACTGTGCTCACCCCAGCACCACTCCCACGTCGCAGCCCGGAGCATGACCTCCTGCTGCCGCCTGCGGACAGGTCTCCAAGCCCGCCCTGAAACCAGAACACGAGTGAACCGTCCCGGGGCCTCCGGGCACCTCACTGGGCGCTGCTTTCCCCGCAGCATCCCCGGGGGAGGCAGGTGCAGAGCTCTTCATCAGCCCGAGCCCGGCGTCGGGAGATGGCAGTGTCTCCCCGCCGACGAGCAGCCAGAGCTCACATGGCTGTGGCAGCGCAAACCACAACCACAGCGAGCGATCGTCTCCTCCCCTGAAATACCCTCAGCTCCGCGTTTGTACAACCCCTTCTTGATAAGATGGCGCGGAAGGAGAAACTTGGTGGCTGGAGGCTAGGGAGCAGCAGCGGGACCAGCCTGTGGCACCAGCTGAGTCGTGATGATCCGTCTGTTCTTTGCCACGCAATGGAGCATCTCTCCCACTTCTCCTGCCTGCCCACCCTGCTGCCATTGCCCACGGCATTGAGCATTGGGACCCGCAGCTCCCTTCTCCTCACCCTGTCCACAGACATCGGGGTCAGGACCTCACAGGCCACAAAAAAAGGCTTGAAATTACTCCTGAGCTCTGTGCTGGTGACACAGAGGAATGAAAATCTGTCTCAAAGCAGCAGTATCTGCTTGGGATCAACCCATCTGAAAAAAATAGAGGAAATACACTGCAAACCTTCATAGGCTTCACTATTCCAGGCAGGAACAATCATGTTGCCATTCACCTGTCACCCATGATGGTTCATCTCTGCTACTAGGGGCTGAGAGACAGGAGAAATAGTTGAAGTTTTTCAGAGGGGGTTCAGAGTGAAGCAGAAAGGGAGGCAGACATCGTCCATCTCAGTAGCAGCCCATAGCTGGACAAGACAACTGCTTTCAAGCATCATGGAAGTTCAAGAACTCATACCCCAAGTACTCAGCTCTTACGCCAAGTGCTGCTGCAAAAAATGACTATATGGATGTCAAGCCCTAGTCTGTACCAACCCCCAGCCCTGTCCGAACTCCACTCTGTGCTTTTCCCATCCCAATTTCATCTCCATAGCTCTTTGTACACCTGATTCAATTTGGCAGTAAGGAGGGGCCACACTTCCCAAACTTTTCTCCTCCATTAGCTGGTCACGTGTCACATCTTCTCCCCTGCACACGCCCAAGCCCCAGGGATGCACAGGGGGAAAGTGGGTGGGTCCCCGGGACCCTCTAGTTTATCTTTTCTTGAACAACAACAACAACAACAACAACAACAACAACAACAACAACAACAACAACAGGTTTTGCAAAGGTTTTTCCTTCCTTCCTGAAATTATGTTTCAAAAGGAAGAAATTAATCTCTGGATTTATCTTCTTTTATCAGTTCCTTTACTCCTCTTAGACATGTCTGGACTCTTAGCTTAGTTGGTCAGATCATGGTGCTGATAATGCCAGGGTTATAGGTTTGATCCTTGTATGGGCCATTCACTGAAGAGCTGGACTCAGTGATCCTTCTGTGTCCCTTCCAACTCAGAATATTCTGTGGTTCTACTGATAGTCCAAGTCACCTTTGAGAAACAGAACTGGCATTTTTCTGACCAGTATCAGTATTGTGTCTGTCTGAGGCTACTAGTCTGCCCAGAAAGTGAATGGATACATTAGTCCGTGCTTTCACTATTGTGTTTGATGTCTGAGCTGGCAAAGCATTTCACAAAATTCTGTGCTGGAGTAGCATGATACTAAGATCAATTCTTCTTCCACAATGAAAAGTTGCAATCTGTTTTCCATTTGTGTCAACATGTTTGTATTAGAGACTGCATAGTGGTGGGGGCAGAGGATCTGGGGAAGTATAAAACATTCATCCAAAACTTGTATGGATGTCTTCCATTGAGAAAATTGTTGAAAAGTTTGCTATATTCTACAAGTACAAATTTTATCCACTGTTTCAGAACACCTAGGTGTCTGCTACCACCAGTAATTTTCAGTCAGCTTCCAGAATAAAATGGGAAATGGAAAAACATGGCAACAACTGTGCATTTTGTAAGCTAACCCTGGAAGGATTGCCATTGAAACACTGCAGCTCACATTGGTTTGCTGTTCTTTCTACCAATTTTACCAAAATGCTGAGTAGTAGAAAAGACTTAAAGAAGTCACTATAGCTAGGAACCTCTGGAGAAGGGAGGCATTCAATAGTATCCTATTTTTCAGGAAACAGCTGAATGGATCTGGCCTCCCATCTCTCCTCAGCCTGACAGATGCTCTTGATCAATCGAACTGAAGTTTGCTGGAAGATGTACTAGCACTGCCAAATCTTTTGGAGACCATCAACTGCTGTGAATACTATGAATAAGCCTGTTTAAATGGTGGAGGTCCAAGGAATCTGAGGGTACTAGATACCTATGAGATGGTCCTACCAGCTCCAATACAGAGAAAATTTGTGACCCTAAACAGGTGTATAAAAAAAGATAGGGCCACAGCTTGCTCAAGGGTGCTGGCGATCTGTTTGTTTTGCACAAAGTCTTTCTATAGGAAGATCATGAGAATGCTGGCTCTTTTTATTAAGCCAGGGAGAGTGCAGGAACATTTTACAGATAGCTGAATTACCCACTCTCAATATGCTATGACCTCAGTAGAAAGGAAACTCATTCATGGAAAATACTGTGTTTTAAGCTTGGCTTCTTTGAAAATCCGGTCCTGGCTCCCGAGAGCTTATGGAATGTCTCCTGGCTTTGTCTCTATGGTCAACTCATTGCCTTGTTAAGCACAGGGTGGTAGAGTTGCAGAGATCCCAATCTGTCCATTTATCTCTGCCTGTTCTAAGGTTGAGAGCTGGAAAAGCCACACATACTGCACTGCAAGCTCTTTGGCCCACACTCCTGCCATCTCTGAAGGCTCTCTTCTGCAGGCAACAATAGGTCTGGTCTGGTTTGCTGATAAATTATGCAATTTGTCTAAGACATAATTTTGGCTTACATTGGAAGCATTTGCCTGGCTGAGAGGCGTACTGTATCAACAAATGTCCCTATCGGATTGTCTGCCATCACTGAAGTCATCGCCTTGTAGCCGAGGCCAAATGTTACAGTGCACGTCTTTCCTCATCTCTCAAACAAATCACAAGACTGCTTACACAACTCTGAGAGACTTTCACTGCAGACAGCATGCTACGCGGCTGACACTTGGGTAATGTTACACACGTGTAATCTCAGTTTTTTGGATGACCATCAGCTTTAGAGATAGCAATTCAAGGAGGTTTTCTCAAGTAACTCTCAGACACTTGCTACATCTCAGTTGATGGGTCAAGCAGCAGAATCTTCTTTTCAAATGGCCTCCAAAACATTATTGCCACTTCTTAGGGTGATGTCCGAGTAATCCTAAAGGTGGACTGATCCTGAGACAAAATGGATTTTTACTCCCTTGTCATGGTTTAACCCCAGCCAGGAACAAGGCCGATGCAGGCCACACCCTCACTCCCACAGCACCTGGACTGGGAAGAGAATCAGAAAGCTGGAGAACTCATGTGTTGAGATAAAGACAGGCTAATAGGGAAAGCAAAAGCCGTGCACACAAGCAAGCAAAACAAGGCATTAATTCCCTGCTTCCTATGGGCAGGCAGGTATTCAACCATCCCCAGGAGAGCAGGGCCCCATCACCTGTAATGGTTACTTGGGAAGACAAACACCTTCACTCCAAATATCTCCTCCTTCCTCCTTCTTTCCCCCGCTTTATATTCTGAGCACGATGTCATTTGGTCTGGAATATCCCTGTGGTCAGTCAATGTCACCTGTCCTGGTAGTGTCTACTCCTAATTTCCCATATGCCCCTAGCCCCCTTGCCAGTGTAGCAGTACAAAAGGAGAAAGAAAAGGCTTTGCCTCTGTGTGAGTCCTGCTCAGCAATAATAAAAACATCTCTGTGTTATCAACCCTGTGTTCAGCATAAATCCAAATCCAGCCCCATACCAGCCACTGTAAAAAAAAATTATCTCAGCGAAAACCAACACATCTCTTGACTACTAAACTTGCTGAATCATTATGAAAAAGTTATTCTTTGGCATCCCTCAATCTCAGACTGCAAGAGCCATCATGAGATAGCTGAAAATCCATCTAAATACCTGGACCCAATTTTCTGTGTTGACTGGAAGCAGCTACTGCATACATCAATAGAATGGAATGTTTAACATTGGTTTTAAAAGAAAAACAATAATCCTGAAATTATGCAATTGCTTGGTTATAATTAAGATAATTTTTAATACACAATAGTTAGACTAGGAATCAGACTAGGAAGTGCATTAGGAACTAGTCTGAAAATAAATTGTAAAAATGCTGTATGAACAGAGAAACTCCATCAGCAAATGGCAAGAAAGGGTGAAATATCTAAATGTTTATTCCAGCTAGCCCAGGCATTTTTGCTGAATGCACAGCTATGCACTACAGAATATCAGAATATTCAAGATAATTAATCTCATGAAAGGTGGGAGTAGGAAGAAGGGACCAGAAAAAATACACTGTCATTGCCAAGTACAATTACCCTCTTCTGACAAGCCAGTTTATATCAGCAGACAGGCTAGATCCCTGGACAGTTGGTCTAATCAGATCTGATATGGACAACTGCAGGAGAGATACGTTTATCTGAAGAAATGGTTGCAAGCAGGCAAGTGGAGAGTAACCTTTCCCACAGCTATGGCTTTGGAACTCCTGATGGTGCTCCAAGCATCTGCTTACACCTGTAGAAAATAAGGCAGTAGCCTTTTCTTTGGTCAGCCTTATTACACTGAAGAAATCAAACATAAATGACTGCAGGTGGCTTTTCCAAACCAGGCATTAATGTTACACAGTACTAAGCTGCTGTGAAAGGGGAAGTAGCTGATCAGCCATGGAACTGTAAGCTGCATCATGAGAAAAGCTCTGCATTGGGGAGTAATCTACACACTGAAAACCACCAAGGAACTCTGGATTAAGTACAAAGGTGCAGAAATAGGAAACAAACATATCAGCCAGGATTACACTGCAGAGTCTGCTCTGTTATTTAGTTTGCTGTTTTCAACAAAGCAAATATCAATACATTTGTTTTGTACTTTATTGTTCTAATAAATCCAGCACGGTGACAAGAGTTCTGGCTTCTTCTATTCATTATGTTATCCTGAAATCCATAATGATAAAAACTCTGAAAACATCACCTCTCCAGATGACCAATCATGGAGACAGATTGTCAGTTTACTGCTGTGAGAGTCAAGAAAGACTTCCAGTTACAAGGCTAGGAGTATAATGTGAGGATTTATCATGACAATATTTTTCTTGTAATAGATCCCAATATTGAAATCCATGGTTATCAGAGATAAAGAGGTTCACCCTCTTTTAATTCAAAAATATGCCAAAACAATGTCATCCACTTCTTTACACACCTCATCTTCTTAAAACCATTTAAAAGGAACTATTGTCCCCAAGCCCAGTGGCTGCTTTCTATAGCCAGATGTTTTGTTCTGTGGTGTTACTGTATCACCACGGGGATCACTTCTATTGCATCACTGCAGAGATCACTACCAGAGAGTCTTCATAGCAGAGGCAATATTCCTTTACTAACCCCAGCGGTCAATTTGAGTGCCAAGTGTCTGTAGGTTTGCATACTTGAATAAAGGACCTCCTGGCTCTGAGATCTACAGGTGCAAGAAAAGATATTTAAGGTCATAACTACCACTGGAATTACAAGGAAGACTGAAATTCAGCAAAGATAGCCAGCTGAAGAAAGGAAGGAACCACATGTTCTCCAGATGTTTTCTAGCATAAAACCACAGAGTAGAGTCTGACTGTCATTCAATGAGGGTGGGCACAAGAGATAGCTACCAATTAAAGATTTGTATGTTCCACCCACCTCTATGAAAGTGGTTGAAATACTAGATAGAAATTCAGTATCTCCTTCAGCTTATATGTAAGGAGCATTATTTCCTCTTAAAATCCAGAACCCTTTCATTATAGACTTACACCAATCTCTGTACATGGAGCAGAATGGAAAATTTCAACAAGGATTAAAGAAGACTCACGGGGGCCTGGCCAGAGAAGAATAGATACTGGGTTTGTCAACAGGTAAAGGCAAAGAGTTGAGATTAATTTCAGATGTGTGATTCATATCGTGCCATGATGTGTCAACAACAATCACTTAGTGACTGTGTTACCTGTGTGTTAGAACACAGTAACAACATCTTTCCACTCCATAAGGAAAAAGGGACCTGTGCCTGTCTCCCCCCAAAGCTCTTACCTGGGCTTGCTCAGTGGTTGAACATTGCAGCTTTTGGTGGGGAGTCGTGGGACAAGTAGCATGAATGGGATTTACCTGAGAAGCAGAGGGGGCTGTAGCAGCAGCACTCACCTGCCACTGGGTTTCCTCTTCTCCATCCTCACTGCCACATGCCTGGGGAATGATTCTTTTCCTGCATGTGCCCCACTCTTTTGCTGTTGCCAGCAGCAAAGGGGGAGGCCGCTGCAATACACGATTTATGGTGAATTTGCACTTACTATTGCATGGCATTGAAGCACACAGACTCCACAGCATTTTGTGAGGAGATTGCTGGGTGATGAATAGGCTGAGAAAGGCCAGGAAAACAGTATTATTGTAACACTACATAAATATGGGGTATTTTCCATTTAACATTAAAACACCTGATTTTCTTTAGCATTTTAAACATGTCACTTTATTAGGTCAGGGGCAGCTGATGAATTTAAAGTCATTTTCAGCAAACAAATGGCAGCCTTTCTGCTTTTTCCACAGAGATGAAGGAAAAAAATATTTATCATGAAAACATATGAAGCAACAAAAGGGACAGTAGAAAGTTGTTGCCTGCACTAAAGTTTTTTATAGAGAAGAGCCACCCAGGTGATATTAGTGGAAAACTCTTAGAAAACAGGGGAAAGACAGGACATAAGCTCCTTGAAACAGCTGGCACAGTCTCAATGTTTTGTAGCTAATAAATTTAGCTTTCAGGAGGAAGTTCGAATAAGCTGCATTTACTAGTTTTTAAGAATGAAAATGAATACATTAATTATGTACAATGTTACCGTCTGCTAAATGAGCCAGTTTTGACCAGGGCTTGGCAATTTCTCCTTTGCAGACACAAAGTTTAACCCAAGGCTTTTCAACCATAAAATTACTGCCCTGTAAAAGGACAGATAAATGTCTAAGCAAGTGCCTCATTACTGTCAGAGCAATGATTTGTTGTTTCCCTGGTTATTAGAGTGAAGGTTGAGTCAGCCTTTCCATTATAAGTAAACTTCCTTTAAGGAACTACAGTTTAACCAGAGAAGAAAACTCATGGTAAGCATTTACGTAAAAAGGAAAAATAAAAACACTGGCAAGTGCTTGGATACCCTTTGGGATGAGCAGTTCTTGACCTCTTGAGGCACCACATTACCTGTTTCTTTTCCTCTGTGAATAGATGCCGCCCAGCTAGGATACCTGCTCCACTGAGAACCAACTTAGTGTAAGGAGGAAATAAAAACAACCCAGAGAGAATCAGCAAAGCACTGGGAGCTGCACCCCTTGCTCCCTGGGGGCTGCACCCAGAAGTGATGCTGCATGGGTCACTACCCTCTCCCCACTGGAATGGTGGCAGCCAAGGTTGTGGTGGGCAAGGTGAGGGGCCTGGCGAATGGGGTGAGTGCCTCCCTTGAGAAAGGACCTGTGCAGAATTGGTTCTTTCACCTTTCAACTGGCCATGGGGGTTGGGTGGCCACACTGCATCTGTTTTGGCCACCAGGCCATGTTGAATATGACTATGTTCCTCATCAAGACTATTGAGAGCTTGTAATAAGTTCCTCATTTTAGCTCCCAGTGAGTAACTGGAGAAGCTGGGCTTTGCTAATTACCCTACCTCCATCAGCTGCTATGTGTCAGTAGTCTGTGGTGATTACTGGAATAGGACTGCATTTCATAAATCAGTGTGTATATGCCATTTGACTGGAGCAGCCCTCCACACTTGGCTACATTTTTCTCCCTCTCCCATTTTTTTCCCCTCCTTGTTTTGTTTTGCTTTAAAACACGAGTGATCATGAGGCACAGACCTCATTAAGGGTTTCTGGTTTGCATGAGCTGCAGAAGTGTAAGACATGCTCCAGTCATGGCTCGTACCATAAAACCGAATCAAACTAACAGCTTTCCATGTGAGAAAGATAGCATTTGAGGCTGACGCATCCTTATAAAAATAACATTATAGGCTGCTCATGGGATATGCTGGTGAGATACAAGCAGAGGCCTCCCCTGCCACCAGACCTCCCCAGCACAGAGCAGTCCCTGAGGGAGACCTGGGTGGGAGTCTGGCTGCCAGCCAAGGCTACTCCAACACCACCCCAAAAACCACCTGCAAAAAACTCCTACTGGTAAGTGCCAGGAGTCTGGTCCATTATCCAGGAGGCTCACAACACTAGACATGATCTCCTTATGTTTATTTTTTTCTTTTCTTCTTCCCTTCTCTTATCTTTCCCTCTCTTTCTTTTTCTTTTATTTTTTTGTCCTGATCTTAGAAACATTGCTCTTCACAACTGGACCAAATTAGAACCTTTTTTGAGTCAGAAAGCTAAAAACCAAGACCCTAATCCAGACAAGCTGAAAGTAAAGAACAAGGGATTGATATGCCAGCTGAGAACCACAGTCACCAGACTCCTGCAATGGCTCAGACTGTTTTTCTGCCTGATGTGGTGGGCCCCTGATTCACTCTTTTCCTAAATAGGACTAGAAATGTTCCATTCATTGACATTGGTGTGTGCACTCCCAAAACACATTTTGCTTTCAATGAGTCAACAATTTCTAATATTTTCAAATAGCTCCAGTTGTTTTGGTTTTTTTTTGGTTTTTTTTTTGTTTGGTTTTTTTCCATGTAGAAAAAGTGTGTGCTTCCTGGTGAAGCGCACAGTAGATTGTATAGTAGTGTAGGAAACATGAATCACTTTTCATTTGCCTCTCTGCCACACCCCATTCTCCCAGAAACCATGAGCAAGGCAGAAAAATCATATTTAATTAAGCTCCATTCTAAGCCTGACTCCTTCATATAATTCCTATAAATCCTGTCCTTCATACTTTGCTCTCTTGCCTTGTGTTCACTGAAGTGTATATGTGAATTTCTAATAGCCCATGTTTAGATGGATGCTTGATGCCTAAATTATCCAGAAAATTTGAGAAACGTTTCTTTGTGCAACAAGGGAGTTTCTTCACTTGTCCACTTAAAAAATCAATTTTGGAAACTTTTTGGTGTTTTTTTCTTTTCTAGCTTTACTTCCCGACTAGAAAAAAAAGATCTTATTTTTTTTAATTAGTTATTTCAAGTAAGATATTCAGTTCTTTGAAAGACAGGCCTTGAAATTTGTAGAGAAACTAACATGGAATAAGAAAACTATTGTGTTTTAACATTCTCAGCATTCCTTCTACTGCCTGGGCTTTTGAAAAATGAAAAAAATCTCCCAAATTTATAAACATTTCCAAAATGTTTCAGAATCCATTATTTGTTTGAAAAAAAAAAAAGAAAATTAATCAAACAAGTCAACACTAAAGTACATTTTTCTTGGGGAGTTTTATAAGTAATGGATGATGACAAAGAAGTATTTTTGCACCCAAATGAGGAAGAGTCCACCCATAAATGCTCTCAGTACGATATTCTTGCTTTAGTTCATCACTGTGAACATCAAGTGCAGGGCACAATGATGACCATTGAGAGCCCTAAGTTTCTCAGCAAAGAGAAATGAAGGTAATGTTGTGCTGTCACCCATTTTCTGACTACTTTTTGTCTCACTCTTCTGGAACAGTACTGAATGGTTCTTCTCCAGAGTCACATGCAAACCCATTTGGGAGACACACTGTCAAACTACTCTTTGCTATGGGTGTATCTGCTCAGTAGATGGGATTGTTTTGCATTTTGCCCCCTTGATTTTTGACAGATCTTCCTTTTTGTTCCTAAAACTGAGAAAGCAGCAGGGGTACCTACAGAACAGCTGTGTTTGCAAGAGACATGCTTTAATCTAACCCCTCGGAAAGAAGTCCACTACTTACAAGCCACGTCTTTGGGCTGAATCATTGTGACTACCAAGGCTCTGTCACTTGCCATGTAGCTCCCAAGATCACAGTGTCACATCTAAGTGTGCTGTCAATTCTGTGATCCCACTTCGGCCTGTTCAAGCAGACTTCCTTTAAATGGAAGTCAGTACCTCACTAAACAATGAAGTACTGCTCCCAAAAACATTTAGAGTTTCATGAGGGCAATCTTCAACTGGGAAGGTGACTTGCCCCTCTGTAGCCCAGTCTGTCTCCTGAACATCCCATGACCATAAAGGGATTAGCGTAACATTTGTGAGTGAACTAGCACGGGGATTTAAATGCACACACTGTGTGTCTACATCATTTGTTCTGTATTTTGTCTCAAGGGCACTGCAACAGAGCTGCTATAGCTGTCTCTCAGGCTGCCTCTGGAGTAAGGCACCTGGTGTTCTTGGTGAGGAAGCCTCGGTGCAGAGCAGGGGGAGATTCTCTATGGCTGCACCCTAAAAACAGCCTACAGGAGAGTCAGTCCCTACCAGACCCCATACATGGGCTCGGGACTGCTCCAGGCATGAATGACAAAGGCAGCATGGACATCGGAGTCCCAGCTCACACTTGGCTCCTGTAAGAGACACTGCATCTTTCAACCACAAACCAAACAACTTACAACGTTGTATAGTGCAGAAAATGACACTTCCAAGTGTATTTATTGAGAAATAGTAAAGATGTACATAATTTTACAAGCTTTTAATTTTAATTTACATTTTTCTTAAATTAGGTAGGCCCTAATAAACTATAATTTGCTAATACATGACAGAGACCCTTGGCTTCAAATCTCCAAAATGCTGCTATTGCCGGGATTTTGGCTTACATCACTTCAACTCCTCTTCAGAGATAGTAAATACCAGATTCATTTACAGCATACGCCTGGTGTCAATCCTATAAAGCAGAGATGACTTCTGAACTGAAACCCTGGATCTGGATACAACCTCACCACTAAAACCTAGTCTTCCTATTGTGAGTCAAGTCTACATTCTGCATAAACTCTGCAGTTCTGGTGAGATGCAAGATTTTATCTGGCCCAAAATGAAGTGTGCTTGCATAGAGGACTTTGATTTGTCCTCATCTCCCTTGTCAATGCTTACACTGGAACACACTCTGCATCTGCTTCAGATGCAAACACTGCTGCTCACACTGGATTCCAATGGAAACAGGTCTGGGAGCTTGCTGCTACCTATTTCTTTGTGCACAATCTCCACAGGCATCTAAAAATAAGCATATTTTTTAGGTTTTTTCTGCTCTCTTTTACTGAACTGCACAGAATTATGTCTAAGATACTATCCCGTGACTGCAATCACACAGTATTTGTATTTTGCAAGCTGACCTCTCAAATGCCTAATGAACATTCAAGTTCTGTACTGAGAACTTCTAGAGTATCAGCAAAAGGCATTTTATTCTATATTTCATTTGCCCAAAATACTTGCTAACATGACCTTGTGCTCAACTTTGGTTATTGAGGAGCGGCTGAAGGGAAGGTAGTTTCTGATTAATATCCTTCTGAATTAAAATGCACTCAATGTCAAAGTGACCAACCTTCAGTCTAATCTTCTTAGGCCCATCTGGAACATGACTGTCTCTGCCTTGGTTATTTTCTCCTCTGTATTGTTCATGCAGGAAAATATATCAGACTAATTTCTCTCTACAAGGCAGGCATGTACTACACACTTTTATTTAAAGATATACAGCAATTTTTGCTTAGCAAGAGAATATTCATGCTCTGAACTTTTGTTATGCATGTTTTTGTGGATTACTTATTTTAACAATTAACTTCTGCTATGGTAGCACACAGAACTTTGTCATGCTCTGTAAAGCTTCCCTCCTTTTGCCTCCATCTCCTCTCTAGAAGTCCAGATATTAACTGAGCCATATCTGCCACAGAAAGCTATGCACAACTCCAATGAAGGCACTGCAAACCTTTAATAAGAACCAACGGTTGTTGCTGGGCTGCTTTTTGTTTTTACATCTGATTAGGAAAAGAACACTGAAAAGCTGAACAAATAACTTGAGAAATAATATTGCTCCATGCATTTAAATAACACTATGACTTGTCAAAAAAAAAAAAAAAGAAGAAAAAAAAGCTAGTTCACCATACAAATTTCTTGTTTTATCATGTCTTTTACATTGAGATTTTTATGCAATGCTGCAACTTGAGAAGGGCTTCAAACTTCTTTCCCATTCCAGTAGAAACACTTTTTTTCCCACCTGAAAAACTACAAAAAACTGTACTACGGCTTTTTATGACATGTATTTCCAGGTACTGAGAATATAAAGAAGGTATGAATAATTTTTACTTTATGGACACACAAATCTATCACCAAAATATCTAGTCTATGGTGATTTCATACGTGGCAAGTCTCATGTGATGGCTTGAAACTGCCCAGTGATAAAAAATTATTGTTAGTTTGTTGTATGGTGACTTGGATGTCCAATTCCAACAGCAAAGGAATCCCATTTTTATGAATTTATAGAGGAGTTTTATCTTGGACTTGCAGTGGCTCCAGGCTTTCACCTACCAAGAAACTTTATTAAAACATCAACAAAGGTTAAAGGAACAAAGTGACTACCAGGTAACTGTGACATATGATGGCTTCAGAGCACAGAAAGGGAAGATTTTCTCCTCAGTGCTGACTACTGTGCTTGTGCAGATATCCTGGAGTTTGCCTTTTACATCTTCTCTTGCAAATATCTCTTCACACAGACAGTGCACACGCAACCTCAGGTGTCTCCACATACAGTGCTAAAAGTCAAAAAAGTAGTTTCCATCTTCTGCCATGAGAGATGAATCCCTTGCTGTTGTTTCAGAGTGCTCAAGCTGCACATGGAGCATTAAGGGCCCTGTGTGCAATATGGATCTTGCTCATTTTCCACAGCTGAAAGCTAGCATGTTCAAAACTTGCAAGATAATTATCACTGTATGGACCATAACTTTTAATAGAAATTATGAAAGTTAAGGTGATATATTTCTCAATGTTTCATCATAAAAATCACCTCCTTATCCTCTCCTCAGATGCCTGACATGCTACAGAGATTTCTGATTCAAAAACATTTAGGGCTGAGCAATCAAAAATGTATGAGAAAAAATCATGCTGACCCAAACCAAAATACATGAAAATGTGGAACAGAGTGGAAAAGCTACCAAAATGCTGTTTCTTTACCAAAGTGGACTATTCTCCTGAAATAGCCAATGTCATCGAACCAGCAACTTCAACAGCTTGTGTTGATCCTGAGTATGCTAAATGTAGCATCATTTCCACATCTGACTGATGAGAGCTTCTTTAGTAATTTTTCATTCTTAATGAACTTGTGTTTTATTCCCTATCTGGGCTTAACTCCACATTTTCACCTTCTAGTAATGCCACTTGAACACATTGTCTGCTGGGTGGATCTTTGTTCTTTTATACACAGCAGATGCACTCACTGTATGGCTTTCAGTGGACTCGGTAATTAATGAATATGGCTCTTAGTTCTCTTTTTGGAGAATCAAGAAATGATGCTGAAGGTGTTAAACACTATTTCTTCTTTTACCTTTCAAGGCAGCGGTCCCCAGCATCAACCTCCCACTACATCCTTAACTTTTCTCAAAAAATCAGTGGAATTATTCAGAATCCAAATAAAAACACAAACTTTCCTTTATTGTTTTTTCTTACTGCAACAAATACTTATATTTTTTGGTGCAGCCCTGCTCTTTGATTTCTTTGAATTTCAAATTTGGTCATGTCAAAAATTATCACAAAGGTTTTTTTGTTTATCTACATAGTTTTTAACCAAAATTACATTATAACACACGAACACAGTCTTCTCTTTAAGGCACAACACATCATTATGCACATTCTGTTTGCCAAATTTATAAAAGAGACAATATTATATAACCCTTTCCCTCCCCTGCTCCCCCCCTCCACAAAAGAAAGAAAAATTGCATCCACTTCCAAAATCAGCTGCTAATAAAGTCACAGTAAATTATTTTCATCAATAATTTACACAAATTACAGGTCTAGACAGGATAGTCATTACACAGTCTGAGTGCATTCCTATTCAGATTTTTTGGGTTAGGTAGGCTAAAGTCTGGTTCGAACCTCAGTGCTGAGAATATATCCCATTTTGAGGAATGTTGTTGAACACCACTTTGTTGGCTGGAAAATGCATTTTGGTGTTTTGCCAGTTCGAGTCCTTTGTTCACTCCTGTCAGGGCTCACTTGGTGTGTACCAGCAACCTCCACAGTTTTAATTCGGTTAAAAATGTTGCATATATAAGACCATAGAGCTTCCTTACGCAGCACTAATGTTTTAACTTCATTCAGCAATCTGAATTCTTCAATTTGGAATTTTTAATTCCAAATATTTCTTCCCTTCTTAAGACAATTCATATGTGTAAAGCCAGAGGCATTGAATCACACATAAAAATTCAGTGTACTTGAAATATATATATATATGTAAAAAAGGATCACCAGCTTTAGAACACAGTTACAAATACTCTAGTTCCAGTGCTTGATGGAGAGCCAAGAGGTCCGAGTGACTGGATATCCTCCAGAAAGGCATGTTGTGCTGTGTTTGTTAGAGGAGGGAAAAGGTCAGGAAAGATGAGCACCATGTCGTAGGGCGGCACACGACACACAAGGATAGTTAGAGACTACCAGCACCTATTTTACACCACCATGTTTCTGGATTGATTTTTGCTATTAAAGTACTGACAAAAGTCAGATCAAAACAGATCTGAACTTAGTAGCTCAACTGAAGTTAAAATAATTAGATGATAGCCTTTTTAAATAGTTCCTTTGGAAAAAGCCTATTACTTAGTGAGAGCTACTTGCTTATTGTCAGCATGCAAGCCCATAAAAAGGACCGTTTATAGGAAATCCTTTGCTGGTACACTTATTTGACTGCAGAACACTGAATGATCATTTGAAGGGCTATAAGACTTCCATGAAAAGATGCCTCTCACCCAACACTTCAAAATAGAGCTGTATTACATTTTCATCCATCCAGGGGGAAAAAGAAATATCTTTGGATAAGAAAATAACATATTTCTAGTTTAAGAAAAGATAGTCTGTGTTGCAGAAAGCATCAGTGCCTGTGAGAGATGCAGGTATATGCACTATTCTCCTTCAATAATTCATCAGGATAGAAAAAACCCCCATACTTCCATGTTGTGTTTAGATCTATTTGTAATGTGCTATATTCATCCATCTCTCTGAATTCTACATCTACCCATGCAATATAGCCAATGTTAAGGAAAAAGCATGCCAAACCAGAAACCACACAATCCAACCACCATTGTTTAGCAAAAATTATAAAGGACCCGTCACCAGTACTGTATCTATATTAAGGAACCATTTGGAGTGAGCATTTTGGTTATTTTCATTTTGTTTCCACTCTAACTACAATGCTAAGAGTGTGCTTTATTTTGCTACTCTTAGCACAACAAGAGTTACATCACTTGTCCTGTACAGACATTGTGAGGCAAAAAATTCAATTTCTGCACGCTTTCAGGGTTTATACTGGGAAGTATGGCACAAATTACTAATTTGATCTGTTTCTGAACATTAAAAACTTTCCTGCTGAAATTAGATTTGAATTATCATCATGAGGAAAATAGGAAACAGTTGTTTTTTGAAACACAGATTCTGTGCACAATCTCTATGTTATGTTCTTTTTCCTTTATGCCTTTCTTGAAGCAAATTATATTTTTGTCATATTTGCTCTAGTAAACTATGGATCTTCATCTATCTTATAAAAAAAAACTTGCACAGTCCTTTAGATGTTTTCCACATTTTCTTGAAATATCTCCGATTTTAGGATTTAAAGGAAAACACCACCCAACCATCATATCATAACCCTTTATAACCCCTCTGTTTATCTTTTAATTTGCTTGAAGTTTGTCAGACTTTTTTGCTGCATTTTTTTCCATCTTATTTAAAAATAATTTTGTGGGGTTTTTTTCACTCCAACGTGAAGTGAAGCAAATGCTAGAATCCAAATGGTTCATTTTACTCTAAGTGTTGATCTCATCATGCTCTTGTTGTCTTGCATCTGTGGACTCAAATTATTTGTCATTTTGTGCACCACTGACAGAAATGCAAACAGAAAGGCTTGCATTAGTAGCTATGTATCACACCAACATTTCAGAAGACAGGTTACCTTTTTTGCTGCCTGTTCTTCTTCTACACCATCCCCAATTACAACATATACTACTTTTCTGCCAAACCTTTGCATTATTCGTTCAAAGCAACTTTCTTTTCCTGGAAGATAAATGAGATAAGAGTTCAGAGTGAAGTTACCTGATTAGCTGCATGTTCCTCATCTCGGCCATCTCCAATCACAACATAAGTTATGTTAGTGCCAAATCTGGACACTATACGCTCAAAACAGCTCTCTTTGCCTGAAAAACAATGTACTATTTATTCAAGCTATCAAGTGAATTATGGTGAAGCCTTAAAAAGGATTTTTGCAGTGGTAAGACATTGCTACTACTACTTTTAAAAAGTTCCTAGCCTTGGGATTTAGAGCCAAATCTGGTAAGAAGCAATGGATTCCCTCAGTGACACTAAGATGTTTCAGGTAAAACTAGATCTCTTAATCACTACAGGAAAGCCCCTAAGATAAAGGAATTAGCAGCACTGCAAAACTGAATAGGTTAGTGAATGAAAAATTGAATTTAAATATTTTTTATGATTTTAATAATATTCTTACAAGGAAAGCAGAAATTTTAATTCTAATGTATCTACAACAATGAGTGATGCAGCAAGGAAAAAAATTAATTAAACAATGACTGAGGTAACAGTTTTTCCTGACACTGCTAGAATATGTATGGCTTTTTCCCTTGTGAAAATAATTTAGGAAACATATTGCAATGCTTTTGTCAATGTGTGTCATATTCCATGCTATAAAATTTGTCATAGGTATAGAAATGAAGCACTCCTGAATTGATGATTGGTAAAATCTGACAAATTATCAGTCACCGTATGCTGTGTCACATTTCACAGGAATGACAGCTTTTCTTGGTTTACAATTTTGGATGCCATTTCCAGAAACCATAGATTTCCAAACCGTAACACATGAAAGGCAAACAGTTATGAACAGAATGGGGAAGCACCCTTTTGCTTTCCAGCAATACAGGTTCTGTTAGTAACAGCTATCATTCCTATCAGTGACATACTGTGCTCAGGAAAAGGTTTCTGAAACTGTGGCTTGGCTTGCATAGAGCTGAAGGTCAGAGCAGGGGCTAATTTAACAGAAGTTCTGCTCAGATTTGAACTCAGAAAACACTTTTCTTCATTCATTTCTGCAAGTTTTTTGTTTTCCGCACTATACTGAAGAGTTTCTGAGGCTTTTAATCAGCATCTTTATTCCTTTAGATATCATTGGAAATATGGTGAATTGGGGATTCTTTGACATAAACACATCTGAACGCATGCAATGCCTAAATTTTATAACTAAAACTGCTAAGTGTCAAGGAAGTGTTTTGGAACCCATCCATTACTGGCAAAAAAAACCCCCAAACAAACAAACCAAAAAACATTGGTAATGCAGTGTAGTCAGAATGGATGAAAGGATAATTTTCTTACCTATTTTGGTTGCACTGTAAATATTTTCAATAGGAAAAGCTCCTCCTAAACTGTAGAGCAGAACTTTTGCAAGTGCTGGGATAAGCTGGGTTGTTGTTACCAACACATTTACACAATTACTCCTAAAGTGAGAGAAACAGTTTAAATAGTTTTAAAACAGTAGCCAAATGCTGATGAGGTAGATCAGCTGTGGAGAGCATATTAAGGATTCCTCAACACATAGTTTCACTCACACAATAGAGCTGCTCAGCACCATCACTTACAGAAAATGTGCATACAACCTCTGGCAAAATCCTTTAAAAAATATGCAGGCCTGATTTGTAGGAAATATTCCACACTGGTTTATAAAAACTAGGTCCTTGAAGATGAGTCTACTAAAATTCAGACATTTAAGACCACCAACTACCTCCAAAACAACACATTTGAATGCTTTGAAAGCATAACTTTAATGCTGGCAATTAATTGTCAGTAGCTACCAGCCAAATAAAAGAGTTAAGAGAACATGAAAACATTGTTTATTGCTCTTTCATTTAGGGGAAATAAACAGCCAATACACATTTCACCATAATGGCATTGCTTTCTTCATGTTTCAAGAGTAAGAATATTTCTGAAAAGAAGGAGAGATAATGATCATGTTAATAAGACAGTATTGAATGGTGAGGATGAAAACTGGAATGGAGAAGTGCAGGCCAGAGGACTCAGAGCTGAGCTACCTTAGGCACTGACAGGCTTGAACGTGAGCATGATGTGAACATGGAGTTGAGAGTAAATACGTGTGAGTTTTCCTTCTGGCATTGCCACAGGTTCCAAGCAAGACCCTAGGCTACGATTTTCACCTTTATGTATTTCAGTTTCCTGTTAGTAACATATCAGTAATGTTTAGCTGGCTTACAGGTAGCTTCTAAAGATTTATAGTTGTACAGTTCTTTGAAGACATGACAAAAGACTATTCTTTAACAATCCTGAGTGAATGATAATAGTGTTCCAGACTCAACCACCAATGCTCAACTGGCCTTCATTACCAAAAGTCTCTTTGAAGACCAACAATTTAGAAAAAAATGCATAGTTAAACACAATAGCTTTACACCAATTTTTTAGTTTTTTTCTCCTGAAGTGCTTCACACACTGTTAAATAAACAACAATTAAGAGATAAGCATATTGCAAAAGTTATGTTGAAATTAAGGTTTTCATGTCTTTTCAAGTTTGTTCTTTCCACTTGACACGGAGTCTTTTTCCAGACATGTTCAGAAAGCAAGATGACTTAATGTTCTTTTTTCATGGTTCAAAACCAGGATTTTTTAGGATTTCTGGTAAGATGTATATTGCATGGCTGACTAAGTAGCAGCAGGGTTCACTGTTTCATTGTTTCAGAGGAACAATACATTTTGTGCCTCATNTATTCAGTATTTAGGTAGCACTGTGAATAGGCACAAAGATTGAAGGACAGAACAGAGACTTGTGGAGTTCAGAGAATGCTGTCCGCAAGATAATAAATTAAAGGCTGTCTCAGAATTCTACAATACCCTTTCCATGTACACATATTTTAGAAGACATTTTGTGCTATCTTTAGTAAATGTTGGAATCACTGAAAACGACACCACTTTCCACTTTTCCTGTGTCCTATTCAAAAGTCATATTAGAACTGTTCTGTTTTTTAACGGGGTAATTTATTGTAACCTGAAATGTAGAAAAATATCCATTACATGTCCAAAACTAGAAACTTTTTTTTACAGCAGACTCAGATACATACCTTGTGCTGATAATTGATAATGATTTAAGTGCATTTGTTAGCCAGGAGTCTGTCAGAGCTTCAATCTCTGCTCTTAATTGCAACCATGCATCTCTTTTAGCGGGACCCAGGAGTCCTTTTATGTAAGAAAAGTGAGAAAAATAGAATTAAATTCTGCATTAGATGGAATATAATAGGGTTTATGGCCGTTGTTTCTATTTTAAATTCCACTACAACTTGAAAAAATATCAAAGAGGAAATCTATTGTCTTCAACGATCAGTGTATCTTTGGTTTTATTTGTACTTCACTATATCAAACAATGACAGATACTATTTCAGACTAGTCAGATTATTTAATATATTCAGGCTGCTTTACTGCATTTCAAAGTATAATTTTCAGAAACACGTATTTTTTAAACCAGCTCCTCACATATATGTTACTCTCAAATTATCCAAGGCAGTGACAAGGAGATCCATGTCATTGGGATCATAGGTGAAGATGGTCACAAAAGAAGATAACTTTAGAATAAACTGGCCGTTGCAGTACCTGCTTACGTTTAAAACTGCCCTGCTTATGAGTCAGTATGTAGGTGTGAACCTCAGGTTACACATACAGAAATACATTTGTTTGCTAATGGCTTGCTCTTCATGTACTATTGTAATTGCTCTTACAGCATTTACAGCCTGAAACAACTGCACATCTTATGTGCTCATATCTCAGTTATTTCTTAAAAGTTAGTACTTGAAATCTCTTTTTGGGTATAAATTGTCAGATATTTAAAAATACCCAGCCTATTGAATGTTGAGACATGAATTCATTGGAACCAAGATATTTTAAATGTAGATTTGGTCCCGGAAGAGCAGGGAAATAGGCTTCCTGACCTTTAGTATCCCTCTTCTAGTTCACGCCCTCTGCTCCCAACAAGTGGTGATGACTGCCTTCAAAAATCAGAAGTGAAGCAACCTAAAAATATATGGATGAATCTTGCCTTCTGATGCCTTCTAGCAGCTCTTTAAAAATAAACAGATACATATGTGCTAAGAAGATTATTAAAAAGGCTAAGAAGTGGAGCATAAATGAAGAAACCTGCCTGATAAGGATGGCTTATATTTCAGATGCAAGATATGTGGGAGACAATAAAAACCTTAATCCAGTACACCACATATCTGCAGTCTGACTTTGCAATGCTTTGTTCCTGTCAGTGTGTTTCCCTATGCTGTGCTCTTGGACTTACGCTCTCACCAGTGTTAAAGGTTTTATGAAATGCACAGCTTTAGAATCTTAGATGCATTAGGAGATATAAAAAAACCCAGGAAAATTTTGGTTAATACTGTTTCAAGTATTGTTAATATATAAAAACTCTATTCATGACACCGATGAAGGGCAATGTAGGGCAAGTGAAAGTCAGCCCTCTACTACCACCCCTTGGTCCTATTGCTTCATCCTGTGGTAAGGAAAGACTGAAGTGCTAAGACTGAAAATATGTGACTGCAGCAATTTTTGAAGACTTCTAAGTATTCCCTGCTCTCACAGTCTCTTCTAGAGGGGATCACTTGGCACATTCCCCTCCTCAGAAGAGGGCTGGCTGTCCCTGCAAGTCGCACGGGACTCTCCAGAACAGTTTTTTTCAGCTCTGCTGCTTGATTACCTACAACCTGCTGGTGCAGACAAGAGTGAGTCCATGAATTAAAACAGTAACAGCAAAAGTCTTGTCCCAAATGAGATTTGGATTTATTGGAGACAAAACTGTGTGTCAACAAAAAGGGCTATTGGCATGGCAGTGATAGAATTTTCTTGCATCCACTGGTGAAAACAGACTAGCAGGTGCCCAGCAGCAAGTTTAGGAGACAGTGTTGTTACCAACCAGATCATGAAAATGTAGGATGGAGTTGGCCATCCACAACCAATTTGTGCTGCGGAAATGATACAACATCTTTCCTAGAATAGCAGCAGATTGGTGGTAGAATTAAGTGGTTCAACCAATCAGTAAGGTAAGAATAGCTAGCTCTGAAGGAGGAAAATGGGCTCTGTGGAAGCTAAATGGAAGCTTGCTTGGTTTTTCCAGCTGTGTTTCTCCCGCACAACAGCACACGGCTTTGCCATTACAGACAGTAGCTTTCAACAGCCCCTGGTCCAGCCACATCTCTCTCCATTCCCTCTGGGGCTTCCCAGGCTCCTGCCCTGGGTGGGGGTTCATCACCATGCAGCTTAGACTGATCAGCATTCAAAGTTTTTTCCGACAACTGAACTCACCTCCTATGTTGTTCTTGTAAGTATTATACAACTCTTTTACTCTTCTGTAACGGAAAGCCAGCTTCCTCATCCAGTCAACCCCTCCTCTTACACCTGTTGGCAGACAAAGGTTTGCACTACTTGCAGCTGCATGGAAGCCATCAGTTGCAAAACTGTAGGTACTGCAAACACCCAAAATACAGTAAAAATAAATACAATGTATTCCTGTAAATGCTCAAATAATTTAATCTTTAAA
>VYZT01001940.1:1851-61871 GCA_013400735.1 Pomatostomus ruficeps
GAATTTCTGCTGCTATAAGAATAACTGCTGGCAAAGACACCCCCAAAAAAACACCAAATCACATTAACACCCCCCCCCCAACCAGAAAAACAAGACAAAAAGAAGTTATCAGTGCCATGTGCAGAGCTCTTCAATATTAGTACCTGGCATTTCCTGATGCTTCTCTACTTATTAATTAATAAGTACTTTTAAAGACAACAGCCTTTGCTGATATTCCTCTGCTGTGTATACCTGAGGTGTGTTGGCACTAAATCTGGCACAGTGGTTTGTAGTGACTGTCTGTAGAAAGATTGTAGTATTTTGTGAAAATGTAACATTTCCTTCAAAGGAGGAGACATCATCAATCGAAAATAGATCACTAAAGATATGTCACTTTGGATCAGGCCAGTAGTGACCTTTCTAGTCCTCAAAGTCCAAGGAGATGTTTTTCCTTCTCAGCAGCTGATGGGCAAAACTTTTTTCCCAAATGACAAATAAAATTTCCAGGATGTCACATAGCACATAGAACTGACAAATAACAGGTGTTTGTTTTCAAAAGCAGTGTTAGATTGCAATACAAACCTACACAGAGATCTATTACCCTCTTCTTCCATGCTTGGAAACCAAAAACAATCCGATCAGCTACTGAGTCAGAAGCAATTTGTTACTAGAGAAGCTACCAACTGATAGAAAGGATGTTAAGAGAATGGAAGAAAATTTGAATAGTTTTAGGGGGGTTTTATGTTAGATTTTTTTACAAAATTTACATTTATATCCCATTGTAAATCTGTTTCTCTGATAGCTGTCTTGTTACTTTTCTATCAGTATTTTAAAGAGTTATATGTCTCACTTAAACTATTATGTGTACTTTCTCCAAAATAAGTTGTAATTCTCATTATCATATATGCAAAAACTGAATTTTATACTAATCTGCTAAATGTTTGCAGGTGAAAGTTATTCCAAGATCCTGTACTACCACATCCATGGAGTAGCAATTTCTGCAAGTAACAGAAATCTGTATTCTATAGACAAGAACTGAACTAAAGAAGTGAAAAGATGTTTCATTTTCTAATGGGCCCTCAAGTGGTTGAATCTAGAATGTGACCAAAACAGATACTTTATTAGTGTTCTGGTGTTGATGGATATAAGACACAACAGCAGCTGAAGAGAAAATACTAACAATTTAACTTTATGCCTTCTTTTTTTCTTAGAAAGCCACATGCAGAGCAATTTCATGCATTTTTTTCTCTTCTCCAAAGCTTAGATATCTTGAGATATTAAGCATGGTTTATTATTGAACCATTCACAATAGAACCTTTTATATTTAAGATACGTTTTGAAGATACAAGGCAATATTTGGTATGGTTCACTTATCATTGGCCTCCATGTGGACATTGAAACATTGATGACAACCCTTTGAGTGTGACCATCCAGACACTTCCTCATCCACTGAATGGTTCATTCATCAAATCCATGTCTCTCCAGTTTAGAGATGAGGTTGGCATGTGTAACAGTGCATAATGCTTTGCACAAGTCAAGGTAGAAGATATCAGTTGCTCTTCCCTTATCCACTAACGCTCCAGCTCTTTGGAGAAGGTCATCAAGTCTGCCAGACATGAATCTTTCACTTCATCACACCGAGTATTTATCCAGATTCATATTAAGATTTATTGTCTATTCATAGGAAAAAAAAAAAAACAACAACAACAACAGCAAAAAACAAACAAATGAACAAGCAAAAAAATAGTAAGAAACAATATTTGAAAGAGTGGTGCTACTGGTACAGTCTATGTCAAATTTTGCTTAAGGATCTGGCAAGAAGCATAAACTCACCTAAACACGTATAAATTATTTACAGCTATGTCTTTCCAGTTTAGTCTTAATTATAACCTTCCAGTGGGTCAGTAACCCCACTGGAATGAAGGAAGAAGAGAAGTACTAATCACATTAAGTATGGCTGCCAGAAAGAGTGGATGACTTCCCTCTGGAATACCCATGTCCTTACATAAACATAGGAAGGACTTCCTTAAAATGCAGTTTTCCCAGGAGACAGCAAAGACTTATTCAGAGCTAATGTAGACTTGAGTCTTCTTCCCTGGTCTATCTCCAGAGAATTAGTTAGCCTCTAATAATGGAAGTTAATCTCATGACTGAGATACTTGGGGGCATTGAAAGGTTAATTATTGGATAACTGCACGCTACCAGTTCTGAAAGAAACTATTGTCATCTACTACATTAGTAGAGATTAAGTGGAAGAAGAAAATGCTTACAGCTCATGATAGGTGTTAATGAAAGGTATTTTTTACAACAACAGAATTTCATGGCTTTGCAAATATGCCTGATAATATCTGTCTTGAGAAATTATTTTAAAGGTTTGCTTCAAAATACTGAATTATTTTTCTTTCATGAGAAGCAATATTAAAAATGATGCCACTGATAAACATTGAGGTTTTCTTAATACAGCTCAAACTTCTTAATATGTTTCATATCACTAGATTCTGTTAGTGGGTTTTTTTTGAGTAAAAATACCCATGCCACAAAATCAACATCTTTATTACAAAAAAGAAAATAGAATCTTTCTTGTAACAGAATTTGTAGTGAGAATAATTTTCTCCTTTTATTCGTGTTTTAAAATTGAATTGAATTTTTACAATCCTTTACAAGAGTAGAAAAACATGGTGTTATGTCCCTACACCATGCAGCAGCCATATATTATAGCAAAGTACTTCAGTTCACAACAGGACTTGTTATTTGCAAATTTGCTGGGGCACACTAGAGCATGAAGAAGCCCATCTCATCCATCTGGGGAATCTCTGCTTGTGATGTACAGAATGACTCCTTATTGTATGTGATACAAAATATGCCTAACCATGTTGAAGCATGAAATTTAACTTTGGTTCACACCTTGTGGTTATGCCGTCTGCGTGGGACAGGTATGGATTAATAGTTATACCATTTGGTATCTTCTTGCAACAATACCAGCCATAAGCTATGAACTCAGAGTATTTTTCTTGGGGAAAATGGGTTTGCCTGAAAAACAGATTTTTCTCTTTTTTTATTATACAGCTTAAGTAGTTTTGAAAATTTTACCAATTCCAAACTATTTTGGATAAAAATATCTTGGGGTTACCACGTATGCTGCTTTTTGTACACAGTATTTTATACATTATAAGATTTTATTGTCTTATGGAACAAATAAAAAATCTAAAAACTTAGGGAAGTGCAAAACCTATTCATAAATGTGTAAGTTATAGCATAAATTATCCAATATCAGATAGTAACAGACACCTGTTTCTTTCATAAACAGACACACACATGCATACAAAAAATGGCAAATACTATGAAATGACAGGAGTAAAATCTTCAGAAAGCTGCAAAAACCTCTTCATAATTATGTCATAGAAATTAAGTCTGTTACTCCATTTGCTTACCTGAGATTACAAAACCTTTTGAGCAGTCTTATACACATGGAATACACAAAGTTTAAATATTAGAAATGGGATATTCAGTTAAAAAAAACCTAAAGGTGAATTTCCAAAACATGGCTTTTATTAAAATTTTATTGAAACTACAAATACTGGTCCGAAAGCCTCAAAATTAATTTAACTTCTCAAATATGGAATAGTATATATAGTATATTCCCTATTTGGAGATGCATTTCTATTGAGCAAAGAGGAATAGATTAAAAAAGAACCAAAAGTGAGACAGAGAAATAAGTAGAGAATTTTTTAAGGCAGGATATGCATTTCACCTAAGTATCTCCTGCCTAAATCCTGTTCTGTCTCATTTAGGGAGTCCTGTGCAGTTTTTTCTGGTTTTGGGGTTTTTTTGGGTTTTGTTTTTTTCTTTCTTTCTTTTTCNTGTTTTTTGTTTTTTTTTTTTTTTTTTTTTTTTGGGGGGGGGGTGTAGGAGAAGAAAGAAAATCACTTGTAAGCCATATAAATAAAACTCATAATATTAACAACAGAGTTTCTGGAACATATATGTCTGAATACATATATCAGAACAATTGTTTAGTATGGTTTTTTTCCAATAAGAACATAGTAGGAAGGGAAGTGCTACTGACAAAAACCAAAGGTGCATTTATCCCCTTTTATTCACAAGATTATAACAAAACAGTGAGTACATTGAAACAATGAAAATTTTAATTCTCCCTAGTCATCTATATAGAGTGAAAGTCAGACTGGTTCTGAAGCTTCCATTTCCTTTTTGGGTAGGTTTTCAGAAAACTGGACAGTCCTGACTGGCAGTTAAGGTGCAATGGGCAAATTAGCATTTTCTGATGCAAAACTCTTCAATTGGAAATGACTTTTGACCAGCTCTTCAATAAGACTGCCTTAATTCCAAGCCTGCTCACTGTATAGTAAAATTGATTTTGCCTATTCAATAACCTACCGGCAGTCAAGAGGCAATTAGGGTGTACCATATTCTTCATTGCTTTCCAAATTGTGAATCTTACGATGGATCGCTGAGGATATTGGCTAAGTGAGGGACAAACTATTATGAAGTGGTTTTCAGAAAGTAATCCTCACAGGAACTGAAACTAAAAATCCATTTTGGTACTACAATTGAAAAAAGAATAAGCTTTTTTAATATTCTGAAGAAAAGTGCATTTACCTTTCAGTGATGACTGATGCCCTCATGCAGAATCATGTAAAGATTTTATCTTAGGTATCCATGTTTTGAAATTCATGACAAGTCCAGTGTTCCAGCTGAAGTTATGTTTTCTAATTGTTGCATTGGAGAAAATAGCAATGTGAACGATTAAGTCTACACTCAGCATCAAACTTGCTGGGCTGCTTATATTTCATTCTTATGGTTGTTAATAGCCTGCTATGCTTAGTGGGATTCAGTTCATGAATTCTGAACATGCAGAGCTGGCAATGCTGGGTAAAGCATTCAAACCCCAGATGTAATGCCAAGAAATCTTTTCAAATATTCAAAGCAGGGATCTTCGGTCAGTTTTATGGACCTTTGAACTTCCAAGCAGAGAACAGGAAATCACTAAGTGGCCCTCAGAGAATTGCCTTGTTAAAAAGAAATTTACTGCTGGTATATAAGTGTTAGATTGAGAACCCATCCTTCTCAGTTCCCAGCCAAAGTGAGCTTTTGCTGGACAGTGGGGAGCACTTTGTGCTGTTGTGTGGTCTTGCTTTTACCCACACCAGGTGTGTGCCAGGATTTTGACAGAGCTTAAAGGCTTTTACATATTAGGAAGGCAAAATATAACATTTCATTATGTCTTGGGGGTAAGAGAACCTTTCAAAAAGTCTTCTGGGAGAAATGAATCTTCTGTATGCTTTCAATGTATTATAGTTTATAAGCTACTAAATGGAAATATTGGGAGTAACTGATGTCCCATTTTCCTTAGTGCCACCTGCTGCTACATGTGAATGGAAAATGGCCTTATAAAACTTATTTTCCAGTGGTTACTGAAGCATGGAGGTGACATTTTAAAGATGTGTCTTTAAGCTGTAGTCTCATTGTGAAAGCTATTATATAGTCCTTATTGCCTCATCAAAGTATTTAGACTCAAATTGAGCTACTGAAATACTGGCTGCCCAGAAGTATGAGAACTGCTAGGAAAATGAGACAAAAGTCTCATTCAGTTCTCTTAAATAAAAGACTGGATCCATAAGGCTTTAACTTTAATTTTTAATCTTAAGCCACCTACTGAAATCTCTACCCTTTTAGAAGATATGAAGAGCAAGTGCTGAATATTGAAAATATAGAAGCAGTGTGAGTCCACAACTGTACCTTAACCAGCAAGGATTTTGGGGAGGGGAGTGTTTCCTAAACTTCCCCAGACCTTTTAGGATAAACTTCACCTGTGGAATTAAATCTCCCAAGACATACTTGTATCTTGTCACTGCCCAGTTCACTGGCTCTCAGTATAAACTGCTGACTTCTTGTTTTCTTCAGGAGTTTCTGATTTTTATGTCTTCACAGCAACTGGGAACAAGCCTTATGTTTCTGGGGAATGAGGGATTATACACCTTAAACCTTCCAATACACATGATGTAGGGTTTAATAGTTGTGGTATATTTGCATAATGCTGCAGTTGGTAACATAAAGCTGGTTCTGTGTCTTGCCAAATTTTAGGCTTTAAGCAGTACAAGCACCTAGTCCTCCAATGTACTTTTGCCATTGCCACAATGCTGCAACACCATAGTGTTAACTCTTCGCTCTGGCTGATTTATTCTCTTGGTGTCCTGTGGTCAGCATGGGCCTGGCGACGAGTTCATATTCTGTGCTCAGTGTAGTCGTGACATAACCTGGTATTTCTGTTCGGAAATATCTATAAACATGCAAATGTTGTATTGTTTTATTGCTGTGATTCTCATTTTCGTCAGAACTTTGCTAGTGTTCAGCATCAGGCTGAACTGCCCAGAGAAACATACTCGAAAGTGCTGAGGTGCTTGGAACTACAGATTCTCTCTCATACATACTTTTCCTTACGATATTAATACTACGTATTTTTACATATTATTACATATTAAGTAACATGCAAAAATATGACTCTTACATGGATTATTTTGTTTTTAATGTGTGATATTCCTCTGTTCCTCATTAACAATTACAATGTTTTCTAGGTCCTGTGGAGCTGAGGTGTTACCCGTAAATATTTGGAGACGCTTACATATACATTTTAGTAGTTCATATCACTTGAAGAGAATATTCCTAACAAAGTTTTAGGGATTTATAGTCCTAGATATGGTGGTTGGAAGCTGAGTGTATTCCTTTCACAGAGGATGGGACCATGTTTCTTTCACAGCGGCAACAGACTTTGTGGATTGGCTCAGCTGTGTCCTGCAGTGAAGAGTTTGCTGTAGCTGGCTGTGTCTAGAAAGTGAAATGCTAAATTAATTTCTTTTTCCCAGTTCTTCTTCACCTGTTCATTCCCACTTTCCAGAAGTGCAGTGCTCACAAGACCTATGTTCTTCTTTTAATGGCAAATGAAATCAAAATCTTATTGTTTCATGACATTTAAGGGGTAGCAAAAATTTTTGCAATAGAAGAGTGCCGTGGGATCTGGAGAGAGATGTGCCTTGCAAAACTAAAACTTGTTTCAAACCTGCGATAGTTACTGCAAATCAGTTTGCCAGCAAAACCGCAGAGGGCAAGTGATTTTGATTCTGGTATCAGCAGGTGGCAGGGTTTTCTCTGAACATTTTTCTTCTTCATCTTTTATCACACATGTTGGCAAAATAATCAAAAGATCCAATAGAGAGGAGGTTAGTGATTTTTCTTCCACTTGCTACTGAAATTTGGACCTACTGACTGATTTCTGCCTATGAAACATCAGCCATGTTTAAAAAAAAGTACTTATACTACTAACATACCTCATGTCAGAAAACATTCAGTTATTGTTGCCTATTGCTGTTTGTCTTCTAGAGGATTTTATTTCATATTTTTCAAAGGTCTGAGTGAAAATAATAGGGATAAATATTAACTTGTAAAGTGTAAGTATGTGAGGTATTTAAGAGCAAAATATTCAAGGAATCTATCAGAAAAGCTTGCAGCCAATATATACAGCTTAAACAATTTATTGTGTGCTTTGGTGATTTTCAAGTCTTAGTTCATATGTGGGATATGAAAAAACTACTTGAAATTGGAAAGACCATTTCTGTTATACAACTAGATTTCTGCTTCAGTATTTCTACTTGTGTTGACTTTCAAAAAAATAAAATTCAATATAGTAGGAATCATTTTTGTAAAACTTTGAAAGCCCAAATATGAGAAGTCTGGAGAACTGGATTTTCCTTATCACCCTTGTAAAGAGTAGACTGCACATGATGTTGGATAACAGATTCAGGTGTGAAATTGATCTGTCTGGTTATATTAGGCTGGTAAGTAAATAACCAGAATGATATATTTGGGGAAGTTCTGTATTTGATTGAGAAAAAAGTATATCTTAATATGAAATGGTGATAGATGTGAGAATAGTAATAAACTTATTGAATACTTTCATTTCATTAGTTAGAAAGATTAAAGAAACCACATTTCCTTGAATTTGTAGTTATGTTACTATGAAAACAACAGAAAATAGAGAGAAAAATATATTTGGTCATTCCATGAAATAGGCTTCATTCTGCAAGACAGAACAAATATAGCCAAAATGTCATAGCAAGAGGTGAAATTAATAATGGTATTATGGAATTATGAAGCAATTTATATTTTGTAAGAAATATGTCAGATTCCCTTAATTTGAAAAAAAAGGGTGGTATTTCTCTTGTGGTAGCTGTGTAAATTTCAGTCTGATCCCCAACAAAAATATTTTTCAACCCTTTAGATAATCATTCAGTCTGTAATTTGATTCTGTCTTTCTTTGGTTGATGATCAAATCAGAGACCCTGTTTGCTTGTAAACTGCTTTATATTCTGTGCAGTACATGTGATTGCAAGTCTGGTTTTGAACACGCTGGGAAAAAAATGCTATTTTAAAAATTCCTTTTGTTAGAGTGTGAAACTAACGTACTAAATTTAAGATTTATGATTTTCATAAGTCCAGACATAACAATAATTTATCAATGAGATTTAAGTTCTTGTATATCATAGGTTGTTGAAGATTCCTACATCAATTCTAGTGATCTTAGCTATACAGCCTACTTATTTTAGGCACCTGAGATGGATTTGATCATACTCTTGACACAATCTCTTGGGCATTTCTTGTTATTTAGCAGAATATGAGCACATTTGCACCTCTGAAGTCTAGCAGGATAAAGTGAAAAGTAGGTATTGAACAACAAACATATTGACAAAACTGTATCTGGAAATACTAGCACTCACTGAATAGTGGCCTGTTGGCTTGAGTATTATGAGTAAGAGGATGACCTAAATTCTGGGCACTAGAATAAATCAGACTCACATTCTAGAATTACATAAAAATCAGCAATATCATTATCTGTGTAAAAAAAATAAATTAAAAAAATGGTATGGTCGAATTGTTGTCTATCCTAAAAAGGACTTATTTTTTGAATCCTCACAGGTATTATTATAGTTATATAAATATTATATATTGACACAGTATAGTTACATTTTTATTCACTTATATTTGGTGGAGGTTGCTTTCGTAGTAGCAAAATTTCAAGTAGACCTTTCTTGTAAGTAAGTTTGATGCTTTCTCTTCTTGTGCTGTTTCTGTCTGTCAGTGACATGTATGTAAGTAATTAACTATTCTTTAAAATTTCCTAATTATCCCACCTTAGAATAAAGGATATTGACAATTAAGGATTCCTGAAGAACCTTACCCTACCAGTTAACTCTTTAGGGACAGCTATCTGCTGTTCACATTTCCTAGTCTAATGCTGGGACCTTATCTGAAAAAGCTGTTATTGGCTGCTTCCAAAGACAATGGAATCATTCATGTCTTCCCATTACCTACAAAGTTTCGGTAACTATTTTAAGTGCAACGAGTGCATTGACCTCAGTAGGGAAATAAAATTGACAAAGGCTATGGCAGATATATTATTTATGCTTAATTTTAACTCAACAGAAGTGATAACTGTGAAAAGTATGACCTCAGACTGTCAGCAGTTGATCAAATGCTTCATACTGCACATAAAATCCCCATAAATTTGAAAAACCTTAAATCCAATCAGGAAATTAATTTTCATATTTAATAATCCAAATAACTAAGGTGTTGCAGATTTTTGCAAGAACAGATCCTCCCAGTTCTCATACATTGCGGTGTGCTCTGGCCAGATTTCTGTTTTTCTCATGGCCAGGCACTGCTGCCCCCTCCCCCCCGCCCCCTCGGTATCGTTTTTCCCCCCTTTGGAGAGCTCTATATTGCGTAATCCTACACAAAGCCCGCCAAATTCAAACCTAGGTCTCCTTCCCTCCTAGATGTTGTACTCTACCCCCTCCCCTTCGTGTTGGTATTTTTGTAACTGTAACACACTGTGCCAGTGCTTTTCCCCGGTACAACCCAGTGCCCAATAAACCATCTGGGAAAGCCCCTCCACTCGTCTCTCCTTCTTCGGCACTCCTGTACCATCGGTGGATGAAGTGAACCCCTACAGGAACTTCACCAGTCCTCCCGGAGCAGCTGGCCAGGCCCTGAAACCGCGAGCGGACGCCCGGTGCCCCCACCGGAGGCATTGTGGCAATTTTACCCATCACTCTTCTACTGATGATCAACCTGAGTTTTTAAAAAACCTCTGCGGTAAATATGATTGCATCAAACTGGCTAAGCATAGGCTGTGAAAGCATTTACTTTTCAAATGAACTTAGAAACTATTATTTAGCATTTATATGGGAAAATTTCCATGTATTAACCTACTGCAGTAAGAGTTTCCAGAGCAAAATATACAGAATTCATAACAACAAAAAAAGTCTAGAATTGATAAATGGATTAAAATCCTTTAAACTCTATAGTCTTAAATTGCAGCTGTTTATGCCCAAGACTGATTATTGAAATTAAAGATCAAGTTCATTATTTCACTAATTTTCAGATTTCTTTTATTTCATTAACCTTGCCAAAACCTCTCAAAAAAAAAAAAAAATTTGCCTGGAGGTAATTGCACTGAGCTTGCTTCTTCCTGATCTCACTAAGCTCGCTTCTACCTACGAATTAATATTTGAAGAGGTAAGATACAATTATATTTATCTGAAATCATGGGACTAGTTATTTATATTTATGTTGAGGTTGACACAGATACTAGCAGGCATTTTCCCAGTGACTAGTTATTGATGTAGCATTTGGTAGTTTGAACAGCTAAATATTAGAGAGCATTCTTGACTGACCACAGCAAGAACAAACTATCTCTATGTAGAGTACATTTACAGCATCTTCCAATTTTCATTTCAGGCATTACATAAATTTCTGTTTATCCTCTTCATTCATCACCTGGTCTTTGTTTGTGTCTCAAATTGCTGCCCAACATCATGTTCCTAATCCTGTTTCCAGGATTTTTCTAAATTAAGAACTTCAGCTGGTTGCATTTATGTCTGCACTGCTTGTACCTTCTCAATTTTGATGTTGTCCCACTGGTTAAGTCGATCTTGGAAGTGTGTCATCATGACAGAGCAGCACCACACCAGAGTGACCTTGATCCCTGCCTACACACTGGATCCTGTCTCTAACATTCTAAGCCCACACCAAAGCTCTTTGCTAATGTGGGCATTGGTCATGTTTCAGATTAATTAAAAGCAGATCCTAAGAAAAGGAAGGGCAGACTTCCAGCTTTTTTCATGACAGCTCCTCCCAGTGAAGGACATCATCTATATTCCACTTGGATTCAGCCAGCTGAACTCCTAGAAGGTGAGAGGTTCTCAGGGCCACCACTGTTATTGCTTTCTTACCTATGATTCCGACCATGTCTTCATACACACTTCATACATGACCATGTCTTTTGTAGGCCTATACAAATTTTTAAAAAATAGCAATTTTTTTTACAGTGTCAGGTTTTAAGTGATATGTAGGATATTTTGCTTTTGTTATGTTTATAAAGAAAGCAATTTTAGGATATTTCCATCAGAAAAACATCACTTGTGTAATCTGTGCCCTGTTATTATATGTATTTGTCTCTACATGGTAGTATTTGGGCATGATAACAGATATTCCTGAAGTTTAGCTATCCAACTGATTTCTGTAAATAAAACAAGTACTGCTGAAAATTCTTGGATAGTTTTGCCTAGAGTCTACATAACTAACCTACCACGTTGATTTGCTTTAGTGAGAAAGGCCATGTTCAGAGCAGTCTTCTGGGTTCAGAAAAAGCTAAGAAAAATTGTTTGTGAGTTCTTATACCATTGAACAGCTAACATGGTTTGGGGTTTTATGTCCTATTAGTGCTAGTGATGTTATTGTGACAATCCCATTTAATTTGATTGTAGAAATACAATATGTAATGAGTAAGTTAAAACATTTAGAAAAACAAAGTTGCTAATATCAGGAGTTATAGTTCTCATTTTCTTCAGCTATATTATGTTGTACCAAAAAAACCCCTGTTTATCATGTTCTCTTGATTAGGAGAGCTGTTGTCTACTTTTCTTCATGCAGGGACAAACATTTTTTATCATGCAGGGACATTTTTAAAAAGCACAGAAGAAATAACAGCAAATTTGTGCTATTGAAATATGAGAGTAACAAAAATTTGCAGGCTTTCTATTTTTGTTATTGGATTATCTCATTGCTTAAAAACATATAACAGCATCTGGTCTTAATCAGATTGCAAATGTGTTAATCTTGTGACAATGAAGTGCATCAGATGCTTCTGTAAATTTTTAGTCCCTTATTGTTTTTCACTACTGAGACACTTTCTTGATTAGGCCACTCAAACTAGAAAAAAAAAAAACAAAGAAAGACATACAGAAGTAAGGGTCAGCTGAAAAGCACAATGTCACAGGATTTGTACAGACACAAGTTTCTTCAAACCAAGTTGAAGACAGCATGATGACTTTAGGATATTGATGGCCCGTACTGTCACTGTGAAGCAAGAGTAACATGAATAACACCGGAGTGTTCCAGGATGGCAATTGTCCTCCTCAGGCTGTATATGAGGTGACTTCCTTTTTCCTTTAAAACTAATCCTGGTATTTTCAAAGTCATGAGGTTGTTTTGTTTTGTTTTGTTTTTTTTCCAGAACTTTGTGTTTGGCCATGAATTTGGTTGCTGTTTCTTCATTTTTGTTTTTGTGGGGGTTTTTTTGTTAAATAAGACTTTAAAAGACTTGGAAGGTTTCCAAGTTCAGTCACTAAACTCCTTTTATACAATGATTTAGATTAATCTTGGAAATAATTTCCTTGTTATATTTTCTTGTCTTGATGCTCCTACAGAAAGGCTGCCAGCAGTGCTTTATTATTTTGGAAAATCTTCTAATTTCTAGTTTAAATATACTAACAGCCAGTAATTTATCCTTTAAGATCAGATTGTGCTTCCTCCTTTCCTTCTTCTTCTCCTCTCCTTATTTAATAGCCATATCCTTTGAATATATAAGACAAAAACTTTTGCCTTCTTTGGCAAGATGTTATTTATTTCACTGTCATACCAAATTTCTCTGTCCACAGGTATGCAGAGGACAAATACCTTTACTTTAAAAAAAATTATTTGTTATATAGATAAGAGCTCATCAGAACAACTTAAGGTAAAGTGAACAATTTTCTGCTGAAAAATTTTCTGGTGTCCTGTGCTACCATATTATGTCTGGTATGCTACTCTATCTATTCTGAGATAACATTTACTATTTCATTACTGAATTATTTGTAATTTTATAACCCGTCATAAGATGATGGAAAACAGAATCTTTTTACACTAGTCGGTTCCAATTAATAGGCTTGTAGCACAATTTGTTATTAATCCCAAGGGCATGATCCTGCCCACCATAATTTATCTAATTTTCTATTACTCTGGTCATCATATTTCTGTGGCATTTCATGCATGATATCTTAATATTCTTCCAAATTACTTCCATGCTTACATTACCAAAAACTTCCTGGGCCACTACAGGTTAATATGAATTACTGTTACTTTTAGGAAGTCAGAGTCTGATTTTTGATTGATTGTGGCTCAAACAAGAAATAGAATAAAGAACCACTGAAACAGAGAAGAAATAAATGGAAATTCCTCTCCTTTAACAATAATTAAAATTATTCTTAAGTAGATATGAACTACTATTTGCAACTGACCATTGAAGGGCCTAACTCTTCCCTGTGTGAACTGGGACTTGGTAAATTTTGGGTTCTTGTGGCAGAAGTGCTTGTTGTGAGATAAAGTTGCCTTTCAACCATAGCTTTTCAAGGAAAAGTTTCCAAAAGTGTCCTGAATTATTAAATATGTATAACAATGGCAATATGAGGATTTTAAAATAATGACTGAACTCTGAAGAAAAGGAAAACATAGTAATCCAGACTTTATTTGATCCTAATTGAAAGTCAGGAGGTTAGAGATGAAACAGACACTTCCATTGCCATTGACAGTTCCAGTGACTAGATACTGACAATCATATTATTTATTTATTTATTAAGCTCATTAATTATTGAGTTGTTCTCAGTGCAATATCTTGCGACACCTTTCATGTACAAAGCTAGATATATCAATGATCTCTTAAAAGAACTGCTAATTTGCAAATTACATTACTGAGACTTCGATGTGGTGAGATAATTATTTGTGATATTCATTAGTGTTTCTTAATCAACAGCTGTTTAGCATTTTTTTTATTAACACGACACTTTATTATTATCTTATTAAATCATACAAAAAGTGTTTGAATCAAAGTTATGTGAAGTTTTTTTAATCTAAACATCTTGTTATTACTTTTTTTCAAATGGGTTAAAATTAGTTTTTATTAAGAAATATACTATTAATATACTGTTTACATTTCTACTGCAAAATAATATTTGACAGGCGGGAAAACAAAACCACAATGTCTTTGACACATGCATTGTAGTTTTCATGTCATAGAAATAATAAAAAAAAAAATCCCAATGTACTTAAATATACTAAGTATATGTTTCAATCAGAAACTCTTAATATGTTGCAATTTCAAGTGGTTTTGTTTTATCAGAAAACTGTCAAGAAGGATAAAAATTCCCAAATTAGAAAACTTCCTTTTGATTTGACTTGGTTTAGGGATTTCTTCCCTTACTTGTTGACAGTAGAGACTTACAAATGATGTAGGAGAATTTAGATGTTTGTTTATATTAGGCTGCTATTCAACATAGGTGATACAGACATCAATTGTTTAGTGCTAGTTTAGTGATTCACCTGACAAAATAGGTTGTTGTCTATTTCATTGTCGGTCTCTTCTAAAGTTTCAAATTCTATGTAATAGTTCTCCTTACACTGACCCCTTATTTTAACATCTGTTATTACACAGCAACTCTTCTATTCTTGCTAAAGACAATCATGAACAGCCTGGACAACAAAATCTGATCCTTCACATTTGCAATTGTTACTGTTCAGTTTCATCATTCATTCCAAAACCAAACAAAAGGGTCTTAAAGTCTCAGAGAAGATTATTCCAGGTTGTAAAAGGGTTCAGGCTTATTTTTCGTCCTTCTGGTATCCTTCTAATCCTCCTAATATTTTATTTCATATCCTTTCCATTATTTATAAGCAATCTCTTTTTTTCCACATAGGGAAAAAAATAAATCACCTGTAAGCAAGACACTAAACCTCTACACTTTCTTATGATTTCTCAGCTTTCCCTGATGAAGTGACAGATGGAGTTTGTGGGTTTATGCTATATTGTTTTCAAAGAGCAGATTAGAATAATGTTGCTTAAGAAGAACTTAAAAGAAGTTGACCAGACAGTTTGTGTTCAAATTTTTTTTCAAAAATCGTAACTGTGGTAAAGAACAAAATGGTCCTTAAACATGATTGTGAAAATTGAGATATCAATCAGTTAATTATTTTTTTATATAAATTATTTCCCCTTGTTTATGAAGACAGAACATTTGACTAACAGTTTATAACACTAAGGTGTCTTCATGGGGCATCCAATGGAAACCACAGCAAAAATTTCCTTATCACATTTTAGAAATTTTTGTCTTTTTGACACATTCTTTTCCTGTCAGTCTCCGCTGATGTCCACAGCTGAGTGATGAACATTGACTGTGAAGCCAGATATACAAGGCTGGCTAGGAGGTGCTTCAATGTTCGTTTGAACTTGGGCCTTCAGGTGCTGATACTGCCACTTAAATATCACACAGTGGAGCCTTAACTCCTTGAAATATATTCTGAAAAATACAGAATTTTAACTTCTGATTTTATTTTTAGTCAGTGCTTCTTTGTTCAACACTATGCCTATGGAATAATCTGAGAATTATCTGAAAGAACTTGCAGTGGTTATGTTTTATACTGCCACTTCTATAAATTGCTCCAGATCCTCCCAGTAATTCAGGAGCACATGAAATAAGACTTAATTGAATGCATCTGTTCATTCTTGTTATAAATGGCCCTAAATAAGTGGAAAGCTTTAAAGCTTTTTATTATCTAGGTATGCAAATATCAATGTACAGATTATGAACTGGATACTGTTAATCATTATTTCAAAAATTATCTATGTAGCAAGCATTTATTTTATTCCCTGTTCTTTCTAAAACACTAAAGGAAATATCCTTTAGGCATATTATCTCCTCATGAAAAACATCACACTGAGACATCCATCCTGCATCTTGCATAAATATCCAGAATCACACGTAGCTTCTCTGGGGTTCAAAACTTCTGCAGTTTTCACAGCTATATAAGATAGAGATTCTTGTGCCCATGTGTGTGTACGTGTACAAAAGTGAATGCTTAATTTGATCATAAATCTTCATTATATCATGCTGTCCACATAGAATATAGTGGATTTTCTTTGAATAACTGCAGTATCAAACAGGGTAAAAAGGTTACACTGAAGTAAATAAGTTGTAAAGCACAAAGGGCAAACACAAACTATAAATTATTATAGTCAATCATATTGAGATACGTGCATGGAGATAGTTAAATAATGTATTTCCTAAGTCTGAAGCAATTCTGCATTGGTAGGTAATTATAATTTGACACTTCTTTAATTTGAATATATATCAGTTGAGCTCATATGAGCATGAATCACTTGTGTAGATTACATTTAATTCAGTGTTCTGATTTAACAGAAATGCTATTATTTGTGCACATAACTCCATCATTCTGCTTGAAGCCGCTCTCTGATGAATGACCTTCACTAAATTACTTTTTAGAACTTTGAACTGTTGTATTGCCTTTTAGATGTATTGTAATAATATGATTACCTGTCTTATTTTAATTAAATTTGACATTGTTGAGTATTATTTATTGATATCTCTACAAACACACTCAATATTTTTATATTCTTAATAGATGAAAAAACTAGTTCATTCATGTATTGCTTTTTAAAAAATCAGTTCATCAGTCTATAAATAAAAGAATGTTGAACATAATTTTTTCATGGTTATCTTATGCTTTATGGCTAATCACAATCAATGCACAAGAGCTTTTTTGGGTGTGAATCCAACCTTGAAAAAGTTAGCAATCATGTTGAGACAAAGCATGGAGACCAACAAGTACGAAAAAAGACATTATTTAATTAAATTGTTAATTTAAGATTGTTCTAGCTCCTCTTTATGGGGCGGGGATTTTTTTTTTTTTTTCCTTTTGCTTAAATTGATTTCAGGTTCAGTTCTTTAGTATTGATTTCACTTACAAATTCAAAGGCATGGTTAAAAGGATTCAAGAAATGTCTGATCCTCTGCCATAGTTTCATTTCTCATTTCACTCCAGCAACAGTTTCAGGCAGAACAGCTGCAACCTACTGCAAACACACCATGGAGAGAGAGCTTGTAAGTTGCTTTTGAAAGCTGGCAAAAAAGCAGTATCACTGCATGAGAGAAAAGATAAGCACTGAGAAGAGAGCTAATATATGTGGAGTCTGTAAAGAAGGGTAAGGTTTGAATTTGAAATGCATATTGCAAATGTTGTCCAAAGGTGAACACTTTTTTGTGTGTGCATTTACATACTGCAGGAATTAATTGCTCTTGGGAGTGAGGAAGACAATCAGTGGATTAAGGTCAAGTGGTAGTAAAAGACTTAACACTTATGAGTTGATAAAATTAGAATTAAAGTTTATTTTACAGTTGTGCAGTACTAGAAGCATTTTAAGTGTAATTATAATTTAAAGATTTCCAAAATTGCTCTCACATAATGAAATCTATCTAAAGACAAAACTGTATTTTTTCTTATTGTATCGGATAAAAACATAATTAATCCATTACAGTGTCCTAGAAGGAACATTTCAGCAGAATTTCAAACTGAAATCTAAATAAGTGCTAGTTCTAGGAGCCTACAGCCAGTGCTCATCAAATCCTAGTTATAATGTCAACAGTTTAAATTATATATTCTATTAATGGCTAACTTTAAGTTATAAATTTAGTAGTTTTAAAACTTTGATATTTTTATAAATTTGACACCATCATTTAGTCACAATGGTCTTCCAATTGATATGTATATGATTATATTTAAATTGCATAAATATTTATATTTGTATTTTGCTAAGTATTTTAACAAGTTCATTACAAATTTAGTACTTTTGCTCTTTGTTTTTCATACATGACAGTTTTTCTCATCTGAATTTCTAAGCAACAAAACTTTTGACAGGAAGTGACAGATCACTTAACAGCATACACTTTTAATAACTATGCTTTGATGCTAAAATTTCTTATACTTCTATATTCACGAAAACCCACTTAGCATTTATCTAATTACTAAAACAAGAAGTTTAATAAATCTCAGGAATATGTTCTAGGTTATGCTAGGTAACCTTCATATTTGAACTGCCTGAAAACTGCGCCATATACATTTCCATTAGTCTTACTGTGCAGATAATGAAGGAGACTAATTCTTTATCAGCCCTTCACTAACATTAGTATGGTACAACAGCTATCTAAAAACATGTCTTGTTGAGCAGTAAGGACATTCTATGCTTCCATGTTCCTTACTGCACAACTTCTTAAGACCAACTCTATTTATTTTAATAATTGCATCTTAGTAATTTTGTTCATTAATATATTCCTAGTCAGTAATTCATGTCCCATATATTTATCTGGTTATTAAAAACTCATTCAGTTCTGTCTAGACTGAAATGCCTCTTTGATACCATCACCTAAGTGAAATTTTCTCCAAAGTTATCACTACTTTTTCCTTACACTAATGTTTATGTCAGTGTCATGACTACAGGTTGAACGTTTTAGACTTTATTCTTCCTTATAGAAAAGCTAAATACATTATGAAGCATTGAAGACTGAAAATATTACAAAGCTTAATAAACCTCAAATTAAAAAGGGTTTTATATTGCATTATTTTTCTTAAGTGGCTCAGTGATGTTAACTGTTACTGTGGAGACATCAAATCTTTCACTCAGAATGAAAATGACATTGTTAATAACATTAATTCCATCCTCCAACAGGAGCTTATTAGAAAAATCTTTAAGCATCATAATCATGAAAAATAATCCTCAAGATGAGAAGCTGAATATTGATTATTTTGTCTAAAGACTGATTAAAAATATTTCATCTCTCTTCACTCACATTCTTGCTATATGGCTACATTAGCTGTATGTAGATGTGCAGAAGTAATGAGGTTACTTTTCTTCTAACCTTTCTTACCAGGTAGAGTGGGGTGGGAAGAGGGGCAAAGGTCATGCAACCAGAGCCACTAACAAACTGAGGAATATTTTTTGAGTAATATAATCTTATCAGGAATATTTTATTGTTAGCATGTTCTAGACTATCGGTCTACTCTGGGTGTAGCCATTTATCTGATCTTTTTTAAGGTGATAAAGGAAAACCAAAAGAGCACATCAAGCCATCAGTGAGCATAAGGGTGCACAATGAAGTGCAGTATTCTTTTCTCACCTCTGAGGACAAGAGCCTCAAGCAATGGAAAATGAAACTTGGTCATGGTCTTCTGCCAGAGCTCTGCTGTTCTAAAATCCTATCCTCTCCAGGGACCTGCACCAGATAACCAAAAGGAAACAGTGTGCAAGAACGAGGATCATGTGGTTCCATTTAACTTGTTTAGCTGAACTACTGCAAGTTTTGATGAACTCAAAGCTTTCGAGGGTTAGGTCTAGCAATGATGTTAACTTGCTGATACTGTAAAAGTCTTATTCCCTCACTGTAGAATATGAATGTCACAAATTGCACATGCTCACTTGTTTGAAGTTCCCAGTTTTTCCCAACACAAAGGGACTCTGAGGCTAAATCTGTTACATTTGAAGACCAAGTTGGTCAAAACTTCGAATCATTGAATTTCTCTGTATATTTACCAGCAAGCCTGACAATCCCCTACTGTCCGGTATTTTTCTTTACTTTTCCTGATGAACAAGCAATCTTTTGACATTTTAAAATAAAGGTTTATACTGTAGCGCTTGTCTTCCAGCAATAGTTAATGTGGATTTTATTTGAAATTTTTAAAACAGCAGATCACAAACATCTGTCCTAATAGTTACAAGGAAGCTGAGAGGAAGCAACTGAACTTCTGTCAGGATTTCCATACTCCTAAGATCTGTGACCCCACTTCAGGTGATGTCACTAACACTTAACAGTATTCATTGTTGTCTTGAATTGGGTACAGAATTTTAGAATTACTGATTTTAAGAACTATAGAATTTGTACCAATGTATATCTCATGTATTGTTTACTCTCAAATGCAAAATTTTCAATCACTTGGATTTAGCTGTACTAAAGGGGAAAAGTTTTATTAGTTTTACTTCCCAATGCTTCCCTCATCAACCAGTGTCATTTAGCAGCCATACTAGAAAGTTACCGTCATATAGGTCATTGGTAAAACTTTAGAAGAAAAAATCCAAAAAATATTTTTCAAAAATATGCCTTACCATGATATTCCTCAGTTGGACTATAGGGAACTGTAGTTAACAAACCACTTTTAAATTACATCTACTCATTTCCGTGATAATTCTATATAGTATAATATTTTTCGAACAAAATCTGATATGTTACTCAAATACCTTGAAGAAATCAAATATACATCCACACAGTAATATTTATCAGGTAGACCAGCAATTCTATCAATAGAAATGTTTTGGAAGAAATTTTCATTCTACGATTATTCCATCATCATGCTACAGAGTTTGTAACTGCTTTATAATTCCTGAGAAATTTCTCTCGTATGTCTATGAACTCACATTCTCCCTTTTCTTTCATGTTTTCCAGTTCTTCAGAATTTTCTTGTATTTCCCCAACAGGGTGAAAATTAAATAATCTTGTTAATTTATACTATACTTTTAATAATAAAATTAATTTGGAAGCCTGTCTCTAGCTGCAGTTGTGCAATGTTGGAGCTAGGAAGTTCTCTGGATATATTATTTGCCTTTACATACCCCTCACCTAGTATGAGGCTTGACATCACTGCTGTCTATATAATCAGCACCACTGCTGTGATAGTGACAATCAGGAGTCATCTGATTATTTTATCAGTATTTCAATGTAACTGTAGTGAATTTTGGCAATTATGGTGTTAATAGAATGCAAATATTTTTCAACAAAAATATATTGTTAAAGACAATAATTTTGAATATACTTGGCTGTTTTCAGTTCACTCCTAATTCTTAAAATTTGAGGAAGGATACTGTGGGTAATAAATGGCTACTTTAGAGAAGATAGCTCACTCTGGAAAGCCTTTGAATTTTGGCCCTTTAGAACCATACATGTAGGTATAGTACCGTACTCCCCAAGAGTGGGTACTTTATAACAAAGTCTTGACAAACAATTCTAAATGTACTGTTATTACATGAAATAGTTATAATACTTATACCAGAACGTAATCCTTCACTGACTTTGATATGTTTGTCATATTCAGCAGTCCTGTTGTTCACCCTGTAAAAACTCTGATGGATTGCAATAAGAAATGAAACTCATACATCAAGATCTAATTGAATACAAGGTTTGCTATTACATGAACATAATAACTTGAAGCATACAAAGCAGCCTTCATGATTTTTGTACCATTTCTTGAAAAGCAGTTAATCTTCTTTATACAAAACCAAATCAAAACCTGTGTTTTTGAATGACTCCACACATGTAGGCTCAAAGCAGACATAAAAGAAAATAAATTTTAAAAAATGTCATTTAATATTGTTCTTCCAAAGAAAAGAATCAGAACAAAGTTTAGGTGATTCTGTAACTCACCACTTTAAAGTGATTTTGGGTCATAAATTTTCACTGACTGAAATACAGTCCTACAAACTAAACTGACATTCAATTTAGAAGCTGAAAGAAATACACAGATGGAGTTCTTATTATAACTTTCAGCAGCAGTTATAAAATATACTTGCAGTATTTAACCTATGACTAAAATTTTGTGAGTCAAATACTTTGGCTGGGGAAAATCTTAATCTTATGCCAAAGCTACACTTTGCCTGAGATTAAACACACCATTAACCATTAAAAATTTTGCAATTTTCACAAACATGCAGTTTCTAATACGTTACAATAATTTCATTAATATTGTCAAAACCTGAAAACTGAATGGAGAAACTTTATAACAAACCAGTACGGAATCACAGAATATTCTGAGTTGATAGGGATCCACAGGGATCAGCGAGTCCAGCACTTAAGTGAATGTCCCGTATGGTGATTGAACCCTTGACTTTGGCATTTTTAATATCATGTTCTAAAAATTCATGTCATACAGGGAACTTTTTCATAGTAAACCTGAAAACCAAACATCCTTTTTCCTGATTATGTTGTCTTTAGGCTTAATAATTCTTCTTCCTAATAAATATATTCTTCCTTTCCAATACTGTAAAACTCTTGCCACACCCAAGCCTATATTTATCATTTGCTCAAGTATACAAATTAATGAACCTGATAAATTAATTTCCCTTGTACATGCCTCTGTCTCTGCATGGCTAGGAGTTACCCAGGACACTTAAGTCTTTAAGTGGTTTTCATCTAATGTGAAGGGAACATGAAAAGCTTGACAATAGCAAGAGGAGGTGATTAAATAGACTTTATTTCACACAATTTTAAAGGAATTACTATCATTCTTAACATGTATGTGTTTGTTTGCCTGGGAGAAAAATACAAAAATTGTTTAAGAAAGGAGCCTAGAATTTCCCCAGTACACTAAAAAACAAATGAATGGTCAGACAACTTCAAACATTCACTAAAATTTGTGAAATGTAATGTATCCTCTCCAGACACCCATAAGTCATGATGGAGTAACCTAGATTTACCCAAATCTACACTAAGCTATCTACAAAGTGGTCCCAAAGTAGATGGATAAATCTGAAATCAAATTTATCTACAATCTGAAGCATGGTACTAAAGAGAGTTTAATGCATAAAGCTCCAGAAAAGCAAGAAATATAGCATTGAAGTCTTCATACCTTATGTGGTAGTTATGAATTTCACTTTCTGTTTCAATTTAAGAATAAAATGGGTTGCTTAGAAAAGTGCTTTTGTTTTTGTGTATTATAGCATGCATTCTGCCCTTTGCCAATAACAAATATGATGCAAAGCATTCTAAAAATCTACCACCAGGCTTTCATGGAGCAGATTTTGGCCAAAATTATAATTTAACATCTTAACGACATGATGACAATCAGGATGAAAACTTAGGATGCAATTTAAACCCACTCCATTCTTTTTGCACAAGAGAGTATTGTCTTGTTTTATGTTATGATGAGCAAAATGGATATTCCTGGGCTTGAGCACAAACCAATTTTAAATATTAGATCCTCAAACCCATAAAATATACAGTTCATAAATTTAAAGGCCAGTTATGCAAATAAATGGTGCATTAAGTATATTTTCTTGTATTTCTATCTAATAGTAAAGTTTATAATGGATATCTCAGAAGTCAATTACCTTGTTTTCTTACCTCCTGTGTTTCTCCTTCTCCATAAACTCTAGTGTAAAAGAGAGAAATAAACCCTATGACTTCATTGTACCAAGCTGGGTCTTATTTTCTTGCAAATTTTTACTCACAATTTTGGAGGTTTCACATTGGTTTTCTCCTTTTTTCCCATATATTATTATTACTACTACTACTACTACTACTATTTGCTGTTGTTATTGTTGTTATATCTTTTTCATTATTAAACTGTTTTTATCTCAATCCATGTGTTTATTTCTCACTTTCAGGCTTCTGATTCTTTCTCCAACCTACTAGGGAACGAAGACATGAGCAAGTGGCTGAGTGATGCTGAAAGACAGCAATGCTATATCTCCTCATCCTCGCTTCTGGATAAAAAACCAAATTTAATTAAGTAATTTTTTCAGATTCTTTGATGTTCTAAATTATTTGAAATACATTTAAGTTGTCTCTTACACTATGCCTTCATCACCACAAAAATTATTATATCAACTCATGAAGTGTGCCCTCTAGATCAAGATCCTGTTGAAAACATTTGAAAATCAGACATCTTCAAGCTGAGTTTAACCAAATGGCACCTAAAAGCTAAACAAATCTTTCCTAAAAGAATAGATGATAGAGAGATGATTAGATAGATAGATAGATAGATAGATAGATAGATAGATAGATAGATAGATAGATAATACATAGATGATTGATAGATCGATCAATCAATCGATTGATAGACTAAATGTAAGACAATAGTCACAAAAAACTCCAAAAACCAAGAGACAAATACTGCCAGATGTCATGGACCAATATTGTGGTTTGTCCCCACAGGCAGTGAAACACCTCTGACATCTGTTCATTGCTCCACAATGGGTCGGGATAGAGACTTGAAAGAAAGGTAAAACTTACGGGTTGAGAGAAAGACAGTTTATTAAGACAGAAGAGGAAGGGGTAATAATCATATTAATGATAAAAAATGCAATTGTCCAGGCAGTTCCCAAGCACTCACCACTACTCTCTGGCCAGATCCTCCAGAGTTGTTTTTTTTTGTTTGTTTTGTTTTGTTAAACAAGAGTCCAAAAGGTTTGTGAAATCCTTTTGGTCAGTTGGGCTCAGCTGGGATCCCTCCCAACTCCTTGTGCACCCCCAACCCCCTCAGTGGTGGGGTGGGGAAAGAGGCATATAATCCTTAACTTAGTTTAGGGACTGCTCAGCAAAAACCTAAACCACCAGTGTGTTTACCTACATTATTCTCATCCAAAAATACAGCACTATATCAGCTACCATAAAGAAAATTATCTCTATCCCAGACAAAACCAAAGACATCTACCATAAAATAGAAAATCCACTCTCTTACAAGACAAACTATGAGTAAAATCTGATGGCGTGTATTCAGATGTCCATATTGTTTTTTGACAGATAGAGATACTGGTTTCTTGTACTACATAGTTTAAAAATAAATTAGAATTTCCTGTTTTCTGCTCTGTTTAAAAAGTCACTGATTAATCTATATAATCTATGTGTTTTTAATTTTTTCCTTTCCTCTTTTCTCCCTCTAATAAAACTGTGTGTTTTAATGTAAACATGGTTTACAGCAGAATCTCACCCACTGAGTTCTAGAATGTAAGTTAATACATCATAAAAAGTAAGCATAATTTATTGAAGATCATATTGAGGTTCTTTAGTGTGCAATTCATCCCTGTGTAAAGAGCAAAACAAAAGTCAAGCAGTCAAACAGCTTGACAGCCTTGCCTCCGCTTTCCCCCGAAACAAATGAGACTGGTTTAAATCATGGAACCAAAAAATGAGCCTTTTAACTTTTGAGCCTTCAAGAAGCAATCACCTTTTGACCATTATTTCAGGTCATCTCCATGTCTGTGTTTCTGTAAACACAGAAGATTGGCCTCCCAATTACTCAGAAAAGACAAGTAATTTCTTCTAACTGCCTTTTCCTATCACTGTATTTTTACAATGTTTTATGCCTTTCATATTTCTAATTATTCTAATAATTTTGGCTCAGCTTCCCCTCAGTTTTTTTGTATATTCAATATTTTTTCAATTGTATTTTCAATATGTTTTTCACATAACAATCCCATCTTCTGAATCCCTTCAATATCCCTAATCCATCTTTTAGTTTTGTACTATCTGTATTCTTCTGTTTTCTTAAAATTTGTCTAACTCAGAATACAAAAGAATGGAACAGCCTCTGCTGTCTGCCTCTCGTGGCGAAAAAGAAAAAAACAACAACAAAACCTGAGCAAAAACCCCAAACAAAACCAAAACCCACAAACAAACAAACCGGGAAGAAGAGTCCCACTAAGAGTATATCTTTCAGTGCAAATCAAAACATCTTAACAGAGATCAGCTGTGGTTCTATGAGATGCAAGAACATCAGTACTCATTTCAAGAAAAGTGAAACACAGAACCTTAATGAAAATGAAGATTTCAGGGAAAAATGAGCTCATGAGCTTAGTTCTGTAAAAGCTATCCCAACATTAAAATCAGCATCTCTGTTAACTCTCAAATTATGTGGTGTTTTTTCCTGACTTTCCTGATTTTCTTGCTTTTTCTTACTTAGTAAAGATTTTCTTCATATTCATGCAAACTGAAAAGTACTAAAATGAAAATTGTCATATCCAAAATTAGTGTTATTCCAGAATCTCAGGCCTTAAAGAAATTCCTGCAAGCTGTGTAAAATTCATAATTGAATCACTCAGTGAACACATATTGCTCTTCATTTGAATTGTTTCACTGATGCAAATGAAATGCATTCTTTGAAATCATCATGATCATGTAATAGGCATTATTTAACAGGTAAATAGTGCTTTTTATAAATTTTAAAGTACACTTCTAGAAATGCCTCTATTAATCATGTGTCTCCTTTCCTAAAATATAATATTATTTAATAGGACAGTCAAACAGGTCAAGACTCATGCACCAATGTACGAATTTTTCACTTTATACTATGAAAAAAATAGGGAAAAAAGTGCTGCTGCCTATGGATTTTGTAAACAAAACACTTCTGTGGTAGCTCACATGACCAGATATTAAGTTTGTATTTGAACAAGATAAGCTATCATTACCAAAGGAATTGCAGTGGCATCAAACCTTAAAGTCCAAATCAATGATACTTCAAGAGAATAAAGCTGTAGTGTTTATAAAAGGATACGCTAATGGTAAAAAGTTTTGAATATAAAATGTGTACCACAAGAACCCCCCAAACAATGCGAAAGAACAAAACATGGGGAAAAAAGAATTTGTTACATTGTTTGTCCTAGACTGAGTATCACAGCAATTTCAAAGTGGCTCTCCAGACCCTTCACCGGCTCCATTGCCCTTCTCTGGAGACGCCCCAGCACCTCAATGTCTTTCTTGTAGTGAGGGGCCCAGAAGTAGACACCAGATTCAAGGTGTGGCCTCACCACTGCTGAGTACAGGGGGACAATCACTGCCCTGGTCCTGGTGGCCACACTATTGCTGATCCAGGCCAGGATGACACTGGCATTCTTGGCCACCTGACCACACTCTGGCTCAGTTTCATCCAGAAGTTAACCAGCACCCCCAGGTCCATCTCTGTTGGACAGCTCTCCAGCCACTCTTCCCCAGGCCACAGCACTGCAGGGCGTAGTTGTGACCCAGGTGCAGGACTTGACACTTCCCTTTTTTGTAACTCACATAACTGGCCTTGGCCCATGGATCCAGCCTGTCCAGATCTCTCTGTTGGGAGCCTTCCTACCCTCCAGCAGATCAACACTCCCGCCCAACCTGGTGCAGTTTGCAAATGGACACAGGCTGCACTTGATCCCACCTCCAGGCTGACAACAAAGATATGAAGTGGAGTTTTCATATGTGCAGTTTTTCACCCAGCAAAGAGTGCACCCGTCCAAGCCATAAGCAGCCAGTTTCTCCAGGAGAATGCTTTATTAAAGGCTTTAGTAAAGTCCAGGTAGAAAACACTCACAGTGTCACTCAGTGGGTCACCTTGTACTAGAAGGAGGTCAGGTAGCTCAACCCGGACATGGCTTTCATGAGCCAATGCTGGCTGGGCCTAGAATTAGAAACTAGGGCATTTTATCAAACTTTGGGACAAAGGTTTTATCCAATGAATAGAAGAGATTGAATTATAGTTTTCACACTTAATTTAAGCATACAAATTTATTTTGAGGAGGAATGTTTGTGAATCCACTGAGTGGAATGTTTTTGGTTTTGCTTTTTTATCTTTAATATTTTTTCTTGCTTTACACCAGAAATCCATAGATCATTCTTTGTTTTGTGTCCTCTATTTAGACCTGTATCACTGTGTGTAAAGAGCAATAAACATGCTTTTATTTTCCTGGGGGCAATTACAGTCTGTTCTATGAAACATGGGGTATATTTTGCACATGAATGGTATAGACCAGAGTGTCAGCAAAGGTCTGGGTTTCTGTGTATTCAGAGGAGGAAATGCAGAGTAACAAATTCTTAAGAAAATAAAGTTTTGTCTGTACTTGAACATGATGGATAGTGAACTTTTTATGAAAGATCAGTTGTGAGTGAACAAGATGGAGGCTTCAGTTCTCATAAATGTTGTTATTTTGATAAGAAAAATTGTATTTGCTGTTGATGATAAAGCAGTTGAGAGCCCTATAAACACAACACAGTTCAGAAGTGAAATATATAAAACATGATAACCTTAAGTTACATTCGTACATGAGATAAGACAAGATCCCTATTGTAACTTAGTTATATAAAAATATGCATCTCTCTCAGGAAAGCTGATTGTTTTGGAATACTGAAGAGACGAAGAAACAAAAATCCTTTGAACATTTCCTTATGCATCTGTAATGTATTTTTTACTCATTTCCTCCCTTGCACTTACTGCCTGCATGTTTTTTAGGATTTTTTCTCTGCTATTTTTGAATTCTCAATACTTCAATGCTTGGAAAACCTAAGAAAAAAACACCCATGGCTATTGACATAAAGGGCTTAATTTTCACTTAGACTTTTATGTAAATGAATAAGTGAAAATTAAAGTAAAGCCTTCTGAAGTCAGTCAATTTTCAAATTTGTGAGAAGATCATAAATAAGACAGTAACCTAGTTCACTATTTGGATTTGAAAGGATCTTCTGTCTCCCTTCTGAACACTTTTTGTTTTTTTAAACATAACCTCTGGCAATATATCAAAAAGTATTAAGTGATAGACCTCCAATCTCCATTGACTGGGACAGACTGAATGTCTGGCCAAAACAGTAAATAAGAAGATGCCACTCACATCAAATGTAATGCTGCCTTAAAGAAGTGGTTCAGCAAATTGAATGGACATCACTGAAAAAACAGTGCAACAAATTCTAAAGCAGAGAGGAAAGCAGAAAGTTTTACAGCTTTTCATGGGTTAGGGGGAGGATGATAGAAAATTTTTCATGAGGTTCTTCTCTTTCAGAGACACAAAATTTAGATGTTTAAACCTGAAAGAAATAGAAGTTAATTGGAAAATGAATCTCTGAAAAATGGTCTGCCAAGGAAAACTTGAACAATTTACTGATTTAATACTTTAGGTCAACTTTATACTTTATCCTGGTTCCATTTTAAGATGTTGCTGGGCAGACCTATGGTTTTGGTTGGATATATTTTCATATTCTTTGTGAGATGTTAATAAGTCCTGAAAAAAAAGAGGGAGATTTGACTATAAATACTTTTGCCTTTTTTAAGGTTTTAAGTCATGATAAATGATATATGCTGATAGGACCATGCTCTAGAATGAGAAAGTGGGGTCCTAGAAGTATCATTTCACACTCCTTTAATGAATTGATGAGACGTTATATGGGCCCAAATGTTATATAAGTCCATGAATGAATTATCATATGGTCTCACACAGAAGAAATCTCCTCAACTCTGTAATTATTATTATTTCCTTAGTAAAAACTTAACGAAGACAGAAATTGTTGCGGTGTGCTATGACCAGGTTTTGGTTTCTTCCATGGCCAGGCACTGCCATCTCCCCCCTTCCTCCCCAGGGATTTGGTTTCTTCCTCTGGAAGGTTCTGTATTCCCCAATCCGCTGCTAGCCCACCAAATTCAAACCCCACATCCCTACACCATAGGATATTTTGTATCCTCCCCCGCCCACTAGCGATGGTATATATGTAACTGTGAAACGCCATGTTGTGCTTCCTGGCACAAACCCGGTTCCCGAATAAACCACCTTGGGAAGCCCCTCCACCTTATCTCTCCTTCCTCAGCGCGCCTGTTCCACCAGTGGATTAGGCAAACCCCTGCTGGAACTTCGCCAGCCCTCCCACTCCCCAGAGCAGTCCGGCCAGCCCCTGAAACCACGGGTGGGTGCCCGGTACCTTAGCCGGCGGTACCACAGCAAGAAACGACTGTTCTCTGTCAGTTACCTCAAATAATATATAAAAGCCTTGAGTTTCAACAAGTATAGATGAAGGCTAGAGATTTCACAAGTCTGAATTTCCAGCCTCTTAACAAAAAATCACTAGTTAGAGGATAATATCTCTCTCCTGGTGAAAGAAGGCTGTAAAATGGACTTGATAAGTTATATTTTCTGTTTGATCTGCTGGCTGTCCAGCAATACATACAGAGCAGCTGGGAGTCTGGTGGAGCATATGCTGACTCTCGCTGACAGTACTGAGTACACTACAGAGAGCTGGGTGGATTTTCAGGGTAAAATTATCATATTGGTGCAAACTAAAGATTAGGGGAAAGAGAAAAGGAGAAAGAAACCAAGCTTGGTTTATTTCACAGGAAAGTCTAGGAAACAAATTTATAAGAAACAAGTTGTTATGTCTATCGCTCATCCAACAATACATTGATTTTAACTTTGTGTCACCTCATGGAATTCATTTTCCAGAAGAATCAGGTCAAGTGGGGTCAAGTACAGAAAGAGATTGTGTCAAGTTCCACATTCTCGGTGTTTCTATCATGTTGCAGTGATTTATAAAACCCTGAAACTGCCTAATGTTGCCTAATGTCATGGCTACCAAGACCTGAAAATCAAGGATTACATGTGGGAAGACAGATGCTCATCTTAGGTGGAGTAAAGTGTGATTTCTGTAGAGTTATCCTAGATTTATAGTGGATTAATCAAGATAACACTCTGCTCTGGTGCAGCCTAGAAGTAATCACACGCTGGCTTTGGAGTTTTCTAATAGATATGCCTGGCTAGGGACAGGGTTGGGAGGGAAGGAATTTTTATCTTGTTGCCACACCCCAGTTCAGCTTCTACCATGATGATAATTCCCTGAAATGTAGTTAATAACCAGTGAGTTCTAGTCAGAGACTTAAAATGTTTTATATTTTCTTGTCATCTTGAGATTGGAAAATAGCAACGTTTCCTTGCTCCAAAGCAGTAAGCTTTAGCTGGGGAGCACACTGCGCTTTGCCTTTTCATCTCTATGACCTTGTCAACATAATGTCTCTCGTTGGGAAAGGAAAAAGTACCCATGATGACCAGGCATCTTGGAACACTCAGAAGTGAAATAAGTTCTTAAAACAGGTGTTAAGACAACTCTTTCTTTTCATGATCTTTGTCTCTCACCCCCACTTCCCTTTCCTCCCTCCCCAATTCTTTTTTGAAAAGCAGTCTTTTGATTTCATTTTGCAGGAAGCTTTGATGAAAGCCACACAATGCTATTACAGATATTCTATCTACTACAGGTCTAAATGAAATAGACCACGTTTAGCACGGCAGCTCAGGAAAACTATCATATCTACCCAGCCAGCCAATGAAAAGAAAGTGATCCATAATGACTATTTCATAGGAACTTCAACAGGTGAGAGGAAAAGCTGTGTGAGTAATGCAGTGTGGGAGTAATGCAATATGGGGGTAATACATAAATCAGTGGAGGAAAACAATAAAAATGTGTAAAGAATAGTTTGCTTACCAATAACTTCTGACAGAAATACAGTCATGATAATAACTAGGATCATGAAACCAGTTCTGTATACGCCTGCATTAGCTTGCTTTCTTTTGTGTTAGAATATGAACTAAATGAAGTACAAGGAAATAAAATGATCGTAAAATTAGCTTTTATTTTTAGTAGCACTTGCGTTATGCATGTGTTTTACTCATGCAAATGCACTTTCCACTGATTCAGGTTATCTGATGAAGTCCAATTATTCTGTATATTTCTTTTCTTCTTCTCCTGCATTTCCAGCTCAATCTTACACATTTTAACTTTATCAGAAGAACAACAATAGGGCTTAAATACCCTTTCTCTTTTGCGCATTTTGATTAATTCCCTTTTTGCATTTTGCCCTTGCAGAATCTTACACACACTGATAACAGTCTGTCACTCTTGAGGTTTTTTTGCAGATATTCAAGCTCGAAATTTTGTACATTAAAATTACAAGATTTTCCATCTTCGAAATTTTCTCCTAGTATGCAAAGGAGTTTGAAGTATTGAATAAATCTAGTAAATGGATTTAGGTGTGATAGAGTTGTCATCTTTGAATCACCTACACAATTGTAGAAAGGTTAAAAGACAGTTATTTTCACAGCTCTGGTATCTTTCCCAATGAGATTACAAAATCAAAAAGTAAGAATTTTCACTAGTCATGAGGGAGATATATTAAATTAAGATACATTTAATGTCCCCAAAATAAAGTGAAAACCCTTCAAGGCAAAGTTCCTCTCCCCCTTTCTAGTTTTGAAGTGTTTTGATAAATGGAAGCTATAAACAAGTCCAGGCATACATCCAGGTGTTTTGCTGTATTGTGGATAAACATCCACCTGTGGTTTTGACATCAAAAGCTAGTTTCACACAAAGGTGATGATACTGCCTTGCTCAGGAATCAGGACCTTTCTGCCTCACTTCTGCCTGCCCCTATGTCTGTGTATAATTGTCAAAATTATTGTGGTGTTCATCCATTCAATAAAGACTGTTGTGTACTACAACACTCTTGAGAAGTCTCTTTAAGAGGATAAGAAAATTACACTGGCCTGACTGCCTTATTTTATTTTCTAAGAGGTTTAGGCAATTTCATCACCCTGCAAAAAATAAAGGAGGAATGTAACAAACAGAGCAACATGGACTATCCAGGCAGGTGCAAAAGGGAGGTTCTTTATTACAAAAACCAGGGGTTTTTAAAGCAATTAGTCCATTATCAGTTACATACCTTTAAATCATAATAAACAAGTCTTGAACCAACCACCATACACCACGATGTGAACACGTGATAGTTACATAACTTGTTTTCCAGTGTTACACATCTTGTTTGTTTGCCTCTAGTTCATGAGTCATTCCCAGAGCCCTTTTCTATTCAGCCAAAGTAGCAAGAGTGAACAAGGATTTTGCAAGGGTAACAAGGGCTTCATTCTGCAAGGCCTTTCTTATCTGCAACAGAGGAAAAAAACAAAAGGGAATAGGCTCTATCTAATAACATTTTATGGATTGTCACTGGCCAATACTACACATGGCCATATGTCCAGGTGGCAACTCTCTCTTCCTACTGTCACTTTTCTCCTTACGCTCAAGGATTCGGATGTCTGATCTGTTGAAAGTCATAATGTAAGGTTATGTATCTAAAATACACAGTACATCTGTTTAAAAGATTTACTGCCACTCAGATCTTCTTAATCTTCTTGCATGTACTCAAATCTATGAGCTGTGGCATCACTTTAATAGAGAGGTTATGCTTATATCCGTCAAAAAAAAAAAAGTCATCAAAGGAACTTGATAGTTACTGGAATCTGATTTTAATATTAAATTGTTTAAAATGTAACTGGTGCTGCCTTGGTCCAGGCCAACAAGAACTTCCCTAAGCAACTCCTGAGTAAGTGATGAGAGTTATCATGGAGAGGGAACATGTCCCAGAGGACAGTCTTCATGCAGCTGCTTCCCTTTGGAGGATGAGAGCTGTAGCTCAAGCATGTAGACTTTTCTATGCTGATCGACCTCAGTTCAAGGAACAGCCTGGGCACATTTCACACATCTACCAACACCCCTACTTTCCTAATCCAAAGCATATTGAAATACTTCCAGCAAAAAGGAAGAGCTCCAACACATGGAATTGCATGGCCTGCCTCAGAGTTCTGATGCCCAGACAGACGGAAACTGGTAATGTGCATTTGAATACAGCTGTGAAAATGCAGAGTTTGGTCCTTTAGTTTCCAAGTAGTTAATTGACCTCTTGGGGGAAACAAAGGGCAGTATGCTGCATTTTGAAGTACTGACTTCCTGAGTGTTTCAAGTAAGGGGCAATATATGCTTCTAACTTCAGAAGTTAATTTGTTGAAGATGAAAAATATTCAGTAGTACATGTTCTCTTAATTTTATCCAGTTATGAGATCTTGGGAGAACCAAAGTTGCAGCCTTTTTCTGGCACTGCAAAGGAAATGTCCGATGCAACTTCCTAATCATCATATTGTTGAGGGTAAATTCCACTTTGAAGTGCTCACTGGGCACTATGCTGCTTAGATTCATTACTTGAATATAATGAGTTCCAGAAGCTGGCAGGTTATTTTAAAGAGGGAAAAAATCTAACACATCCCCTCAAAAAAAAAAAAAAAAAAGAAAAAAAAGAGGCAAACTGTAGCAGTTTTACACCATTCTTTTCAGATTCAGATCTTAATTTCCACATATGTATCTAGCTAAGCATAATTATATAAAAATTAACCAAAAAAATTTCTGACAAGGTGAAAGTTCAGTTTGATTGTTTTATTCATGTTACTCCTGATTCTTCACCTCACTGCACAAGTTTTGCTTTGCTTTGACTCTGTTGACAGGAGTTCAGTCGCACTGGCATAGAACCAGTTTAATGAGGTGGATGATTATGCCAACAAGATTCTTATAAAAATATCTCTTAAGAAAGTAAGTTAAGCACTTTAATGAAGGGATGCTAGAATTTATGTTACTCAGGAAACATCACCTAATACCTTTGACAGTGTTTTATGATAGCCTGTCATTTCCTGAACCCCATAAGACCCATGATAACTTCAGTGTAATAATTTAGTAACAATCCAGAACAGAGACTGGTACATGTTTTTCCTACATCTTTTCGAAGAAATCCCACTGTATTTATTGATCTTCATTGAAATGCTGCACAATATATATAGTAGTTATTTTGTTTCCTGGAATTCCAAACTGCAGTAGACCTGACATGTCAGTTATGGATGCCCTTTCTGATGCACAACAACTTTTCAGAAATAAGGACAAGCCTGAACCAACAATTTCTTCTGTGCTCCTGGTTGTGCAGCACATCTTAGGCCTGTTGTCACCCAGCAATATAACGTGGGTTGTTACCTTTGCAAGGTGCTCACTCTCCCATTTATATCAGTCATAGGTGATATGGTTACCACTATACATATTAAGCTTTGAGGCTGTGCAACATGCCATAAATGAGAATTAAATAATTGCCAAAAAGTAGTGACAAAAGGCTTGTCATGTAACTTCATAAGAATTTTACAGTAAACTTGTAGCTGAGGTAGGAACTGAAATGGAGTTTTTGTTCATAGTTTTCAGGGGGGATTTTTTGTTTGTTTTCTTTGGGATTGGGTTTTGGAGTTGTGTTTTTTGGTGGCATTCACTGAAATAATGAGATTTAAACTTTTGCTTTTGCAGTTCTGCTTTATTATCTATGTAAATTTCAATATCTAAGGAAAATGAAGGATTCTTCCTTCCACTATCACTACATATGACGTTTTTTTACTACTTTACCTGAAGCTGATTCTTCAGCATGCTGAATAAATAATGAGTGCTTTGGCTTACAGCCAGCATAAACTTATTGTATTACATTATTATAATGTTTATGTGCAAGGGATTTGTATCAAATGTTGGCATTTTCCTACCGTTGCAGTTTAACCTGAGTCGGCAGCTTATCTCCACATAGCCTCTCGTTCACTCCGCCAGTAGGATGTTGGAGAGAATTAGGATAAAAACTAGAAAACTCATGGATTGAGATAAAGACAGTTTAATAGGGAAAGCAAAGGCCGCACACTCCAGCAAAGTAAAGCAAGGAATTAATTCACAACTTCCCATGTGCAGGCAGGTGTTCAGCCATCCCCAGGAGAGCAGGGCACCATCACATTTAACAATGACTTGGGAAGACAAATTCCCAGAGAAGCTGACTTTATTATGGTCGAGGACTGTGGTGATGCATCCCCCTCCTCCCCAGCTGCACTGTGACCTGAGAAATGCTTGTTAGACCTTGGCCTTGACAAACTACACCTGGACTAAGCCCCTCTTGAGCTTATGAGAAACATGATCTGCTCCCAGGAACTTGTGTTGTCTAATGAACATCTGTTTTTTAATGAACAGCCATGGAAACTTATTTTTCTCACCTGAAAAACAACCCAAGTGAAATAATACTTTTTTTGCTAAAACTTCAAAGAAGGTTGCTGACTCAAATTACAGCCAGGATGGAAAATTGCTATGACTAAATAGCAATCAATAGAGCAATAGCTCTCTTGTATTCCTATAAACAGTGGTGCAAAGTGAGCCCCATTTGAGCTCTCAGTTCCCCAAAGATAGGGGGCTTATGTGCATATCTCAAACACTGATAACCGGATGGCTGTGGAGCGAAATGAAGGACTTTTAGTAATAACAGACAAGAACCACTGGTAGTAACCAAAGATTATTGGTATTAAGGTGCTGTGATTAAGAACAATATTTCGCTGGAGATGGGGGGACAGGTGGAGATAGGGCAGCAATTTTCTGTTAGAAAGAACCACAACACACCAGAGAGCAAGTGCAGGAATGAGTGGTAGGAAGCAGACATTGGTAGCAGGGTGGGATTAAAACCACCAAAGTTCTCTGATCCATTTCCAGAAAGACCTGAGAGAATGGATTGCATATGATAAGTAACTTACATGGAAAACATGAAACCTGTCTTTTGGGTGGAGAGACCTCTCCATAAAAAGGTACCCTGCCAAGCTCAGGCAGCACCCGCAGGACCTTGGACATCTCGATGACCAGACTGACAGAGCTGGATCAGCACTTACCAGTTTATCAGTTGGATTGGCTCTGAAACCAGGATGGACATCTCACCAGCTTGATTGATGATGGAACCAGGACTGGTTATGTCTTTTTCTCTCTGTTTTCTCTCTTTTTTCCTCTCTTTCTTTCTTTATTTTTCCCCTTTTTTCTCTCTTTTCCTCTTCCTTTTCCTTTTTCTTTCTCTCTGTATTTCTTTAATTAATCTCTCCCGCTTTAATTTCTCTCTTCCCTTTCACCCTACCCCGTTATCCAAAATCCACTGCTGTGTGTTTATATAGTAGATCAGGGGCTAATATACTAATTTCCATACCAAGTGTGCAATTTACTAATTACACTTTCTGATTACTTGCTGATGCACTGACTTTTGTCATTCCTTACAACCAATGAGGATTAATGAATCTTAGGTCCTTCCTTCCCCGTACGGGTAGGTCATCACAACAACATCACCCTGAACCTCCCTTCCTTCCTTCTTGCCCCAGCTCTACGTGCTGGGCATGATGCTGCATGGTCTGGGGTATCTCTTAGGTCAGTTGGGGTCAGCTGTCCTGGCTGTGTCCCCTCCCAACTCTGTGTGCACCCCCAGCATTCTCATTGGTGGGGTGGGATGAGAAGCAGAAAATACCTTGACTTAGTACAAACACTGCTCAGCAACAACTGAAACATCAATGTTACCAACATTATTCTCATCCTAAATCAAAAACACAGCATTATACCAGTTACCAAGAAAAAAATTAACTATATTCCAGCTCAAATCAGGACACCTACTCTCAGCCACGATAATCTATATATATTTTTGTAATTAAAGATCTCAAACATTATTTTTGATGGTATTGAGCTGAACGAGGTAGACACAAACCAGTTAGTACAGCTTTGATGTAATCCTGCACACTTTTTTTTTTTTTTTTCCCCCTAATAAATGCATCTTCCCTTTTGCTACATTGGAAGCTTGGGTCTCAGATGATCTCACCTATGGACTATGTAAAAACTCTCTCATACTCTGGTGACTGTTAAACTTGTATCTGTTTATGAAAATATACTTATACTTTATTTTTATTTTTACTCTGTAAAAGAAAAAAACAAGCCAAGAATATGAAATTAAACTTTTGTTAAAAAATTCTGTAAAAATGTATTATGTTAGTCATAAATCTATGTTATTCTCTACCCTATATCCCACCTTTTTGTTGTAATTTTGTTGTATTTATTATCTGCCTACAATAAAGGCACGAGTTTCAGCTGTCATACCTTTTATTTTCTCTGGCATAGCAATCCAACTAAAAAAATTCTTATTTGATGGGAGTATAGGTGCTACGAACACTCCATAACTCACAGCTCCCACTAATAAAGAAAAGACACATATTCTAAAGAATAAAAAGAGGTTACTTACTATTTAAAGTAGCTGAATAATCTGTGAACACTCTGCATAAATTTCTCATCTTGAAAATGTATTTTTAATCTTAAATATTCAACAAATTGTTTTGAATAAGCAGTTGACTTGGCTCTTCTCAAAGCCGTTGTTTTTACTTACCAAAATCAACTCTGTCTGTGTGCTTTACCATGTAAAACGTACCTGTGTATTTTCTTTTTTTTTTTTTTTTTTTGGATGAAGAGTCTTTATAGAAATTCCATGCTACATATCTGTCATGGTCCATGTGTTAGGAAAATTATTTACACACTGTGCACACAAACCACATCCTATCGTAATGACATACAAATTCTCCCTGGAGTCTGAATACTAAGCAAATAAATTTTAGTTGACAATAGAATTTTTTAGGGTTCTTTATCCATTTAAATTTTGGACATGCTTAATACATCTATTAATACTATATTTATTTATTTTAATAGCATAATCTCAAGAAACAGATTTTATAGAATTAATTTCTTTAAAACAGTTAAACAATGGAATTTATATCAACTTAGGACAAGACACAATACTAAAATCCTACTTGGCAATCCTTAGGTTTAGAATTCATTAAAAAGGCTGGTAATAAGTTCTGTTTCAAATCACAGCAGATTTTCAAGGGATTTTGAGCAAAACGTGTTAAAATCGTTGTCTGATTTATTTGCATTCTGGAGGTCAGAAGAAACTGGTGATACAGAGCATAATACGGGAAGAATTTAGACTCAAATATTTTTATGCTTCGGTTTCTCATCTATGAAACATAGCTGAGCAATAGTAACATATTACCATGGGACTGTCATGATGGAAAGATCCTCTGAGTATAAGGTAGTAATGGTCCACTCAGGGTTCAACTCTCAGAAGTTGGCAAGTGTGGAGTTTTTGTTTTCATGTGAAAAACAGCAAAACCATTATTTTTTATATTTAAACCATAGCAAAACACCTTTAAATGTGCAAATTTCTCTTCAAAGTCACCTCCCAGAGACAAAAACATGCAAGCTCTAGGAATTTATTGCATATACTTGTGTGAAGCATCTGTCTCATTTGTTAATCTGAGTTCGGTATTAGGAAATAAATAATGACTGTGGAGTGCTGCTTCTGAATCCAAGTAGAGCACAATTGCAGTTAATCATTCTTCAATTTTAAAAATCTCTTGTTTTTCCCTGCTTTGGTTTATGGCTGGGAAGCGGTTATTCTCCTTTTTCTTTTGTTTAAATGTTCTAATTCTCGTTGAAGTGTTGGTTCTGAAGAACATTGGTGTTAAATAGTTTTGCTGTTCTTATGTATGGTTTGGTGAGATTTTTAAACCAGCATTACAACAACAGTTCCTATCATATATTGCCCCTGACAATGAGGTTTGCAATTTTCAAAGATGTACTGTTACAGAATTCTAAAGAGTCTAGAAACAGAAATAGTTACACAAGTTAATTTTCCTAAAAGTTACTGATGATCTTTTTTTCAGCTTTTATATGCTTAAGATAAATAGAGCTTTTCCTATGCTGGTAGCATAAAATCTAGATGCTTGTTTTTCTCTCTGCTAGTATTCAAAGAAAGAACATTTTCCAATTTTCTAACAGAATAAGGATTAAATTCTAGAACCAGCTGGTACAAAGAGATTATTATCTCACTGTATGCAGTGTAGGCGCAGCCTCACTGTGAATACTGTGTGCAGTACTGGGACCTGCAATTTAGGAAGGAAGTGAAAATCCTTGAATGTGTCCGGAGAAGGACAACAGAATTGGTGAAAAGGCTGGAGAGAATACCCTAGGAAGGGTGGCTAAGGACCCTGGGTTTGTCTACTTTGGACAAAAGGGAGCTGAAGGGTGATGTTGCTCTCTAGAGCTTCCTGAGGAGGAAAAATTGTGGAGGGAGGTGCTAATCACTTCTCCCTGGTATTCACCAATAGGACATGTGGTAATGTTCAAAGCTACACCAGGAGAGATTTAGGCCGGATATTAGGAAATATTTCTTTTCTGCGAGTGTGGATCAAACACTGAAACAGGCTTAACAGAAAGCATGTCAATGCCTCAAGCCTGTCAGTGTTTAAGAGGCATTTGGACGCCTTTAACAACATGCTTTCAATTTTCATGAGCCCCAAAGTGGTCAGACAGTTGAACTGTTGATGATCACTGTATGTTTCTTCCAAATTAAATGCTCTATTCTATTCCAACTGGAACTCTTCTATTTTTTCCTCTTGCTTTTACCAATATATTTCTGTATTTTGATAAAAATACTGCTTCTCACTTGTCAAAAAAAAAGTATTATTTTTATTTTAATTCCTTTGTTGGGAGAAACATTCTTTTGACACTACAACATATGAAATAGTCCCTTAGAAAAGTGAGTAATCAATGGATTAGGAAATTTGGGGTTCTTATGGTATTTGTGCACAAAACTGGGATCATCATTAAACATTATATTTTTCCCCCCAGTAATATTTGACAGAATGTATTTGAGATTTCCGTGTCTCTCTTCCATTTTTTGATTAAGTTCATGATAGTGTTATTGTCATCCTTGGAGGCTTCATTGTGGCAAAAAGATCATACTTTAAGTTACAACTACCACGTAATTCAGTACCATTCCAGTGCATCTGAGAGTGTCAAATAAAGCTGCCACAACTCCCTGCAAAGTATGCTGAGTAAAAGTCCTCAAGTGGAGAACAAGGGCATCTGCACAGTAAAAAGATTTCACTTTCTCTAATTCTACATGAGACTTTCATGCGTCTGTGAAACCTGCTAGAATGACGATGAAATGTCTTGCAAAAGCCACTTAAGAAATTCTAAAGTTCAAAGAGGAAAAATTTGGTGTAGTTCTACATACCTCTTACCACGAGTGATTGTGTTATTTAAGCAACAAGAAATGACAGCCTATGCAGCAGTGCTGATTAATGGACACCTTGGGTGTGTAGTGAGGCATGAAGTGAAGCTGATGCAAACAAGAAATACATTAATCACAAGAAGTTCAGAATCCTAAAGCATCCTATTGTCATTCTATAATGAATATTTTTAACATATAGAAACATATACTGTTTATGCTTCATTTTGCTGCTGTCATATACATTAAGGTTTTATGGCTTTCTTTTTCTTTTTTAAAATGCAAATTATACAAGCAGTTTGGAAGGAGTTAATAGTTTTGATCATAGCCACTTTAAATAGGTAGGGGCTAAAATCTTCAAGGGCTGTCAAAAATGTAATTTCATATATATATATTTATATATATGGCAGTTTTGTAATAAAGACAGTATTTACATATATTAAAAAAAAAGAAAAGTCCCCTACTTATGAGATTGTGCTTTAAGAAAAGTATAAGTTTGGCTAATAAAGCAGCAATAGAGAAGACCCTTCCTTTCTTTTATCACCTTGAATGTTCTTTCTTTTTACTTGCCTATACATTTGTCTCCTACTAGCACATTATGTTTGTTTGATAGTCAGGCCTCTGTTTAATGAAAATTATTATATATATATCATACCAACAGGAGGGTGTCGCACTGTTTGGACACAAAGAAAACGCACGCAGTCAACCAGGTTGAGGAGCAAGGAGAGAGCTAAGAGAGCTAAGAGAGAGCTAAGAGAGAGGGCAGAACCCTCTGACTTTTATTTATATGTTCTTAGAAATCACTGTGGATTGGAGGTAGAAATTACTACCCTTCAATCACACTGGTCAAAGGAAAAATCTATCACGTCTCCACCTAGGAGAATGGAATGAAAACAACAAGGACAGTTAGCACAACCATGGCCATGTTTACAACAGCATGCGTGAGAAAGTACTACAGCAAAGAGAAACATTGAAGAACTGCAAAACTCAAGACAACAGGAGGGGAATACAAATGATTTCTTAATTAGCCAATTATAATATTTCAAGCTTTTACTCACACTCTAGGGAGACCATTATGCTTTAACATATACTGTACATTTTTTTATATATTTATCTATTAAACTCTCCAAATAAGAGCCTGCTATACACTTTCTCATAGTAAATTAATGTAAATATGTATACTATTATATTCATAGTAGAGATAACACTGTGTACTCCTAAAAAATAACTACTCACAGAAAGGGTAAAAGGTCTTCAAATGAAAATTGTCTGATTCCTGAATGATTCAGGAAATACTGAAAAATCAACTTTCCCAAACAGTTGAGTATTGAAAGAACAATCAGCGCAATGGCTCATGACAGATTCATTCTAAAACAGTGCTTCACAGTTTTGGAGATGTAATGCTCAAAAGTGCAGCTGATGATCTGCATGACATGTTTTATGTAATAATGTTCCCTTACATTCAGCTCATGACATTTTCTAATGTTCTCCTTCCTATAACCAAGACACTTCTGTGTCACACAAAATGTATTTAATTTATTCCTGTTCCTTAGCAATGAACAATGGGATTTGAAAAGTTCCAAAAGAAGCTTATTTTTCTACCTGGTAGCACATCTGTGTCATCAATATGTTCCTGTGTGTATCAGCAAGGTTATAGGTCAACACAGAGTTCTCTTCAGAAACTTCAGTAGATATTACTAAGGTCACAAAGTTCATCACTATGGCAAGATGTTAGTGCTGTATTAGGGGACTATATCAGGGTTCTTTCTTTGTGGTGCTGATAGTTTTGGCTTGAACAGTCTTGCTCCTTGGCGTTAAAAGTCTTTTTGCTACAAATATTTCTTTTCCATCCTTCTTCCACTTAGGCCAGTGTTTATTTAGAATATTTTTTATGATGTCTGCCTTAAAGATGAATGTTCCAGGGGAACTTATAAATCCTCTACTGTTGCAGTGTGCTGTTGACCAGATTTCTGTTTACCCATGGCCAGGCACTGCTGCCTCCGCCCCCCCTCCTCAGTATCGGTTTTCCCCCCTTTGGAGAGCTCTGTATTGCGTAATCCTACACAAAGCCCGCCAAATTCAAACCTAGGTCTCCTTCCCTATTGGATGTTGTACCTTCCCCATGCCCCCTCGTGTCTGTATTTATGTAATTGTAACATGCTGTGCCAGTGCTTCCCCAGTACAACCCCGGTGCCGAATAAACCATCTGGGAAGCCCCTCCGCTCGTCTCTCCTTCTTTGGTGCACCTGGAACATCGGTGGGTTGGGTGAAACCTTCAGGAATTTCGCCAGCCCTCCTGTGCCTTCAGAGCAGCTCCAGCAGCCCCTGGAACTGCGGACGGATGCTTGGTGCCCCTACCGACTGCACCACGGCACTCTACAAGCACTTCAGCAAAGAATAATTTTTCTGTCAGTGCATAGCTCAGCTAATACTTTTGTCTTGGAATCCATTTTTGCAAATAAAGATAAGTCATTTTATCAGTCATTAATATAAGTCATTTAATAGGGGTAGACTAAGGTACATCAGGAAAAATATATCAATTACATAAAGCTCTGAAGCAAATCTACTCTTTATAATGCAATTTTGTCCAACTGCATTCAACATTTTCACAATTCTATTAGAATTTTAATTATATTGTCAGTTGCCTTCTATTGGTACTGTCAATCCAATTTACCCAATCATTAAAGCTTTTATCCCCAATAGCCTTAACCCAAATAACTACACAGTTACTTAAATTTATTACATTATTGACATTTTAGGATATTTTCCTACCTATATTTTCTCTAATTATTTTCTTAACCTATTATTTTTTCATTGTACAAGGGAGTTTGGGAGTTTGGGAGTTTGGAAGTTTGAAGGGAACTAAAGACAGTGTTATAAAAGGTCAACTTGCTTTTAGTTATGATGTTTTCTGAAACTTCAATGGACCCAGCAATCTGTAAGAGCAAAAATTGTTTTACAGTCATGATAAAATCACTTAGTAAGCTTTGGTCCTGTCCTATCTCATGCAATCTGCAGTAAGATGGTGCCTGTGATTCATCTGAGGGTTGATGGGCTCCTCTAGGGTAGATATGTATTGTCTCCATTGAACATGAAATATATCTATAGATGCAATATATGTATGCATAGTTCATGACTTTTAATTCAGCTGAGTTTTGGGCCTGTATTGTGGTTTGTATAAAGCAAACTACCTAGGGACAGAAGATGTTTCTGAAGGTTCTATAACATTCAGGCACAATGACACGGGAAATAGGGTATTAAAACTGGTAACATTTTTACTACATCGTAAAACCCATTTAGGTGTGGATTATGCAAATACACCCTAAATGAAAATGTCTTGTAACAGACATATTTTTCTTTACAGGTTAATATTTCTACTATAAAATTAAATTTTTGACCCAAAATAAATCCAGGGATTTTATTGGATTTTTTAATATTTTTTTTAAAAATTACAGAGGAAAACATCTGAATAGATTTTAAACATTGATAAATGAACAAGGACATATTAATCAGTTTTGTTAGCAATTTTAGAAAAAAAAAGATTATATCTTTCAGAAACATTATTACTAAGTAAATTACATATATCTCTAGAAAATAAACTATTTCAATATAGAAAAAACATTTTATCACATAAGGGTAAGAATGACAGATATTTTTCAAAGTTTTCATTTGAAAAGCTTGACACATTTGTTTTAAGTAAGCAACACTGGAATACTAACTGTTAACAGTATGATTTCAAGATAATTTCATAGGTGGGCAGTCTTCATACAGCTGTAAAATGCAGATTTGTTTTTGAACATGAAAAAGAGAGACATGGAGACAAACAGTCCCACAACCAGCTCTTGAATTGAGAGTGTTTAAATATAATGTCGATCTTAATTGCTTAATATCTTCTTCTGGGAGATTATCTCACATTTAAAATATTTCAGCTATAACTGCAATCCATTCAGATAGTCCTTTAGTAACTAGCCTAGGTTCCTCCACAGGTTGCCACCTCTTTGATCACTTCTTTTGTCTTTTTTGTTCTTCATGTTCTACTTCTGATTATCTTTGCTGTTCTTCTTCATCTGTTTTCATTTACTAATGGAAAGGCTTAGAGGGAAGCAGGGGACCAGACTTCTGTGCAGTACTTGGTGGGCACATTTGCGCAATGGTAAGACTTTGTACGTATGCTTGTTCTCTAGAAACTAGAACTTGTTCTAGCTCCTAGAAATCATCAATATTCAGCTATGGGTTTTGACCACTTCCAAACACTGCAACAGTATTTTGATGGAACTGCTTTATGTCTACTATATCTTTTTTGTTATAACTACTGTGAGACTTTTACCGTGTAAGATAGGGAGTTTTATTCATGTACATCATTGTCATTTGTTGGTGCTGAATTTAATTTGATTTTATCTTTACAAATGGGATTTTGATAGTTTAGCAATCTTTGTCATTACTTTCCACTGACTACGACTTTATTAGTATTTTCAAGAGCAAAAGCCTTAGAACAAGTCCCTGTAGATCTCCACTGGTGACCTCTATACACTTTGAAAGCAGTGTAATTTTTCCTGTCCTTGATTTTCTATCTTCTAACCAGTAATTAATTTACAAGACTAATGGTTTCCCCTTTTATGTTTTTTTTCCATTTTTCTAAAATCTTTACTTGAAAAATGTTGCCATGTACGCTTGAGAAAGCTAATTGGACTTTTTTGATGCTATTTCTCTTGTACACACACTTTTTGACTCCTTTAAAAATTTTTTATGTCCATACTTTCTTTTATAAGAGCCAGGATGATTTTTCCATAATATTACTATTAATCCTTAGGACAAATAATCTCATTCTTTCATTTTGTATTACTTAGATATGTCTTTCTTGTTAACATTTCATTATGTTCTCCTTAAGGTATTTTGAAAAACAAACCCCTGAACAATTTATTGCAAAAATCCTTGCATATTGTTGATGAGATATTACAATTCCTGGCAAAGAGTCCCTCTCCAGCTTCCCTGTAGGTGCCCTTGAGATACTGGAAGGCTGCTTAGAAGTCTTCATGGAACCTTCTCTTCTCTGGGCTGACCAGACTCAACCTTCTCTGCGTCTCTTCATAAGGGAGGTGCTCCAGCCCTCTTATAAACTTTGTTGCCCTCCTCTGGACTTGCTCCAACAGTTCCATGCCCTTCGTATGTTGGGGACATCAGAGCTGGATGCAGTACTCTGGGTGGGGTAAGGAAAAGATTATTCAGAATATGTGCATGGGGAGGGAGGGAGGCAGGCAGACATCTTTAAAATGCTGCAATGAAATTCATAGTATTATGGGCAAGAGCTGAATCCAGTATGTAGTGGATCAACATTAGTAAGATTAATTTATACATTAGGAATTGATTCAGATGAGTACAGATTGGTCCTTTCCTGTATCAATCTTGCCTCTTAGTGAATTGGAGTGGTGAGAATTAAATGGTATTTCTAATTCACTTCAGCAGCTTTGAGGTGGTTAGATACAAATTTTAAAATTTCTATAACAGCAACTCTACCTTTTTGCATGCTAAAAATTAGTGAGACTTACGATGATGAAGGCTGTTGAAGATACAAAAACATTGCCTTCATGCTAAATAAGAGAAGAATTAATTTTTTTTTTTTTATTGCATAGAGGAGTCCTATTATAGCCCATGCTCCCATCAGAAAGGTTCCATAGGAGACAAAAAGTTGATTAAATATAACCTCCAGTCATGTTTATAAATACAGCAGTTGTTACATGCACTTATTTAAACCAGGACAAGCAAAATGTATTCAATCATAAACTTGTCCTTTATAAATCACCCTCTGCAGGTGAAAAGCAAAGAACATACCAGTGACCCCTCAAGCCTCATGAAGATTTACATTGGTCTCCTGGGGAATATCATATATGAATGATGTTACCAACTGATATTATTTTTCCCCTGTGAATCCATAAATGAGGAGCTAGAAAGGCATAGATTTCAATTTTCAATAAAGAGCTTCATGGTCAGATCAAAAATCACAAACACATCCAAAGGTGAGAGCTACACTACAAAAAACTCAAGGGATGCCATCTTAATTCCGACTCTGTTGGAAGCTTTCTTGCTCTGGACTATGACCTAGACTGGATGTGTATGGTCTATAAAAGAAGGAGTTGGGATAGAAGCTGTGATTCCTGCTCCTGATTTGTGTTTCATGCTATTGACAAAATGACATATCCAATTGATCTATAGAGTTTAAATTGTTTTATCTTGTGAGGTGGCAATGTAACCTTCCTCACAAACACCTTTGTTCAGGTATTATTTTACTGGGTGAAGAGACTTTGCGAGCGGAGATGCACAGTCAACAGTACACACAGGTAGGACTGGCATGTCACCAACTTACCTGTTCACACGCTCACTATCATCCTCTCTTACCTCAAACTCTCTTTAAACAGTAACGTTGAGCTGTCGTCTTCTGTTTGTGAGAGTTTTTTATGTATGATGGTATTTTAGGTGTTAGTGAAGATCAGTATTTTCTTTATGAATCCTTGAGTCATTATTACCATCTCAACATCTCTCTGTACTGAAACTTATCTCAAATGGCTTCAGGTTAAATACTCTTACATTGCTCAACAACACCTTTTTTCCTGTAAGAATGAGTGAAGGTAACACAGCAGGGATTCATGAAATCAATCACAGACCGGTGACCACTCAGGTTATGGTTTAGTGTAGAGCCATTCTATAAACAAGTTTTACTACCTTCTCTGGCCAGACTCAATAGTGTGGGATATGCCCAGCCAGCCCACAGTGCTAGTGAGTGCACACCTGGGCTTTTTCCTTTGCTATGCTTTAGAATTAAGGCATAGTTTTTATCTTGTGAAGATTTTTTAATTGAATGCTGGTGTTTTAAATATATAATGCAAGAAGAAATCTGAGTCTTTGCAACGAAATATTTCATATTGTTTATAATCTTAATTTTCACTAATTCCTAGTTTATCATTTGGATGTAATTATTTTTATCCTATTTATTATTATGTTTTGTAAATATTTTCTTTAGTATGTCTGAAGAGCTTCAGTTTCATGATGCTCAGATTCTTAGAAGAACCTGGTTAGGTTTTAGTTTTATCATGGATCAATTAATATCATGTATATATAATATCAGGTGGGGGGAGTTATAACCTTTCTTTAAACAATATATAGAATATAATGTTCTCAGAAATAGCTGTTCTCCTGTGTTATTGGTTGCCACACTCTTCTTAAATGTTTGGAAATATTTCAGAAATGCTGTGATACAAAAAATATGCCAACCCCAGAAGAAATCTGTTCTTTCCAAGTCATAGAAGTGTAGTTACTTCCTGTAACAGTTCCATAGTTGATATAAACATTTTGACAGAAAATATTTGGTGGTGAATGCAGTGTAAAACTATCTGAGAATAAATGTACTGTGACTTGGAACACAAGATACAATTTTCTTTGCATAGAGGCAAAATGAAGTGATGACAGAGTTCAGAAAACCTATTCTCCTCCTAAAATTACAATTTGACCTTGCTTTTCAAGGAGTCTTTCAAAAAGTTAAACTTGACAGTGCAAGAAATTTCAGAGACTTCTGTCCGTAAACCGTCAATTGCAATAAAACAATGAGGAAATTCTTCTTTAGTGTTCTGTACATTGGAGTTTTTTTCACTTTTACTCTTCCAGTTCTCTCCCCCACCCTACTGTGAGGGGAGTAAGGGAGTGGCTGTGCAGAGCCTAGTTGCTGGCTTGGGTTAAACAACGGCAGCTTGGTACCATGGTTCATGTGAGCTCCTTGTAAAATGAAATACAAACAAGTACCAAAGTGGGGATGTTTAACCTCTGTCGTGCAACAGCATATCAAAGCAATATAAATAAAAGGCTTTCTTTCCATACATTTCTAAGAGCTGCTCATGCCATTTAGATTGTATTTACACAGAGTAAGAATTTAGCATTGTAAATGAAATCACTGAATTATTGTATGTTAATACACTTACATCTCTCAGCAAGGTCATTCCATACTGATGCCTTAAGTGCTGGTAAAAAATAAGAAGCAGTATAGGAAAAGGGTATTACCTTGGTTTAATAAGATCCTGGTGCACACCTCTGTTGGAGCCCGAGGGTGTACCCCCATATATAACTTTCATGGACTTTACAAATTAGCATATCTACCTAAAATTCCCCAATAAGTAACTTAACAAATGAAGTAACTATCCCCCTATTCCCCCCTCCCCCAAATGAAAATATAGCCCAGCTCAAAACATGTTCCAGAACCCAGACTCTTCAAGGTTGGAGCCTGTAGTTTTAAGATAGTAGGGATGTTTTGTCTTCCCCCCTCAGAGAACACCCAAACTAAACTAAATATCAGAGAACTAAACCATAAACATGCAGTACTAAGGATACAGGGTATAAGGGTATGGGGTACAAGGAAGGAAAAGGGTATAAAAGGTATAAAATATATAAAAGGGTATAAAAAAGGACAAAAAACAATCAACAATCAGGCATCAATACACCCTTTAGCAGCCTCAGGAAATAATAAGTTGAATGGTTTCCATTATAGCACTGAACTGTGCTTAAATTGAATTATAAAATCCAGGCTATAATAATCAAACAGAATGCCCAAGTCCAATAAAAGATAAAAGCTCTGAAACATAGACATATATCTATCTCCATCTCAGAGTGCTAAATGTGTTACATTAAATATATGGAAACAAATCCTCACTTGATGTTAATTGGTGCAATTCCTAGAACTGAATGGATCTACCCCATCCAGTCAACTCCATCCACATGTATAAAATAATTTTCCTACCTTTAAGGAGAGCATTGGAATACTTGGACCTCATATAAGATAAGAGGAAAAAAAAAAGAAAAAAAAGAAACATACTCTCAAGGAAATTCGCAAGCCCTGACAAGGGAAGTGGAAATAGAAGTTTAACACAAGAGAAAACACACAAACAAACAAAACAAGCAAACAAACAGAAAGCAAAGAGTTTTCAATTATCTATTTCAAAATTCCAAAAGGCTAAGTAGGAGAAGGCAAATATTGTACTGAGGCTAGTAGATTTTAATGTATTAATTAAGGATCTGTAAAAGGTCATGCTGGGGTGTCAGCTTGCTGATGGCATATTTAATTAGTTGAGTCTAGTATGTAGTAAGATTATGAGGAGTCCTAAAGCCACAGAACAATGACACAGGAAGTCTTATAACTTCAAAGTACGGCAAATGGGACAGAAGCTATTGAGCTACTCAAGCAAACCTAGGGGACCCTCTCTAACTGTAAACCCTCTTTATTTTCCTGAAGTAATTTAGAAAAATTCAACAAAATAAAGGATGAATAATGCTTTGCAACAAAACAAAAAGTACCATCAGCCAACCACAAACACACACAAAATAGCTGAAAAGCAAAGTTCTCTGAAAATGTTTTCTCCAGCGCTCTAAGGTAGCATAGCTCATTCCAATGTTCCCCTGTGCACTGTTTCAGTAAGTGATATATATTAGAAAATGTTGCTCCTGGCTGTGTTTTAAGACCACATCTGTGACCATTCCTATCCCCATTCCAAGTATTGACTTCTCCATGTCCAAAATTGATCTTCTGAATTGTTCAATGAGTGCTGTTTTTCACAGGTGATAGTCCTATAGGAGAGGGAGATGAAGAGAGTACATTTATACTTAATAAGCAAAGGCAGAGTTTGATATGTTATGGTGCTAAGGATTTTTAAAAACCATCATGTATCAATGAGTGACGATGCTAACAGGATGTGTCACTGATAGTGTTACCACTGTAGCTCTCCCTACAGATCTATCCTCTATAACTTCATATTAGGACTTTTTAAAACGTGGGGGAAAGGCTTTTGATTATATTTCTATTGTCCTTCCCTCTTTTGCCTGTATCAATATTGGAATTGAGTAAGTGTGACAGGTAGGTATTTGCTGTCCCATACAGCAGCTTGCTCCGGGAGACACTGAAGCATCAGTCAGTCTGCAGCCATGGTAGCATCCAGGCAGATTCTGAAATCAACAGTTTTACACAGAGATGAATTGCTCCCACATTTTTGGTCCAGATGTTGTCTGACTTTTGCTGTTGACTTGCAGACAAAATGAATGGTGTTTTGGGGTTTTTTTGGTTTTTTGGTTTTTTTTTTCCCCCTGATTTAAAAAAAATGAAAAACAGACAAAGAGATGTTTTAAAGAGCTGGGGCATGGTAGGCTTTGCAGGTTTATTGTTTTGATTTGCTTTTTAATGTATGCTGGGCTGGAACCCTGCATGCCAAGGTTTAGCTTGGAGCATTTTTTTAAAATGGTTGAGTTATAAACTTCTGCGAAAAGGGTTATAATGAAAACACTGACAGGCATTTAACTATAACAGTAGTAGCAGGGTTGTTATAATAATTGGATTTGGGGTGGAATGCAAAGCTAAATTTACAGATTTTTTCTGCCTTGGGGGAGCCATTCATTTCTGTCTGAAACAGCTAAGGCAAAACTTAACACCAGCAATAGGAAAGAGACACTAGAAAAATGAATGGTTCCATCTTTATTAGCTCCAAGAAAACAATCGTTACTTGATAGTTTAGTGATGCATGAAATATCAAAGCCTACATTTGGGAATCATCACAAAAAGAATAAATTGATTTATATTGACTGTCTTACATTGTTGCTTTAAGCTGAAATGTGGAAGTTCATATCAGACACAATTTTTTTTTTTCATTTGATAGTTCACTGGAGTGTTAAACAAAAGCACCCAAACAAAACTAAGAAATAACAGTGGAAGCAACTAAGAGCTTATCCTGCAGATCATCTTAGGGTCATGTGGCTTAATTCAATTTACAGAAAAATACACCTTCTCTTTCTTTTTGTATTGCCAAGTTGGTGAGTTCTTGATAACATCTTAATGTTTATGTAAGTGAAAGAAATTGCTTCCTTCTGTCAGATAAATAAATGAGATAAAGTCCTCAACAAATTACACCCAGTAACAGTATCAATATTGCCTGTGGTAACGCGGAAACCTTGTGGAAGGGCTTTCACATGTCAGGACATGTTTTAATGTTATATTCTTGTCAAACCTCTAGTGTTTGTAGGTATCCCAATATCTCTTAAAAATACCCATTATGCTGTCTCATTAATGATTCTCCTTCAACTGATAAAGTTTAATTTGTATTTGAAGTAGGAAGGTATGCCAGGTCATATCTGGAACTCAACACAGTGGACTTCATTGCTCCAGATTTGTAAGCAGCATGCAATATGACTTCTATCAAAAACCAATTTTGATCAGTTGATAAGAGGGAATTTTATTTTTTTGAAAATTTGTGCCTACCATGACCTAGATTATGATGTTCAGTTATCAGTTAGACCCAACCATAGCAACTTCTTTTAAAATACAGTCAAGCATCTTTAAAACTCAGCTTAAGTAGCACGATGTGTTGAGATAAAGCCAAAGTAGAATTTATATTTAAGAATGCCTGCGTCAAAAAGTATTTGCAATGAGTTTGCATTTTTAAAGCTTCTTTGAGCAGAAGAAAGTTGTTCAGTGACTTACATGAGATCTGTCCTCTCTCCCTGGACAGGGTTGGCAGCTTGCGTTCCTTTCAGGACATCACCAGGTAAAATGAAAGTCCTGCTAGGCAGCATATTCAAAAAAAAATATTTCAATGATAATTAAAAATAGCTGGTATGAGCATTATATGAGTCTATTTCAGTTCTGAGAGCACAGCACTGAACAGACTGGAGTACACTTTTTAAATTATTTGACAGGAAGAGGTGTCTCTTGACTCTGTGCAGTTAGTTTGGTACCCTACATGTGCTGACTGCCTACACTGCTACTGCCCTTCATACACCCAAAGACAGACACGAGACTCAGCAAGGGGCTTCTTCCTGCTCTTGGTCAAGGAGCTGGAGCAAAAGGAGAAGACTGAGATCAGTTTCACCAATCTACCACAGGAGTTTGCATAGTTTTTATAAGTAGTTTAATTCAAGTATAGTTACTGGAATTGTGAGTTGAAATTTTACACCTGATAAATCACAAAGGCATAATCTGCCCTTTTAAATGCTCTAAGACATACACTAAAAATTTTAGGTTTGGGATTAGTTTTAACCTCGGCTATAAAGGTGTCCATTGGAGCAGCGTAATCTGCCTCTGTATTAGTTCTGTCAAACCTTGTTTTCTAAACCACTCTTTGTGTTTGAAATGTCTTTTTTTTTTCTTTCATCCTAAGGATATATTCAGAATAATGACAGTGTAGTTATCTGTTAGCATCCCCACAGTGCTCTTTATAAGTGAGTACTGCCTTCCATTTTGGGACTGAATAGCTGCAGCTGAGCACAGTAATTCATTAGACAAGTGTTGCTACAGGAAACCTAACTAAAGAATTTGTTATATGGCACTTTCAAGTACCAAACTGCTAACATAGTTGGTTAACCAGAAATGTGTAAGAAATTAAATTTATAGCCTATGTAAATATTAAATGCAAGCAAAAATCAGCAAATTGCCAAAAGTTGATTGTCTGACTGTTCATTTAACCAAGAAATAAAATGGAAATAGAGCATATGGGCATGGTTGTTCTATACCTTGCACATCATCTCTGGGGAACATGTTTTCAGGAGGAAGAAAAGGTGAGTACACTCCTGGGACTGCACCATTTTGTTTCTATCTCTTCCTCAGAGAGGTTTCCAGTACCAGCCCTTGCACACTCTGCCCTTTCTCACCTCCGCTTGTGCTTTTCTGGTCCTCTGAGAATGCAGCTTTGAAAGAGGCAAACACACTTGGGTTGCGAAGGTGGCCCCAAGATGCCACTCTGAGAAAAGGGGCAGTGAGACTGAGCCCATCAGAGTGGGCACCCCACCCTGAGAAAAGAAAACAACAATGCAGTTCCAAAATGTGGTGCTGAAGGAAAGTGGCCAAGTGCTGCTGAGTTCAGCAGGGAAGGTGCAGCACAAGGTAAAAACCCCACCGAAATCTGACCCTAGCGCAGCAGAGAGGTGTCGCAGTGTGGTGCAGTGTGGTATGGATGATCTAACTTTTGGGGGTTTGTCCATTATTTTTTTTTTCTGTTTTCTCGGGCTCAGGGATGGGAGGGGGACCCAGCAGCACAGGAATGGTGTCCATCTTGTCTTTATCTGTGAAAATGTTCTCTACACTGCAGCCAAGAGGAATGCTGCTTCCTACAGTCTCTGGCAAAAAGTACCCAGGGACACTTGAGGGCCATACTTGGGGTTCTGGAGGTGGAGATACAAAGGATCCAAAGCCTGTTACACCACAACTGAAAAGAGATCTTGGCAGCTTAAAAAGGGGTTTGACCTACTTCAGACGTGACTGGCACTGAAGCACAGCTTCTCCTGGCACCCTGACTGCCATTACTGGGCTGGATGTTCAAAGGGAAAGTCCCTTCCATACATCTTGCCATGGATGCCACATGGAGCAAGAGGATCTCTTTGATTACACAGGAAGCTCAGATAAGAAATCCCAGTCACCCAGGGATCTCTAAGATCATAATTAATTGGCCTGAAGGTGAAAATTTCAGATCATCAGAAGAGGAGGAGACAAAGGTGATGTGCTGAGGAGGCCACACCATATAATCAACTACCTGAAAATAAAAGGCAATAAACTCTCTTCACTGATGTTTCCTGCCATATCATAGGGACAAATTGAAAATGGAAAGCTGCTATATGGAGGCAGTCCTATGTAGTGAGTCACAGAAGCTGTTGAGGGACCGGGTGGATCAAGTCAGGTTGCAGAGCTTAAAGCCATCCAGTTGGCATTAGATATTGCCGAATGAAAGAAGTGGCCAAGACTCTACCTCTAAACTGACTCATGGATGGTAGCAAACGCTCTTTGGGAGTGTCTGGAAAGATGGAAAAAGCCCAGTTGGCAGCAAACAGGAAAATCCATCTAACCCTGCTAAGAGTGGCAAGACATCAGTGCCTGGGTAGAGAAGCTGACTGTAAAAATCCAGCACATAGATGCACACATACCCAAGGGTCAAGTTACCAAAGAGCAACAATGGAGAGGTGGGTCAAACTAAAGTGTCTCAGGTATATCTGGACTGGTAACACCAGGGTGATCATTTCTGGCTCAGTAGGCTCGTGATGCCTCAGGTTATCAGGGAATAGGTGTGACATACAGATGGTCTTGTGACCAAGGGGTGCGCTTAACCGTGAACACTATATACCAAGGTTATTGTAACTGTGAAACGTGTTGCAGTCAAGCAGGTAAAGTCCCTGTGGTATGGGGGACAATGGCCAAAACAGAAACATGGGGAGGCCTGGCAGATCAGTTGCATCACATTGTTGCAAACCCTTCAAGGCAAGCTCTATGTGCTGGCAACGGTGGAAACAACCACTGGAGGGTTGACAACACACCCTGAGCCTGACACCACTGCCCAGAACACCATCTTCGGTCTTGAAAAGTGAGTCCTGTGGCAACACAGCACCCCAGAAAGAATTCATTTGGACAACAGGATTCATTTCGAAAATACAGTTTTCCTCCACTTCCAAATCATATCTTGATTTTTAATGTTGTGACACTATAACATCCTAGGAACGTATTTACTAGCAAGTGAACATCAAATTGTTCATGATTGCTGAAATTTTCATGTAAGTCTTATGTCCAATGTTTCCCTGCTTGAAATCTGCAGTTTCTTTATGAGAAATTATCCACTAAGTATGTAAGAACATACACATAATTGTGTATGTTAAACTGAAGGCCTATTAAGACCAGTAATTAAGAGAGGATGTGAATAAGACTATATGGATTGACTGACACCTTTCTGCTTTGTATTCACATGGTAGCTCTGTGGAAGAAGTAACTCTTTAGAAAGTGAGCCTTAGAAGTAAAAAAATACTTCATTCCTGAGCATGTTCTTTGGTAGGCAGGTAATGCTCATATGGAGCACTTAGATGCCTGCACTTTTTCTATAATGATGGAGGAAGCAAGTCCAGAGAGGGATCATGTCTGAAATTTTCTCTAGATCAGTCATGAAGAGCACTTCGGGGATGATGGGATACCTTCTAATGACATTATTCCTAGATCAGGCACCTCAGGTAAGTGCTTAAAGCACAGCAGGATAGATAGCTCTTCTCTTGGATGATCAGATAATCATCCTGGTAAAAGTCCAGAGGGTCTGTGGTGTTCATGGCTGTCCAAGAGCCCAAGGCTGTGAAAAATCAAGTTTCTCTGTACATTATTTCTAAAGGGAGAGGGAAAGAAAATCTCCTGCAGAATAAGCAGTTGGAATTTTCAGAGCAAAGCCCTTGTGGATTGAGTTTACCTCTCCTTTGAGTTCACATGCTGGGGGGCTCTAGAAGAAACTGGTATGTTCAGCTCTTCACAGGAAAAAAATCTCATTTAAAAGGATAGGGAGTGCAGGATGAGGGGGAAAATAATTTAAAGAATTGTGATTCTGAGTGTGCTAAATGTTTGGATTGCCTGGATTAGAATTTATAGCTTTTATTAATCTGCACAATATTGGAATATAAAATGATTCAAGATCTTTTACGCCCTCTGAGTACTTTTTATTATTTTCTTTATATAGTGTTTTTACATAACACATTTTTCTGTCATCTTTAACATGAATTTTAATGATTCAGTATACAAGAGTACATTTAGGAAGCCAGTTTATCTCTTGAATCTGGGCATGTGGATCTGATTTGAACAAAGATAAATGGTCTCATTTTATTACAGGAACTTTGCATTAATAACACCAGGTATGTCTGGTACATTATAACAAGTTCATTGCATTTGGTCCTTTTGACATTTTATGAGGCAATGGTAATGAAAGTTATGAGCTGCTACGTAGCTTTGTGTTAAAGAAAACAACACTGCAGATTATTTGCAAAAGTTTATTTAAAATGTCAGATAAATAAATGAGCTATTTTTGCAAGATGTTACAAATTCCATTGATGAACTCAGAAGAAACTTTCTTAAAACAATGTACCACTTCATAGGACTTCTGAAAATTATTCATACCAAAAATTTCATTGATCTACAATGAAAACATTCATTGCAGTTATCAGAAGATATATAATAATCAGTAATCCAGACTTTGTGAACAAACTAGATAAGATAATATATTTGGTTTTAGAGTGTTTCTATATTTTCTCTTCATATAAAGCAAATTTCTTAATTTGTAGCTGCTCTGGGACTTAAGCACTGTGAGTTTTGGTATTTTTTTGTTATAGCTAAGTTCTCATCTTTCGTAAAATACAACAAAAAGCATCTAAGTCATAGCACTAGCATTAGTACTCGTGGCAAATCTGGCCCTTTGAAAATTGACATAGTAATTTGTTCTTGTAATATTAGACTAACTCATCACCTGATTTACATTCATAAATAATGTGCAAGTAGTGAGAAAAATTAGGAAAAGAATATATTTAAATAAATTTAGGAGGTAGGAGTCTACTCTTTACATAGTTCTCCAGCTAAACTGAAGAATTATACTGGAAATTGTACTATAGCACTTACCTATAGGATAAGAAATATAATCTCCCAATATAGCCAATCTGCTATAGTGATTTTTTTATTTAATATCTGTAAATTTCTACTAAACTTAAAAGTGTTAAATTTTAGGGAAGAATTTTCTGGGTTATGACAAAACCAAACAGCTCATTCCATAAAAGAAGAGTGACAAGGTATTGTCATGGCAATGGCTGCATCATTACAGATTGTGGATTAATTGTGTTTCCACTGACACTTTAACCAAATGAGAATAATTGTCTGGTGGGAGAAAAAAATCTTTTCTCAATTCTTAACAGCAAAAGGAAGCTATTAGCAAAATATAGAAGTGGAAATATATACACTGCAGAAAATAACTATATTTCAGTTAAATTATGATGTGTGGATTTGGAAAGTTTCCTCAGTCAGAAAATCTCCACTTAATAGACTGAAGAACAACAGTGAAGGTTTAAAGAAATGTCTCTAATGGGAACTGATATTTGAAAGCAAAGGCTAGTGGGACGGATTACTTTTCTCATTAGGCAGCATCTCTAACAAAATAAATCTGATGTTGCCATATAACATTTCACATATCTGTCAAATTGAAGGATATAATCTGGAAACACACCATGAAATTAGCATAGATACATGCAGAATTGGAATCAACAAGAATTTTTGGCTCATACTAATTGACAAAAAGCAGTGCCGCTGCCACACACAATTTCATCTGCAATTATTATTAGAGGGACAAGTGAAAACATTCTGAACTACAATTTTTTCCTCTTGTTTTGATGTCAAGTTCTGCCCAAACCAATGTCTGCAGGAAGCAGAGTTTTCTTTCTTTCATATTGTGCAATATATCCTTTAGTAGTATCTTTCCCTTTCCAGAGCAAAAGGTTAAATGAGATCCTTTGCCTTCATAGCTCTGGGCAGCTGTGCAGAAAAAGAGTGTAAATGTTTCTCAGGAGGGAGCGTGGAATGAGCTCAGCATGCTGGCAGAGACTCCAGAGTGTGGGGTTCAGTGCCACAGGGCAAGGTGGGGACAGAGGACACAGCGCCCTCAGGCCAAAGTCGGTTGCTTCAGGGTCTCTGTGCTGGTAGTGGGGAACGACGTCCTTTTCCAGAGGTGAGTGAGGGCTCTTCATCAGGGGCTGCTCTGATGAGGTTCTGTGCTGAACAAGTAACAAAATAATCAAACACGGGGAGAGGCAGAGGGAGAGGAAGAAGGGTTGTACGTGGGGCTGCTTGTAACCAAAATGAGCATTTAATTTTTTCAAGAAGAACAGCATTGCTTTAACTGGCAAGATGAAGAGAGTCCCCATGATAAGTTATTTTGTTAGCACTACAAGCACGTTTTGGTAAGAAGACGTAAGTTCAAATCATTCTTTTAAGTCAAGAAAAGGAGGAAATCTTGCTGTCTCTTCTATATGCTGTGTGAATACTCAACAGAGCACTGTGTTTATGTGTGTGGCAACATCAGCGTGGCCATCTGGGAATATAGCTACCTCACTGACACTAGTTCTTCTGTTCTCAGCAGGGTACCGAACACTCAGAAATTCTGGGCAAATGAACAAATATCTCTTTGTTATGTGCCATTTGTTATGTGCTTGCCAAACATAGAAGTAGCATATATATGGGAAAACATAAAGTTAGCAGCTCTTTTCCTATGCTTTCGTGAGTCCCTTAATTTTCACCTCTCTTTAAATATCTCCAGCTTTGGTACAAGACATGGACAGTTGAAGCTGGGGCTACTAATCAGTTTACTGTTGGTGGGGGACATTTGACAGATTTTTGACCATTTCCATTTATCAGGCTGGCACATTTTGTGCAGATGTACCTTCAGCAAAGCTCTTAGCTCTAGCTGAGCCGTATGCAAGCTTTCTGGGTTGGTTGAAGGGTTTTTTATATTTTATTTCCTTTGTTACATGAAGCGTACCTTTCTTGATAAATTAACAGCAAACAGACAATACACTACACTCTCTCCATTATCAGGCTGTCCAATGAAGCATGGCATTCAGTTTTCTTGCAATTTCTATTTTAGCATAATTCATACTGAATAGTCACCAATGTTTAAGCCTTTGTAACATTACTCAGCTTTCCCCTATTTCTGCTAATTTATCCACCTTCTGTAGCACAGAATGGTAAAATTTAACATGTACTGCTCAAGGGGCCATCTCTTGTGGTTCACTATGAAATCAGACTTTTTTGTTTTGTTGCTTGTTAATGTTGTTTTTAAAAATGAAAAAATGCTAAGGCAAAACATCCTCCTCAATGACAACTCAAAGCATGTGTGGGTTGCTCTCATAGAAGCTGTCACATACATGACTACATCAATGAGCAAGGGAAGAGCTGCAGACATAATTTATCTGGACTTCTGCAAAGCCTTTGAGATGATTTCCCAAAATATTCTTCTATCTAAATCAGAGAGAGATGGATTTGATGGATGGTAGATGGATTAGAAATTGATTGAATGGTTCCATCTGGAGGGTAGGGGTTCATAGCTCAGACTCCCAACGGATGCCAGTGACCAGTGTTGTCCCTTAGGTGTCCATATTGAGACCAGTGTTATTTAATATCTTCATTAATGTTGTGGATGAAGGGATTGAGTGTCCCCTCAGCAAATTTGCAGATGACACCAAACGGAGTGGTGGTGTTGACATACCTGAAGGACAGGATGCCATTCAGAGAGACCTGGACAAGCTCAAGAAATGAGCCTATAGGAAACACATGAGGTTCAACAAGGCCAAGTCCAAGGTGCTGCATCTGGGTTGGGACAACCCCAGGTATCAGTCCAGGCTGGGGATGAACAGATCCAGAGCAGAACTGCCAAGAAGGACTTGGGGGTGCTGGTGGGTGAGAGGCTGGACATGACCCAGCCATGTGCCCTTGCAGCCCAGAAAGGCAAACATGCCCTGGGCTGCATCCAAAGCCCTGTGGGCAGCAGGTGAGGGAGGGGATTCTGCCCCTCTGCTCTACTCTGGTGAGACCCCACCTGCAGTGCTGCTCCAGCTCTGGGATCCCCAGCACAGGAAGGACATGGACCTGTTAGAGCAAGACCAGAGGAGGCCACCAACGTGATTTGAGGGATGGAGGAGCTCTCATATGAGGAAAGACTGAGAGAATTGGGATTTTTCAGTCTGGAGAAAACAAGGCTTCATGGAGACCTAATTGTGGCCTTCCA
>VYZT01001941.1:0-31255 GCA_013400735.1 Pomatostomus ruficeps
TATATATATAAAAACTGTCTGTTTCACTGGATTCTGTGTGTAGATTTTTTTATATGTGCCTTATTTGACAATGCTCGAGTCTGTTTCTGCTTGTTTTGGTTCATTTGATGTTCCGTACTGGTTTTGTATCAACTTGTTCAAATAAAATTCCATAGATTGACAAAATGTTTTCATGGTTGTGGTGATTTGGGGCAGGTGAGGGGATGATAATGTGAACGTTACAAATCAAGTAGGCAGCTTTCAAACCAGCTGGAATGTTCCAATTGAACTGACTTGGCTTTGTCCAGCAGTAATTAATTACCAGTGTGTCATTATACTCTAATTACAGTAGTGTGAAGATATTGATTGTAAAAACAGAATTTCTGCCAAATGGTTTGGTCAAGTCTGTGGGTATTTTGGTCAACTGTACATGATTACTGCAAGTTCAAAGTGAATGGGAAATTAAAGTTTTTCCAAAACTTGTTTTCCAGGTGTGGTCTAAACTGCTTGGCTTTTCCTAGAAATATTCTGTGACTCTGTTGTCTGTTCCAAAATGCACATCTGAAATAAGGTGAAGATATACTCTATTGTTTGAGAAGGGGTGTGGGTAAGAATCAGTTTCTCTGCCATGCTTCTTTAATTCCACTGGTTCTGTTGGACTAAATAGTGGGATTTAACAGAGAACCACAGGTGTTTAATGCTACAGCTAATTAGGTTGTGTGTTTCTGTAAAGCATTGTGCCTAACCCATCTCTTATCCCATTGTATCTGTGTGTTCTCACCTGCTTGGTTCAAGTATGGATTGAAACAAGATCCCTGCCCTTCAGCGTGGATTGGGTGGTGTTCTGGGTGTGTATGGGATCAGTCAATGTAGTCTGGTGGAGCAGTGGTTACTCCTCAAACAATCCCATCCACAGACCCCTGGGGTCAGCATCTGTCTTTAGGTGCTGTGAAGCTCAAGTGTGTTTCTGCCTTTTCTTCTTGTAACTGTTTCTACCCTTTTTAGCTGGGGGTCTCAAGAGAGTGCAGAGTCACCATCCTTGGAGAAAACCAAAAACTAACTGGATGGAGTCCTGGGCAACTGGGTCTAGGTGGCCCTGTGTGAGCAGGGACTTGGAGCAGATGACCTCCAGAGGGTCCCTTCAACTATTCTGTGGTTGTGTTTTTCTGATTGGGAAGGATGTATGGAGGGGGAAAAACACAAAGCCCCTCTCTCTGAAGTCAATTGCTGAAGAAGAGATGAATTTGAGAGTGTGTAAAGAACCAGAACAAAGCAGGTGAAGACTGGAACGAGTAAAGGTCGGTCTTTTCTGTTCTGACAGTACCTGACTTGTCTCTCTTAGGGGTTGTTTGGTGTCACTCACAATTCAATGAAATAATACTGAAGATGGGAGGGAATAATCAGTGTGAAGGAAAATTCTTTCCCAACAGTGGCCCTTTCCAGCCCGGAGTGTTGCTGCCCGTTTGTTGTGGTTTATCTGCTTACACCACACAGTGGAGAGCTCTCACAAGCACTTGTCTCCCCTTGAGTCTGCATAAACCACTTGCATCTACAGCTGCCCACGTTGCCGGGAGTTCCACCTGCCTTTTCTCCAGTCCTAGAAGAACAAACCCTTCATTTGTTCTAAACCTGGTTGCCACCATCATCCCCAGTTTGTCTCCTACTTAATGGCAGAGATACTGAGCTGTTCAATGTTTTTGCAGCTGGTGCAAAAGGGTTTATGGAGAACTTGTGCTGGTATGGGCACCAGCTCAGGTCCACAACTGCTTTTTGGGTTGTTTTGGAGTTTTTTGATGTTTTTTTTCAGGGGCATAGCATAAACCTCAAGCTTCTCAAGCACTTTTTTCAGGCTCTTGAATTTTATTGACTAAGTGGATTGTCTTCTTTCTTTTTTTTTTTTTTTTTTTTGCTTAGTGTCCCACACATTTGCCCTCTCCATTTAACTTGCTTTCCTCCAGATTGAAAGACTGCAATAGGTATAGTGTTGTTGAGATTGTACCTTTTCAGAAAGGTTTATTCACCTTTTCTCCTTTTGAGAATGCACAGAATATTAATTGGTTTGATCAAGCACTGTATTAGTAGAGGGGGAATGTGATTGAAACCACGCTTCTGTGAATCAGTATTTATTACTCTACTAAATCAGTATTTTAGATTCTCTTGCAAGTGGATAAAAGTGGTAGATTTTCATTTGATACAGCATAGCCATCTGAAGTTAATTTAAATTATTCTGAGGTTAATAACTTAGGATGCTTGTCATGTTGAAAACTAAACATGCATTTCTTTTTCTGAGCAGCTGATCTACATTACACTCTTTGGCCTTTTCTGGATCCAGGCTGCAATGGCTGGAAGTGCCTGCACTCTCTCCTTGAGAGCCAAAAGCCTGGGGTGTTTGTCTGCCAGGTCAGGCTTACAGGACAGAAGTGTCGTACTGCACACATCCCAGTAGAAATCAGCCCATGTTACCTAGTGGAAAAGGGAGAGAAAGCAGTAAATTAGTTGGTAATCTCAAAAGCCAGGACTACTAATATTTTAAAAAGACTGTGAATTCATCTGTTTTGTTTAAGTTGTCAATTTGGGTTGTTTTTGTTTTTTTTTTTTCTTTAAGCCCATTATTACAGAGCTAGTAGTTAGGTTGCAATGCAAGGCTTGACTTTAGTAAATATTGGTTAGAATAAGGCACTTCTACAAATATTGTAGAATTGTATTACAATATTAGTCTTTCCAGCTGAAACTGTGCTGCAGAAAAGTGTTTAAAACAGTTTGGGGTAAAAAAGGGTACTATGTTATAGGGGTTTTTTTTTTTCATATTGCCTTATTTATAAGTCAGTGACGATAAGCAGAGTTCTCTGTAGTCATGAATTTGTGTTCACAATTTCAAAGGCATTTAAGATGTTTTGTGTCAACATACTTTTGAACTGCTTTACAAAATGTGGATCCTAGTCCTCGTTTGCCTCACTTTTCTAATATTACGGAAAACAATTTTGACTTTGCAACTGAGTGACCAGTTGTGTATTGGTAAGAACAAAGAGTTTAAAGTGTGGGGAGAGTTGCTTCATGGGCTGACATGAAACCCAGAAACTCAACAATAGCCAGTTACTTTATTTTTCTGGCAACCTGATGGGAATGGAAGAAACAAGAATTATACTTACAGAATTCCCTACCAGCCACTTCTTGTCCCCTAAGAAAGTATCCAAATCTTTCAGTAGCTCAGGTGCTTTGTTGGTGAGGATATCATCAAATGCTTTTTTCTGGTGGAAGAGCAAAACACAGAGATGCACAGCAGTGAGCACAACTGAATTTTTGGGGTTTTCTTATTTATGGAAAAGAAAGCTGAAATATGAAAAATATTAGGGTTAGATACCAAAATGTGGCATTCATGGCTTGCTAAGCCATGACTTAAAGCCAATTGCTCCCTTAATGAACACCTGAGTGCTCCTCAGTGCCGATGTGAGGTCTGTGGTGAGGCTGCTCCTATTTCTGTGCTGACAGCTACCCAGCCATGGCAAGACAGGAGCTCTGCCATAGAGCAGGGAAGAATCCGGCTACAAGATAAATTCTTAATGTCTCTCAGTCATTTTTTGGGGGACCCTTTTGAATGCTATCTTTTCTAGTGTGCAGGGTCTCAGATTTCCGGAATCCCTTGCGCTCAGTTTTTCCATGCTATCAGTCAGATGCCGGTCTTTGCTTATCAGATCTTTACTTATCAGCCCTTCTCATGTGAGATGTGAAACCTGGGGTTTGAGCTTTTGCTGGGGTTTTTCTTTGAACTTTCATGTTCATGTTACTTTGCTCTTTTTGTCTCCACAGCAATAAGATTTGAGGTGGCTAAAATGTGTTTTTAAAGGATGATCAAAAGGCTCAGGCCTTAGTATTTCTATGTTAATGGCTGAAGCATGAGGTTGTGGATGGTGGTGGTTCTCCATTAGCTGTTCCCCATAGCAGGAAGTTGTAAGGCTGCTTTAAAAAGGGCTAAGATGTTTCCTTTGGGGAGGAAAACTGTTTCTGGTTTTCTCTTCTCACCTGCATGGAAACAATTAAGAGTGCAGACTGTTGTGATCATCTGGTCAACCCACATGGCACAGTTTGTGCAGTTATTGTGCTTGGCCTAATTTTGGAGGAACATACTCAGGCTTGGGTAAATAAGCGCTGGTGTACAGGAATGGAATTGTTTCTAGAGCTTTGAAACTGAGGTTAATGAAAAAAAAAATTAGAAGAGGCAGAAACCTAAGTGCATGTTGAAATTAAATCAATGTTTCTACAGACATTATCAAAGATTTGACATAATTTTCTGCTTTCTGTTAAGAGATTAGCAGCTGGATGAGGTGACTGCAAATACCAGCCAGGAGTTTGCAGTCCACAAATCTCGTATCTGTGCCCTGGGCTGTAGTATTTACTTTCTTTTAGGTAAGTGATTCCCTTTCCACCCTTCCACCCCGCAAAGAAAACCCCAAACTATTGTGTGATTGTAACAACAATCACAATTGTAACAACAAGGATGGTAACAACCTTCCCCAACAACAGGAGTGTGCAGCCGAGCTGTGAAGCTGGTGGGGACAACCAGGGTACCCCCTGGAGTGGCACAACCTGCCTGTCTCAGTCCCGGAGCTCTACAGTGGTGGGTGCAAAGCTGTTGCAATGCCAGCTGTGTTTTGGGGAATGTGGGGTGAAGGGAGACTATGCCTGGCACAGAGGGAGCTTCCAAGGGCAGCTTCCGCCTCTGCTCCCCTACTTTGCTTTGATTGCTCTTTGCTACTGGCTAGATGGCATAACACATCCTCTCCCCATTCCTGGGGTGTGTGTTCCTGTGAGCGCTGGGCAGCTGTTCTGACTTCAGCGTGCGTGACTGACTTAAATCTGGCCTGGTGACACCATGAGGCGCCACTTCGACCACAAGGTGGTGGCAGCGGACCCGGGAGGAGAGAGGGAGGACAATGCTGGGAGAGTCTGGGAAAGTGAGATTCCCGATCATCCTTGGCCCCAGCGCATAACCTTGCATGCATACGTGCGGATGGGCACATAGGGGTTGGCTGCCAGCACCTGCCGTTTAAATTAATCACTGGTGACACGATCTGGGTCCTTTTCTGGAGAAGTGCTTGAGTACGAGCTGGGACACACGCAGGAGTTACAACAGGAGCTTCCCTATGGAGGAGCAGCAGTGGTGCCTCTGTGCCAGCACATCAACAAGAGTGTAGCTTTTCCATAATGATGAAAACTCATGAGTCAACTGACCCTCCCCAAACTAGGAAACTTCAGGAAATCACTAGCAGACGTAAGTAATTCACGCTTTTAAGTACTAAAACTCCAACTACGCTCTCAGTTTTTCCCCTGCAAGATTTCAGAGCACTTTCATATTGTTTCTTTATTTATTATTGGTTTGGGGCACAATTTTTTAATCTGTGGTCTCTGCAATAAGACAGCCTAAAGGATCTGAAATGCTACCTTGGAATAAATGGAAGGTGGCTGCACAGGGAGTTTATGGTGAGACCTGTTGTTACACCTCCACTTCCCTAGGAGGGTCAGGTTATCTGCTCTGGTCAGAGCTGCGCAGAGCCCTTGTAATGCTGGAGTGAACTCACCCATTGCCTTCTTCCCCCAGCAGCTGACCTGTGTGCTTGCTTTTGGGATTCTGGTGAGAGGCACCAAAAAAACAAACCTCAAATGCTGTAGGACAAGCCTGTGACTGTGTGTTAAAGTAGCCGTGGCACCATAGCCTGGTATCAGAAGCACTGCGGAGGACCAAGGTGAGCTGTGACACCTGAAGAGCACAGTGAGGGCTGTGCTGCCTGCCCTGTTTAGCAGTGCCTGCTGTCCTACACTGCTCTGACAAGCAGTTGTCCCTGGCAGCTGATGTTATTGAAGACTGATACTTATTGAACACCTAAAAGAAATCAAAATGCAGGATCACTAAAGGATGGGATGGGGCTATTAATCTGATTGAATTGGCAGAAAGATTTAAGCACAGGGTCCCTGTGACAAGAGAGAGGAATTCCACAGCACCAGCTGGGCTGGAAGTGTCCCATCCTTGCCCTTTGGAAGAGCAGTTGGATGTAGACACATCCTTAGTTCAAGCTGTACTAGTGAGGGGCAGCTCTTGATGCACTCAGTTTCCACCAAGAGTGCAAACAACCTGATGCAGGAGGAGGTGGGATCAGCCTCAAGCAAGAACTACAGAGCTCCAGCAGCTCAGCTTTGCTGAGCCGAGGTGATGGACCCAGTGGTTGACACCCATCAGTGTCTCCAGAGGAGATGCTCAGATGCAGGCTCATGGCTTACGTGCTATCTTTGTTTAATTTAGTGATTGTCTTACTCTCACGTCCTGGTTTTTCTCTGCCCAAGGGAACAGCGTCATGAAATCATCGATAGTGTCCACAATGGCATCAGCTAAAGCCTGTTCCACAGGCGTCTGGCCTGCCAGACCTGTGGGAAGCAAGCATATGAAGGGAGGTTAGAGATAGTGTCAGCAGGAACTTGTGATACCCCAAAGGTAAACTGTGAACATTTTCATAAAAATACATGTTCTCCAGGACTTTTTGATGCTAACAACATGGATTTGACTCCTTGCATCCAGGTGCAATCTCATCTACCTTCGCTTTTTTCCTCCTCTAGCCTCATACAGCCATCCGAGGTAGTGAGTTGTTCTATGCATTACCTGACCCCACATTGTTTCTTTATTCTCTCTGCTTTCCACCGCCCTGGCACATTCAGTGAGGGTCAGCGCAAATTCCTTTCCTTTAATCTTTCCCATCACAGCTTTCAGTGTCCTTCTACATCTGTCCATTTTGGTCAACACGTTCTCCAAAAGTGCACCTGTGAAAGTCTGCTTCTTTTTCCCTCTATCTTGCCCATTCAGCCCCATTCAGAACATTTTCATGACATTCCACTTTTGATTCCTTTACTGTAATCAGGAACTTCAGCCAAACTTGTTTCCAAATCTGCTTTTCTCCCCTCTTGTTCTTTGGCTTTCCTGCAGTTCACTTAATGCCGCTACTTTTTCTTTGTCACTCTTATTTCACAGACTTGCTTTTATTGTTTCACCTCCGTGCAGGTTCAGATCACAAACTGCATGCCCTACCTCTGCCAAATCTTACTGAAACTTTGTGCTTTTGAAGGTGCAGGTTGTGCCTCTCCTCTTCGGCATCAAGTTCCATGAACCTTCAACTAAGAGTTGTTGGTGACAGGCCCCTAAAAATGCCATTTCTTAATTTTAAAGGATTAGTGATGTGTATGCAGACTTAATGGCAGAACTAGCAAGTTTTCACGATGATATTGAAAAGATATTTTTCCCCTGCTATGCGTGCTCTTTCTCCTGCTATAGCTGACAGCATGACTGATGCTGGAAAGAGCACAGCATGGTCTGAGTGGGCTCCAGATCCCAAGCCTTTGTCACTGGTGCAAGTCAATCAAAAATAGTCCGAACTTCAGACTAGAAAAGGAGCATGGCTCCAGATCAGCCTCCCAAGAGGGGCCAGGGAGGGAGGAAACTTGGGTGAAAGGCAGGCTTTCCCACTCTTTTTCATCGCCAGGTGGGTTTTCATCATTCTCCTCTTTTACAAGGAGTAGATTTTATCAAAACTGGAGGAAATGGGCAGGAACAGACTATTGCAGGCATGCTTGAAAATATGTGTTAGTGCTTTGAAGAATAATGCGGTGAACTACTTCTTCTTTCCTCAGTTAGAAAATGGGAGATATTTTGAAAGGCAGGCTACATCTGTTTGCTCACAGCATAAAAAAGTAGGATAGTACTTGCTTCCCAGCCCCCCTCTTCAATTTGCTGATTTCCAGCATGCCATGGTCACATCTGCCTTCAGCCAGACCAATTTTGCAGATGGTGTTGAATGACAGCTTGTTGACCTAAAGCAAAGCCTGGCCACTCTCTTTGATTACTTGCATTACTCAGTCTTATATCATTTTATCTAACTGGTTGTGTACTTCTACAGCATGCAAGTATTTAAAGATACAAGTGATGTCACCATCTCCTCTAATCTCTCTGCTAGCCCAGAATTGTTGTCTAAATCTGCTTCAGAGTTCTCTGCCTGCTGTGATAATCTCTAATGCTTCCAAAACCTCTTCCTTCCTGGTCATCTCTCTGGTCAGCCTGGCAGCTGCAGGTTTCACTTTAGGGGAAATTGCCCTGACAGCCTTAGGGAAACCAAAGGCATGTGCTTTCTGTCATGCAGTGACAGGTGAATAAAGCATACTGGCTGGAGAAGTCAGCCCAAACCCCAGGCACTGGTTCCACTTTTGCCATGCTGCGTGGTTAGGCTTGCCAAGCTGTTGGTTTGCTTCTGTTTTTACTGTGGATGTATTTTTACCTCAATATTAAATGTGAGTTCAGAAGAGAGAAAGAAAATAGTCAAAGATACATTACCTGATTCTCTGGCAAGGTATCTTGCCATTGCCAGGCTTTGGTGAATGATAACTCCATCTACTTCCAGAATAGGGAGTTTGCCAAATGGGATAGCTTGGAGGAGAAAGTAAAAAAGAAAAAACAACCGAAAGTTAAATCATAGCCACTAACAGTGGGAGTCTGTGACAGTTGTAGTTCTACCACTCAGAGGGTATGTATTGTTATAGTACTTAACAGTTTCACACTGTTTCTGTGGAGAAATGCATGCACTAAAAATAAAAAAAGGGTAAGGATGTATTCAGATTGCATTGCATGAAGGCAACCATAGCACAGAAATGAGGCATTGCATTTCCTATTTCCTGGCTTTGTGCTCTAGAGGCCGAATGTGCTCCTATACATCCAGATTTTTTTATATAGAGAAACTTTTCAGGGGAATACTAGTTTTTCCTTCTCTTCCATGCTCTTTCCTTCCCAGGAGAGTGACTACCAAGGTGAAGTAAAGTACTAATGAAGATTTCATAGTGCAGGATCCAGCTGGAGCATGAAGCAAGAGATTGGGCAAAGACTGTAAGGTGTTTTCCATTTATGGTTGTTTTAAATTCAGAAGCAGTGTTTCCAAGAAGCATCTGCATTTCAGAACTTACATCATGACAAGGCATTTCACTTGGCAGTCATCACCAAGACAAATATATCTTTCACACTGAACTACAAATGCAAAACCTCCAGACTTTTAAGTATACAGAAAGAAAAACTAAGCAGGTGTCATGTCTTTAAGGGAGTTTGCAATAAGAAAGCAGTCTTATTTTTGAGTTATTAATTTTGTAGCTACATGGAAACTTGGACTGCTGTTTCGCTATGTTTTGGAAAAGCTGCTAGTATGATTTGAAATGGAACTGAAACCTTGGAGCAAAGCTTAATCTGGGGAAAACAATCGTGTTTAGGGCAGTGAGAATCTGCTTGTGGGAACCTGGTGCTGTTCACTGAAGGAACTGTAAATCTCTGCATTTCCAAGCATGCTGTTTCCAAGTACATGACTGCAAGAGCTGATCATAGCTAAATGCTTTGTAGCCAATTTTCATCGGCATTACACTTTATATAATTAAGATTTATATCCATTTTAAGGTTATCTTGTGATGTACAAAGGTGGTAGTTGAAAACTGAGAACAATGACCATTAGAAGCATGCAAACTGCTTTCAAACCCAGGAGAATGGTCTTTACAGGGCAGCTGGAATGACACCTCTATTTCATGAGGATTTTCAGTTCTTAATGAAAAGGGGACAATAATGAAACCTTATGCATTCATAACTGTTTAGCAAGGCAACTTCATAAATGATGAACACTGCCAGTGGCTCTGTGGTGTAGCATGCAGTTTGAGAATCACATTAGGCATGGCATCTTAGATGTTAAATCTTCATCTGCAACATGAATTTTGCAGTTGCACAAGACATCCAGGACTCTTCTGTGCCCTTTCTCTTTTTTCTTTCTTTTTCTTTTTCTTTTTTTTTTTTCCCCTGCATCTGAACACAGTGCTCATTATACCATTTTCTTTTCTTACATTCAGCACACAGGGAAGCCAGTATAAATTTGGATGCTGATCACTAGCAAAAGCAAGAGAGTTCAATGAGCATTAGCTGCTGCACCCCAAGGAGAAAGCAGGCCCTGCTGCTTGTCATCGAAGCAATAATAGACTTGTGGCACGGAAGACTTCATATGTTTATTATCCAGAGTGCAGCAAGGTCCTGGCAAGTTCATGTTTTGTTTCGTTGAGAATCCAGAAATGGAAAGGTGTATCCCCTGAATGTTTACCAGAAAAGCTCCCTGGCTATAAAAATGAGAAGAGCCTTGTTTCTTTGCTGAGGGTTAGTGGTGCAAAGTGCCCTGAGCATCACTGCTCCAAAGCAGCAGAGATATGCAACAATGTTTGCTTATGCAGGATACCAGCACATCTTTGAGGCCAGCCCAAGCAGAGGGGATGAGAGCACGTGTGACTGCTGGATGTGCCAGTGTGGTCAGCCTGCAGCCTGCTCCACATCCCCCCAGACCACACAGGGATCTACAACAGTACCTGACAACAGCGAATAGCAAAAGTGCAGCCAGACCAGGGGGAACAGCTCCCCCCAGGAAGGAGTTAAGCAGCTTCCTCTGGAGGCCCCAGCAGGAATGCTGTGGGGCCATGCAGTTCTGGCAAGGTCAATATGACTCAGCCAGGCTGTAGCAACAACTGTCACAACACGCTGCCACTCACCGCTCAGGTTGGGAAACTGGGAAACTGGGATTGCTTCATCCAGAAACCAACAGATATTGTTGCTGCTATGTTTACATACAGGGGAAGAAGTCTATAAATGCCAGCTTTGACTGATGCTTCACTTTGTGGGTCACTAGAAGAAAAATTAAAGCCAGTTTGTTTCTATGAGCATTTCTTTCTAAGAAACCCTTGTTGTAACTAAAGGAGGGAAGCCTCTTTCTGAACAGTTGAGGAACATGGATTATGGTGTCCAAGTCAGCTGACTGGCAGAGTGGCAGTCATTTCTCATGTTCTTTTTCTCAGGAATCTGATTGTTTCTGAATTCAAGGGAATTGCTATTCATTCCTTGAAAACATGAGTAATGTCTGTGAAGGTCTTCCTCAGTGCTGAGCTGCTTTCTTTAAGACCTGGTTATTCTTCTCTGAAAGTGAAACTGAGTTTGCAACTGAAAATATACAAAGACAGCTTTGTTTTGTGTACATACAACTGCATTATTCATAACACAATTATAAAATGAATAAATGAGAGCAGACTTTATTGTATGTTATCCCATAATGTCCAAAAGGATTTATGCTTTGATTTATAATGAGACTTGGGGTTTGTTTGTTAGGAGGCAGCAAATCTATTGCTATCATTACTGAACAATGGACTCTTTAAAGGATAACAGATGGTAAGTGGTACATGTTCCTTCTTTTCTTGTGTGCTCAAAATGCTATTTAATTTTTTCTTATCAAGAACAGGGAAAAATGGTGATTTAATGTAAACATAAATTTTTTTTTTCCAGCTGATATAGTACATATATACACACTGATTTTGTTGATTGAGTTAATAAGCTGTAAATGAGTGCAATTGTAAGAGGTTTGAAGAAAGTACACGTGTACTGTGCAGATAACTAAAAAAATCTGTTGTTTCTTCTTGGGTGCAGGACATGCTATTCTTGAACACCAGAAAGTACAGCAGATATTCAGGCTGCTTTACAGCTGAAGAAAATAACAAAGAATAGTCAAGGGGCAGAAAATTTATAGTACATCTCCTCCGTATCTGAGGAGAAGGCATAATGGCTTATAAAGTTGTGGTTTCAGCCTGGAAAAATTTAGGAAAAAATAATCTTTGCCTTTGAAATGTTGTTATCTAAAATTTATGTAATGACTAAAATTTTTAGGAACCTGCTGTAAAGTGTCTTTTTATAATTTAGAATAACAATTTTTCCAGGAGATTTTTTGTATATCTAAGTTTGGCTGTTACAGGGAGGAATGAATTTTCTGTGAAAATTAGAATCTTCCTTTTCCAGCTGGGGAAGAGGGGGGTGGATTTGTGTCACACAGCCCATCCTGAGGGAGGACATGAGGAGCCTTCACACTGGATGGACACAGTTTGATTGCTGGAGGTAAGCTTGGGCTTTGACAAATTATCTTGATGTGGCCTCTAGAAACTTTGCCCCTTGCAACAAACATATCTAGGCCACATTCTCAGGGGCTCCAAACTGCAACAGAAACTTGTCTGCACATGGATTTAAGCGGTATTTCCCTTAGACTCATGGATATCTGCAGATTGCTTTGACCTTCTGTGGTGCCTTTGGCCCAGCTCTGCTCACTGACGTGTTCGAGGAGCCTCGGGAGATGCCCAAATGCCCCGTGTGTGTAAGCATGGTACTAAACCTGCTGAAGTTTTCTTTGTTTTGGTGAAAGGCATGGTTTGTGTGACTCCAGATAAGCAGAGTAGGTAGGTTGGCTCCTGTCAGGATCCTAGTTTAGATGAGCAAGTGAAAAGCTGGCATGTGAGAGCAATTGTTGTTTGGGTAGAATCAAGGTCATGAGGGCAAGGCATGAAACAACATCCATTAGGGAGCAATTACAGCTGAGCAGTTAGGCCAAAGTAGTGCAGGCTGGAAGGACATGAGTGTCACTTTGCTAGTTTGTCTCTCACCCTCATCGTTTTTGGGGCTGGTTGATACTTACATCAGTTTAAACCCTTGTGTATCCGTACGGATGTCCTTTCCATGTTTTTCAAAACAATGTTGTCTTACAATGTTTCCAACTCCCACTTGAGCAAATAAATTTTGAGAAGGAAAAGCAGAAAAATCTATTGCTGTCATCGTGCAAAGAGCGTCATTTCTCAGGCATGCACAAAATATGACCTTTCCTGTTTAGTTCCTGCTTGCTTTGCTACTCATCTGAAGTACAAAGCGCTGTGGAGGCTTGTGTTGTTTTCCAAATTTAGATTGAAAACTCACTGGAAAGAGGAATAGGGTTTTTTAAAAGCCTCCTTTTTGAATAACTAAACTGATAGTCTTCTTTAAATTGAACTTTTATCAGCAAATTCTTGCTTTCCATATTATGTTGGTTATTTACTGGTTTTTTGCATCACATGCTGGAATGAAATCTGCAGAGACTACGCTTCCCATGAAGAAAACCTTGACAGTGGACAAGTCCTCAGACTGATCTTCTGTCTCTCTTATCATTTTAGGAAGATCTCACAAAAGTATCTGTGCAGTGTTTAGGAATTGGATTCATTCCCTTTCATACTACTTTAATTTTGGTTGGCTTTTGCAACTAGAACTGTGGTGTTCATACAAGTCTCTGCTGGATGCTGAGCAGGGGAGATTAGGCCTGGTGTTTATTAAAAGCAAGGACATCCCTTTAATTCATTTACACCCAATCAAGTCTCTAAGAGCTGGGATAACTGCTGGCACCCTGCCCTGTCTGTAGGTCCTCACTGGTGTTCAGGCCTTCCCTTTGAACACAAGCTCCTCACGCATCCTCCTGACCATGACCCCGTGCATGGTGCTCCTGTGGGAATGTTCCTCTGTCAGGAGCAGGGAGGGGAAACACAACAAAGCAGAGCACAGTTTTGTCCAAGCCTGGCATCTGGGCTGGCCAGCTGCTGGTGCTGTGCTTCTCACCGCTCTTCTCCCCTGTGCAGATACAGTTCTTAACTTTCTCCTTCCCTCACCTCTTTCTTCCATTTTCACTGATCTTAACTTCTTCATTATTCTTCTTCTCCTTGTCTCTGCTCTGTCCTTCCAACATGCTCCCCCCTTTCCCCTGAGCTGACCTGCCCCTGACTCACCCTGCCCTTGAAATTGTCTATGGCTCTGATGCAATGCAGCCTGTGTTTAAGCCCTTGATTATTGCTCAAAAGCTGAATAATTAATCATTTGGTAATCAAGCTTAGATTGGCTCCATAATAAGGCAACTGGATTAGTCAAGTGTGGGGGAAAATAAATGTCACAGACATGTTTCTTACTACAATGTCTGTGTCAAAATAAGTTCTCCTTTACCCCTTCATATTCAAACTGGATCATGAGAAAGAAATGTATTGAGATCCTTTGCATCTCCTAATAAGAAATACGTGAAATATATATTTTTTTTAATGGTGGCAGAGGAGAAAGGCACTTCGGAAATGATTGACCTGAAGCTGGAGATATCTAGCATCTGAATCTTCTAGAAAAGGATGATGAGAAGGGTGCTCTGATGTAATCTCAGCCCAGGTTCAGTGCTACTACAACTCACATTCTCCTTGGAAGTTCTTGCTAAGCCCTACTCTTTACCCAGAGATAGCTGTGTACACATTTTAGCTAGAGCTACATAGGAGAAAGTCACTCAGGAAGCAGGGAAACTGCTCCCCTGAGGAATTTTTGTCTGCTATCAGGTGCTTCTCAAGATTTATCTGTTATCTTAGGAGTATTTTCAGCGCCATTAGTCCATCAGGTTTCCTAAGGACCTTTCAAGCACCATTCTACACATCCTAAACAGTTTATGGGATGTTTATGGCCATCAGTGCAGCAGAAGCATCCTTTGCTATGATGATAAAGCCCGTGTTATTGGCATTGCATCAAACGGCTTGAAGGAGCCACAGATCAAAAGCTGTTGCTGCTTGGCAGCCTCATATCTAAGGTGGTGGTAACTCAGTGCCCCATTACAGAGGATTTTCTGCTGTGTCATGACATATGCCAGTGCAATGATGCTTTGTGTGAGGAGCCCATTGCGTGGAAATAGAGATCTTGTATGAGCCTGTTGTAGCTCTTGAATTGATAACCCTTTAAATGGGGGATGGTCAAGTCAGAGTCTGTTCAAAAGGAAGTGTAAAGAATGAGTTTGTTCACTTGTTAAAATAATTATTGACATACAAAGAGTGAAGGAAAAATGCTGATTAATATTTGTCTGATTTTTTAAATTCTGTGCTAAAGCAGGACAATGCTTATCCTTATACACTGGCTTCTTTAAATGTGTTTCTACTGTAAACTGCACTCTTTGCCTGAAATCATTGACTGAAAAATTTGCCAAAGATGATCTGCTTAGTGTCAGAAGGGAAAAAATGTCGAATTATAGAAATTTTAATTTCAGAATGTATGGGCCAAACAACAGAAATTCTTATGTTATAATATGCCTTCCTTCCCTACACAACACAAGCACCACTTAGGTGTAAACAAAATCGAGTGGGATGGTATTTCCTGGAGGGAAGACTTATTTATTTGCCTGAAGATACATGAGGATTGCAGCCTATTGGTGGCAGCCACATGAAAAGTGCCAAAACAAACAACAAACCCCACCACACTCTTCAGTTCAGGTCAAAAATTAAACTTGCAGCAGCTGCAAGTCTGCTTTCTAAATGGCCTTTCTGCACACTGATCTTTATGCACAGATTTTCTGTTTTCCCATCAGTTTTACAGAACTAAGTCTTTTCTTCAGAATAATGGCAGCATTTCCTGGTTTATATGATGTTATGATTTGGCTGGCTTGGTGTTTGTTGCAAAACCTTATTTAAATTTGTAAAAATTGCTCATGCAAACCTATCCTCTCAGACCTCAGTCAGAGATGTGACTCCTTGTACTCTTAGACAAACTTGAATTCTTCAATTTGTTCCTTGTTAGCTCATGAAACATGAAAAGTTCCCTTGTCCAAGTATCTTCCCTCAGTAATTTTTTGTTTATCTTGCTTCATCATACTTGAAGTTTTTTAAAAGAGGGACATCACATTGTACTTGCAGACTGTAGTCAAAACTGGTTCCAGATCTTTCATAGGCAAGTGGGTAAAGGCAAACATGGTGTATGCAAGTGTGCATAGCAATTTGTCTGGTATTTCTTAACCTCACCTCAATATATAATTATGTAATTATTTCAATTAATTGGACCAGTTTTAATGATTTTTGAAGGATGCAAAATAAGCTGTGTACTAAATTGCTATTACTTTAACTGCTGTCACATCAAATGCAGCTGTAATTTCCTTTATAATTTCTAAACACTTACTACCCTTTGGTTTACACCAGGATGAGACTGGATCAGAATCTGTGACTTTATTTCTCTTCTTTCTAAGGTAGACCCAGTTCAGGAAAAATAAGGGGTGGGGGGGAAGGAAGCTTTATAGAAAAGATCTGAATACAGATGCAAATGAGAGTTGTACAGAAGAATTCTCAACAGAGTGAACTACACCTTTGTATATGCAATGGGTTGGATGGATCCCTTCATTTCACATTTACTTTTGAACACAGCAGTAGTTTAACTTTTTGGGCAAGAGTCCTGTTACCTGGTGTTTTTTCCTCTTCCAACCATGTCTCTGTGGAGGGAGCTGAGGCAGGTTTTGAAAACTCAGGATGGCAGAAAGTACAAGGCTTGTATGCAGCACTGTTGCAGTGTGAAGGCACACAAAGCCTGTACAAACCTACTTCCTCTCCAGGAGACAACCACTTGTGTCAAGTCACAGCCTGCAAAGTCAGGGTTTAGGTGCCCTAGGGCAGACTAGGGCACACGCTATTGGTCTTGTTGAACAGTGTAACGCTGTTTATTCCAAAGCCTTGTTGCTATCTTTGATTCAGTGGTTTGCTGAATGATTTGCCTGTGGGAGAACGTCTGGAAATACTGTGAGTAACCAGGAGAAATGCCTCACAAAGGAGGAGAAGGTAGTCATCAGTTAGGTGATCTCCAGACAATTCCCTCAAGCAGCATTACATTTTTACACATACAAGGAACCTTTGCTTTTGTTTTAGCTGGCAAGCCTCTTGATTGCTTGTTGTGTGTAATGTGGATATCGGTGGTGGCAGATGGCACCATTACTTTGCTGCTAGAGCTAGGGTTCAGGGAGATTTGAAGAGCAAAAGTTTAGCCTGTTACCATAAGGTGTAACAGCACTTTCAGATGTGCACCCAACTATTCCAGTGTAGGTTTTCCTGGTCAGTTAGCAGGGTACATTCCAGTTCCCATCCACTGATCGACTGGCCAGGTGTCTACAGATGCCTGAAATTCAAAGAACTCTTAAGCCAGCATAAATTTTGCACAGATGACTTCACAAATCTTAGAGTGGCAGCTCCCACATTTTACTAAACTCCTTATCTGCTGTGGAATTTCATCTAGGGATCAGTTATAGAGGCTACTATGAAAGGCCATTATGCAGAGAAAATGAAAAATGTTAATTAACCCTTGGTAAGCCTGCTAGCAAATTTTCACAGCACAGAAAGAGAAACAAAACCATCATTAATGCAGCAGATACAGTTACAAATTGTGTAGTTTAGGATTTCTAGGGTGCCTCTGCTCCTAGTGTTTTGGTGGTAACGGTGCTGCAGCTGGACATTTGCTGTAGAGAACAAGGCCTGCACACATAAAGCTCCACTGGAAGGTTTGTGGAGTGAGCGCTGAAGGAAAGCACAGGAAGAATTTTCCTGCATTGTTTCCTGTGCTACTCAGACACTGGGATCATCAACAATATTCAAAGAGTGATGCAATGCTTTTACCTTGTCTGATAGACCTGCTGTTAGGACATCTTGTCCTAGAATGTGAATGCCTCTTGAAGTGAGTAATTATGCTTTGTCTTTTTAATTTGTCTTACTTAAAAAATCAGTATGCAAAACTCTACATAAAAATATACTTTGCTTGTACTCTAACTTTGTTTCAGGACAACAGTGAGTGTGCCTATGTGTGAATATGTGTGTAATTAAGTATGAAAAGCGTATGCAGAGCTTTCCTCGAGTCATCTGAATTGTTAATCTCATCTTTAGTTTCTCCCCTACTTCCCTGAGAACTACAGTGAAAGACAAATAGGCTATACCACGTGGTCAACTGGCTTAAGCTCTTATAAAGAAAAGGTTTCCAAAGGCAGTCATCCCTAGCTGAAAATATCCCAGTTCCGCTGCTTCTTATGCCTCTCTGTGGGTTTTTGCCAGTGTTTCCAGGCTTGAGCACCACTGAAGGCTTCAATTGCCACTTGGATTACAGCTCTGAGTGTTTATCATTCAAGTCACTACAAAGAGGAAAGACCAAACCAACAAAATTTGCACCCTAGAAAAATTTGGTAGCTTGCTGGTTGGGCTTATTCAAAGGTGTGAAAGCTTATCAAGTAACATTGCTTCATTAATAGAAATCACCTTGTGCATTAGTTGTGTCCTTCCCCCAAACTAAAGGCATTATTCTTCATTCTGGCTGTGAAAAGTTATAGCTCATGTAGCCAAATACAGACCTAATCCATGCAATGAAGACATTGATTTCATACCCCGAATCTTCAAAGTCAAGATCTGTTTCATTTGAACTAAGGCTAATTTAATGAGCAAAAATAACAAATATCTTTAAAAGCTGGTAAGAGGTTATTTGAACTAAAAGACATGAAATGAGTGGCGTACAGTAGCCTGCAGGGTGCTCCTGGAAGGGCTTGTTCTTTGAAACAATTATTTTCTGGTGTCTCTTTTGATCCTTTTGGTTTTTTCTTTGCTATATCAACTGAATTAATTTGTTTTCTCACCACTTTTCCTCTCTGAAGACCTTTCAGGTTGCAAAGGAGTGTCCTTCCTGACACTTCTTTCCAATCTGGCTTTCTAAACCCAGGGTGAAGGCTGAGGCATGGTCTTTGAGATCAAATTATCCAGAGAAGCTGAGATCAGCACTCCTTTGGTTATCTTTAGTTAGACAAAAGCTGTACTGAACTGATAAGGAGTAAAAGCCCAGCTGGATGACAGCAGGTAAGTCTTTTCAGATGGTCTGAAGGTTTGGATCTGGTCCCCTGTGAGAGCATCAGCAATGACATTTTGGCTGTCTCACCTTAAAATTCACATAGGCTTAACTGAAGATAGAAATTAAGTGTGTTTCTGCTCTACCTTCCATTGTTTTTCTTTTTGACAGCATTTCTAGTGGAGCTTTGGCAATAAGAACCCGTGGTACTCACTTGGCTTGATTCTGGGCCAGTCTGCTGCTTCTATCCTGTGGTCCTCGTACTTCTTGCCCGAATAGGCGAAGAGGTAGCGGCTGATCTCCGCTCGCCCTCGCAGGTTGAAGTAGGTGAGCTTGTACTGCGGCATGCTGGGCCCTGCTGGGAGGGGAGGCAGACTTGCTTTAGAGAGGGTTAACTCGACTCCTTTTTTACCAAACCACTCTGTGTGCTTGTTTTTTGACAGACACGCTTGTACAATGCAAAGGAAATATTACACCAAGCTATGGTGTGTTGCACTCTGCAATCATTTCATTGTTCTGCATTTGTCAGCCACAGCACACACAGACATGGACAAAGACAGCTGAACCTGCAGTTCCTCCCTGTGTGTCTCACTGGTCTGATTTTTCTTCTGATGTAATAGGAACTTTCAGCTTTCATTAATTTATCTTATGACTCCCAAACTCAGGCCATTTTTTATAAAGTGGTATTTGGGGTTTTTTTCAGAATGCAGATCTAAGATCATATTCTGTACCAGAAAATAGTTGTTGTCTTCAGCAGCAATTTTGTTCATGCCTGCCCTGCTCAGCCCCTACTGCTCATGGAGACCTTCATCCAAGACCAAATCATGATAATTACCAAACTCTTGTGATTTTTTGCATCAACTACTACCCTAGTCATGTAAGCAATTGCCCAAAATTATTTTAGAAGAAAAATTTGCTATGGAAACCAGTCTACAGTGTTGTTTTGAGAAAATCATCATTGAACTTTCAGTTTCTTGTACAGAAGCCAAAAGAAAACTTGAAATTACTTTTTTAGGTTTACATGAGATTTATTTTTTTTTCCTTCAGTTCTGGTTAGGAGTCATGTAACTGGAAGGCTCTATTTGTTTCCCAGGGCAACAGGCAACAAAAGAAAGTATTTGAGAGTTTGATTGTCCAGCAAGGATGGTACAGGAAATGTGAACAGATAAGACTGCTTTAAACCAAAGGTAAGCATTTACATATAGCACTTTAATAAGAGAGCTCAGCTGAGATTTGAATGTGTTGGCTAAGGGAGAGTAAAACAACCATCTGCCTCCTCACCCAAAGCAAAATCCTTTCTCATTTTTGCTTTAAAGTAGACATTGCATTTACCCCTCTTTTATATCCATCAGAGTATTAGTAAGAAAACCTGGAACACAGATCATCTGCCCTAGAACAGAAATGGAATTATTTTTTTCTTTTTTTAGTAAGTGCTATCACATAATCTCACCGTAGAAACAACCCGCTGTTATCTTGTCTTGAAAACATGTGCTTGAGGAGATACATCATCAGCTTTCACTTTAGATGGAGAAGCTCTTCCTTCAGAAACAGAAAAGCTTAACTAACATTGAAAAGAGCAAACTGCTTTTGCCACTTGCTCCTCCAAAACATGTACCTTCTGTCCTCAGAGCAGCAAAAGCAAAAAGGAAACCCAAACAAAAAAACTGAGCAAATGAGCACACTAGAGGTTGCTTATTTCATTGTGAAAGTTTTCTGTTCCCCTACAGCACACAGCAGACTCAGAAGTGAATTATTAGTGAATGGAGATTCACATTATTAGTGAATGGAGACCTTTCATGTCAGATGGCCCAGCACAGAAGCAGGAACAGAGCTGGAATGTTACCAATGGAGACATCTACAAGTGCTTCAAAACAGAGACACCACTACAATTATCAAGTCAAGTGTGTTTCTTTGCACAGTACAAAAGAGAGAGGCTCCAGGCAAAATGAGTTGCATCAGGATGTGATTGGTTTTTTCTGATGTGTTAATTACTGGCAAACATGTTTGTCTGCTGCTTGGCACATGCGGCTCACACATTACAGGTGCAACCATTTCTTTCTCTAAAGAGAGAAATTTTGAAAATCCCAGCTTTTTCAAGCATGTTTTAGGTAAGTGGCAAAGCTTGGCTACCCCATTTTCAAATTCTGTACCCGGATTTATTACTTGTTATGTTCTATTGCATATATGATAAAACAATAGAGTATTATATACTATGAATTTGGATTATATGCCTAGAAAGTTAATGTAAGAAGAGAGAATGAGATTGTAGCAGGATTTTCTTCCCTTTTGTCCCTGTTTCTGATTTGGTGTGGTCATTTGAGACTAAGGAATGACATTTTTAAATGAGCATGTGTTATCTGAGATTCATGAGAGTGATTTAGGAGCCAAAGGGAAGAAAACCCCAAACCTTAAGTCTTACTTTTTAGTTTTTTAGAGACAAGCAAATGCTACTGATTTAGTCTGATTTACTGATTTAATGTCTGCTTCCCTTCTTTTAGGAGTGTCTATAGAGTTTTTTTCCATAGACATCGATAGCAGTCCCAGTGCCCTGGATTTGCTACACCACTCACACATGGCTCCTGTTTCCTGGCTACCTCTAGCCCACTTAGCCCTGTGTTAGCAAAGAGTGTTAGCATTTTAAGGCGTTTAAAGGCATAAGAACAGGAGATTTTTAAGGTATAGTTGTGAGGGAGTAGACAGGTATTCAGAGAGATGGCTGAGGCCTAGACATTCCAGTAGGTGAGTGTGTTGGAAGAGCCCAGTTCTCACTGTGGAAGCACTCTGTACACACAGGCATGTCTAGTCAAGAGTAGTGAAGTGATGTAAAAAACCGGGAATTTTGGCTGATGATCAGGAAGTCTCTCTGCCTGTTGTGGTAGACAGTGGAATATTTTGTTCTGTCAAGGAAGCGGCGGAAACAATTGTTTGAGTTGTCTAAAGCAAAGCTAAACACATTTCTAATGAACACACCATAAGGAGTAATCAAGTATTTGTAGTGGTGATGCACTTTTAAGCTTAGGATTTTTTTTCCATCCATGAAGAAAACAAAACCAAAACCAACTCCACAAGGAGTTTACCAAAAATACTTGACATTTTAAAAGCCTTTATAGCTTTACTGTAAGCATGGTTTTGTAAATGTTTGTAGGTTTTATTTTTTATTTATATTTACTGTGAAATGTCAGGAGTAGTGCTTCCTAAACAATTACAGATAAGTTTCTGAAGGAAAGAAACTGTTGTGTTCAGAATAGCTTTTTGCTAAACATACAAAGTAAGCTGTTAGGGTTTTTTTTCCTTGTCCTCCTTTACCTCATTTTCCCAGTGTGTTTTATAAAGAAGGGGATCATGAGGAAAAAATTAAAACCATTAAAACCACCCAGAATTACTGAATTATTGAAAAATGTCATTTCTAGGGGTCAAAAATCTATTTGACGTCTTTGAGTCAGTTTTTGGGGTGAAGATGGTGGGGACTTTTTTGGAGGTGGAGAGCAGGAAGATCTTGAAAACTATTTAAAATTATTTCTCTTTTTTTAGGTTACCCGTGGCTTAAAAATACTGAAAGACGGTGGTGGTGGGTGAACCTCAGTGTCCAGACTTGCAGGCGTTTAGCCACCTTCTTAGTGCTATTAAATCTTTTCAGGTGAGTTCATTGCCAAGCCAGGTGTGTGTAAGTGCAGGAGGGGGCTGATTTACCTCCCACCAATAAACCTGCCATCTAAGCAGTGTTTTTCCAGTTTCTAACTCATGAAAGCATGGCTGGGACAGCCCCATATGACAGCCCTGTCCTACACTGACAGCACTTCTGAGAGGAAAGCCAATGTCTTTACAAACAATTCTACGGGTGAAGGTATGGGTGTGAAAATCTTTGCAATGGGTCTTAATGTCTCTACTGACTTTAGGCAGCAGGTTTGTTGCTGAGCCCCGACAGCTTGGCTCCTGCAACAGACAAGGCTCTGCACAAGCCTGAACTTTGGGGTAAAATAGTAGGTTCAAGGAGGGAACATGTGGTAGGCGGTTCAGGAAGGCTGTACCTTCCTAGTACCTCAGCCAGTGGGGAAAGGAACAGGACACCATGCGGCCGGGAGTCTAGGATAAAAGAAGGCTGCACCCTCCGGAACGTCGAGAGAGGAAACCCCGCGGGCGTGTGACCCGGTGGATACTCTTCCTGTATTCGAGTAAAGTTGCAGGACTCCTCTGTCTCCTTTTGGACATAAACCTCTGTTGTTTGTGGATTTTCCTGACACTTCAGTCCCAGTTTCATTGCATACAGCTTTCAAAGCCATGAACTTAGCAGCTGTAAATTTATTATTAAATTAGCTTTAATAAAGTTGTTGACCCGCTTAGCTGATTTTCTAGCTTTCCTCTGTGACTTTCTGAAAGCCAGCTTAACTGGCTTTAACATACCTTTAAACAGGAGATTAATGGATCTCATGATTAAATTCAACTTGGAACCAGTCAGTGACAAAATCAAACAGGAAATCTGAGAGAATGTCAAATATGTGTAAAGTTGGCATCCACCATTATACTCAGGCGTCAAAAAATTGGATGGAGTTACAAGTGTCTAAAAATTTTAGGATAGATTTCAAATTATTGAAAACTGCGGTTTTATGGAGATACTGTATTTTCTGATGAACTTGGGATGCTTTTATTCCACTTGAAGCAGGACTGAGCAATCAATTTGAAAACTTCAAGCAACATTAGAGTTAAAAAACAGAGCCCAGGAAGGAACCAGCATTCTCTGGGAATTGAAATATTGAGTTTCAGACAGCGGTAGTACAGAAGAGAAAAAGCACTGGCAGACTGGACACTGCTCAGGATGAGTTTCATGTGTCTACCCAGAGCAGGCAGCATCTGCTAGCCAATGTTTGGTCCTGCATGCCCAGCCTCAGCAAAATTAAGCACCAAAACTCTGCTGGGCTCTCTAGACCAACAGTGTTTCATCTTTCTTTTGGAAAATCCAACCCTTGAGGTAATAGAAGAAAATATTCTTTAGGCTGGTAACAGGCACCAAAACCTGGACGCATGTGAGGAACCAATGTAACTTTTTTCCATGCCTCACCATTGTCCAGGTTTGGTGCTATAAATCCATTTTCTGACATGGGATGGAAAATCACTGTAGAATTTTAAGGTGTGCAGGAGGCAGTGGGGACGCGTAAGGGGGGCGGGGATGGTGGCCATTTTAGGGGCTCTAAGCAGACAAGGCCTTTAGAAAATGGCGGGAAGCCGTGGCTGTGGGCGGACTTCACCCGGCACTCAGGGAAGAAAAAACTCAAAATTCCTGCTGCCCAGGAAAAATTCCCCCTGACTACTCAATGGGACTATGGGAGGAGGTTTAGCACATAAACACGGTTAACTGTGCTACAACAATGACTCAGGAGTGATGATTCAGTCAATGGAGACCTCTTTATTTTATTGTAAGATTAAGCTGTTGTATCAATTCAGAGTGCTTGAGTTGCTGGAGCTGATTATTTTCATTATTTTACAGGATGAAAGTATAACAACAGATCAGCTTCCACTCACTCAAGCCTACAGGTATCTTTCTGCCAAAAAGAATCTTGCTTTTTGGAGTGTGAAATGAAGTTTGTGTCTTCTCTAAGCACTAATCTATCAAAAGGTGGAAAGTTTTGTGGACATTTTTCTTTGGGTTCTTTTTAGTGCTGCTTTCAAAGCATCTGCTGTTTCCTTTATGAGGTTTTTCTGCAAAGTTGACCTGGAATTCAAGTAAATTTTGAAACGGATGCACACCCAACAGCCTGATTTGGGTGTCCTACAGGGGTGGATGGGGTACTGCAACTTCATCCAATTCTTATATCTACTAAGCTATTTCTGCCATGTATGGAGGAAGTCTTGTAACTAGTGCCAGCTGAATGTTTTATATTAATGGTAACACTGGGATTTCAGAGGGAAAACGCTTCCTTGTCTTCCTTACTCCTGGTGACAAGGCCAAATAGTGCTAATGTCAGCTAGGATACTCAGTTTAGAAAAGGAAAGGAGAGGAGCTGGCTAGGTCTCTATATACAGACAAAAGAGTCTTTGCACAGTAAAGGAGAATCTTTCTTAGGCTGTCGTCTCAGGAGCGACCTGACTTATCCAAGTATGAAGCATGGATTTTTTTGGTTCTGATCCTTAGGGTTCGGGGAGAGTTGTGTTACTTATGGAGTACAACGGAAAATCTTTAACCAGCAAAGAGACTTAGTCTGCCTTGTTTCACCTGAGAAACATTAGGAGTAGTAAGTTAAATTTTACCTGTCTTGCTTATTGTCCTGCTCATATATGTGAATTTCTCATCCCTGTGACTGGAGAGCTGACTATTAAAGCAGCTTTCTCTCTCCTCAGGTTTAAAATTATGTTTTAAGTGTTCAAGTGAGTCTTTCTGCCTTTATTTGTTTAAATTTTCAGATTTCAGAGGAAGGAACCAGGGAGACAAGACTCAAAATAGTTGCTGTAGAAGGCAAGTAAAGAAAAGCTTTCACAGCTGTAACTTGATAAACTGCACAAGGTAGGAAAGCTAAAAAATGTTAATGTGCAGTATTTCTTTCTTTTTATTTAACCAATGTAACAGTCAGAAAGTTTTGAGGAAAAGCATAATTGTTTACATTTTCCTGTTTGAGCACTGCTGAGAGGACGGAAGCCATCTGAGAAGCAGCCTTGCCCTGCCTGCAGGTGTGGTTCTGCTCTCCTCCTGGTTACTGAGCAAACTGGTTCCTGCAGGAATGCCTCCAATTTTTTTCTCTTGGGTGAAAAGTTATTCTCTCCTGAGTCTCTCTGTGTTAATATTTTCTTTCTAAATTTTGAGCTGAAATTACAGAGAGAAACAGCAATTTATTTATCCTTTTTTGGGGGAGTAAAGTTTGATGCTGAGAAATCCACTTGTGCCAGCAAGAACGAGCCCTGGCGTGGCTGTTGGCCGCCTTTTGACTCCCTGTTGGTGAGGAAGGTTGGCAACTCTGCCTGGCAAAGACCCTGGCTTAATCCAAGGTGTTCATCTGGATGTATGTAACACTAAGACAATCAGTTTATGGCTTCACTTGGGAGCAACTAAGGGGAACATGATATGCTCCCTGAATTGGGAAGTTAATGACCTTGGGATTCTTGTTAAAAAACAGGGAATTGAAGAATCAGATGGTCTTCTCTTGTTGTCCAGCAAAAAAAAAAGAAGAAAAAAATACTCATTTTTTGGAGCATAAACTTCTCCTGCTTTTATCACAGCTTCAAAAATATTAGAGATTTAAGAGATATTTTCAGCCTTTGAAAACCAAGAATAGTAATGATTTGATGCCTTGTGGTGTTTTTTCTGCCAAAAGATGTTTTTACTAATCCTTTTTTAGCAAAGAAAACAAGAAATTTTCTGCCCATCTTTTGGGGGAGAAGGATTAGAGAGTATTAGCAGACTGATAGAAGACTGCAAGTCTTCCAATGAAAGATTTCCACAGCAGTCTGTGTTTTGACAGAAAATAAAATTAAAAACTCTAAGTAATTCTATTTCGTGTCAACTCTGTCTGACATAATCTCTCTTTTTGAAAATTGATGGCCTCTTTTCCCACTCTGGCCCAGTTACAGAAAATAAGTATTTGAATTTGATATCTTGTATTTCTAAGCCAGATAGAAATCTGGGCCTTGGAGAAAAAAAAAGAAAAGATCTGTGCACCCTTTTCTGTTTGATACACAAATCATCTGAAGTAAATGTTTATGTAATTTGATGTAGGGTTGCATTTTGAAATAACAAATTCCAATTATAATGGTTGTGGCCTGATACTTCTTACCATGATTTTCAAGGTTAGCTGCATGGATCATTTAGAGCATAATATAGATATAAAATCTTTTTTAGAAGGTTTTTGCATGTGCATGCAGCTGGTGTGCTGCTTATTTATGACCTGTGGGAGAATTCAGTGTCCTAAAATGAGAAGAGGTTTTAAGGCATTACTGTGAGAGTATTGAGTAGTACTAATGGTTGTGAGTTTGTTTAGTGACCTGATGAGTAAAACTCTACTGTGTGAGCAAAGCCTGATCTGTCAATATGTGGTCTTAAATAAAAAGGAGCGGTAGGAGACCTTTAAGCAGTTATCTCTCTGAGAAAACTGCAGGCTTGGTTTGCTGATCAGAAAATCAGAGCTCTAGAAAATTCCTTCAAGGACACAAGAAAAAAAACTCATTTTTATTTTTTTTTGTTAATTTTTTTTAGAAAAATAACCACAATATATATTAGTGAAAGAGGAGGATAAGAAAAATATGAAAGGATTTTTTTGAAAGTGGGAGTCCAGTGTGAGTGGCCAGTGAATGGGTGTCCGCTGTCATGACTTGTTGAAGGAGAATGCCAGGGCCCAACAGGTTTCCCTGAGCTGAATTTGTGATTGTCCCTGAGGCAACTGCAATCAAACTGATAATAATTAATTCAGATATCTGAAGTTCACCCCATTTGTTTGAACTGAAGTGAATGAGGAAGCTCTGACATGTCAGTAGGATTAAGGAGGCGGGGAAGTGGTGATGGACAGGGCTTTGATCAGCAGCGCATCCTCAGCCTGCCTGGCTTGCCACACCCTTCCCTTTAGGGCCTGAGCATCTGTGGCGATTTTGCTTTCTTTCTGATCCTCATGCTTTGGATTTGCATCTACTTGGTCCCAGTTTTACGTAGATAACTTTTGAAACTGTTTTGTGCAGCCTCCTTTGGATGAATAAATTGCACACCCAAGATCATGAAATACTGGTAAATAAAAGTGCAAGGGATCTCGGGAAGGATGCAGACAAAGGAGTGGTTAGGATAATTTCTCAGGAAAAACTACTTCAGTCTTTTATTTCCACATCAGATGTTTCAAGAACTCCCAGAAGCATTTTGTGGTAGAACAAAAGCCTAAATAATGTTAGTGCTTGCCAGCCCCTAGTCATTCCTGTAAAATTCATGCCTTGCATCTCTCTCTGCACTCTTCAGATGAATCAGCATGACCTCACAAAGCTCAGAGCTCAGTTGTGAGCGATATCGCTCTGTATTGTTTAGTTGGCTCTCCAAACGCAGCTGCTGCTTTTGCCAGGATGATTCATGTCCTTTTTCTGACCTCTCAAGCTTGTCCAGCACAATAATTTGTATAACAACTGTCTTGGCCACCTAACTTCTTTCCTTGGATGTGAAAAAGTCATTTTTTCTATTGCAGCCACTGTGGATGTGAGTGTATGTACATATGCAAGGGGGAGTACAAGAACCAAACCCTTCCCCCTGCTTGTCTAAACTACTTTGCTCTTGACCTGTTGCATATTGTGAATTTACTCTATAATTTGCTAAAAAAACCCCAAAATTGCAGGCATGAAAGAATTACATAGGTTTTTAAGCACTGTATATGATCCCTGTAGCAGGTACAGGTTTGACTGGGAAAAGTTTTATTCACTTTGCAGAGTTCTCCAGTACCACCCACTACGTGTGTCCTGGTCACAAATTCCCAGTGACCTCCTGCAGTGCCTGGCACAGACCACCATGCCCAGGAGGCACCAGTACGGTGTGCTGGGACAGATCTCAAGTATTTTCAGATATTCTGAAATTATTTTCTCAGCCAGAGTGAACCTGAGGAGACCCAGAACCTTGCTAAAGTGCTCTTCATGCCTTGCCAGTCTTCTTGAGAGGACCAGCAGTGCCAAATGTGGACCTACAGCTCTGAGCAGCACCCACCCAGAAGCCTGGGGACCACCTAGATATGGCCATAAGTGATAAATGCGCAGAACTCTGGAGTTACAGTCACAAACTGCTTGGTATGTAAAACCCTATCCTGTGTGTTCCTACACTTTAGTAAAAAGTACTTTCTGAGAGGCAGTTTGCAGCCAATTGTTCATGGAAGCCCCAGCTAGTCTGGCTCAGGGATAGTCCCAGTTGCCATGGGCCTGGCACAAAAAAATGGTTGTTTGGCTGAGACATACAGTTGCAGAGGCTGTAACATGTCACACATTCTTTTTGTCAAACATCAACTAAACTAAGCTTGTGAGACAGCTTAAACCCTTGTCTGCCTTCCCTCTTTGCATCTGCTACAAATACAAATCATAGTACATTTTGTCTGGTGTCACTTAATGTCCTTGTTTTCTCTCTTTTTCCATTTCATGCTTATTCTTTACTAAGTCATTCCAGCAATATTTTTAGTTACTTGTAAAGAGATTCAAAATCAGGCATTTTATTTTTTCTCAGTTCATTGTTGTAGCTTGTTTTATGGGAGTTTTAGCAGAGTGACTTGAGAGTAAGCAAGGTTCTTCCAAGTGGTGGCACTTTGAAATGTGTATGTGGGATTTGGCAGATCTTTTTCCTCCTTCTTTCTTCTTCCTCCTGCTTCTTGGGCTAACAGTCAAAAGGGTAAAAATATCACCTGTCTGGGATTTGCAGCACATATGATAAGTCTCCAGCAGGTGTGAATAAGCATAGCTTTCTGCGGCAGGGCATGCCCCCTGCTAGCCCAACGCCAGCCACGTCAGTGGCTCCAGGGCAGTGTAATTACTTTCTGGTGAGATTTCAATCAAAGGTGTTTTGAAAATGAGCACTAACTTCAATTGCTTCTGCTTTCCAGCTGCTCAGGAGAAGGTTGTGTGGGACAGACAGCAGTGAGAAATGTTAGGAGCAAACCCTTACAGCAGCAGGGGGCACGGTGGTCAGTGGCCCAGGAGTGTGCTGCGTTGCCTAACGTGCCTGCTCATGCATGAACCCAGAACTCTCAGAATTACTTCATATATATTTTCAGCTTAAAATTTGGAGAGCTTCTGTCTTATTTCTATACAAATAGAGTTGACTGTGTGCCTGGGCATGTGAGCATCTGCACCAGGGACTAATTTACACAATGTGCGCATTTTTTGGGAGCTGTGGATTCTATTTTGGGTTAAAGAAAACAAAAGGATGAGAAAAAGTAAACTTAAAAAAGATCTGTGTCTTTTTTTTCTTTACAAACGTTGCAACTTTTGAGTATAAAAGTACTAGTGTTTACAAACAGTTCTAAGAAGTACAGGAGCCCAGGAAAGATACTTTATAGCTATAGTTTGTTTACTTGGATAGTCTGAAATGAACAGGGAACAAGAGATGGCTTTTAACAGAGGAAACGTGTGTGGGAGGATTATGTATATAGGAAAATTACAGCAGTTAAAATCAAAGAGAAGTCCTTACTGGCTATTTAGAGTATCATTTTGAAGTTAAAGACAAATATCAAAACCACAAAAACTTGCGAGCTTTGATATGGAGGAAAATGGAATGAGCGGAAGGAGATGCAGGAGATTTTTTTCCATAAGAATGATGGTGGGAATTAGGACCAGAGTATGTTAATCCATTGGTTTAGAACACAGGAATTTGAAAAAATGAACAGAACAGTGCACAAAAATGACCTAGAATAATTGGTTAGTGCTGCTTAATATTCATCTAGTTTCTCTGACATTAGCCTAGATTTAGCTTGGTTATGTAAGTGGAGGCATTTTAGTCAGTCTTTACATCTAATGGAATATTGGTTTGAAACAGGTTTTCACTTACTGAAAACTCCCTACAGAATGCCCAGAGCCTCCTCACTCGGATTTCTTTGCTGATGAGGTTGTCTTTTCTTTGGGTAGTACCCTGACAAAGAGCCTGACAATCGAAGTAGGTCAGTACTGACTTGACTGTGCGAGGCACCGATGAGGAGCAGGGTCTTGCTGCTAGAACAGGCCAGCCATCTGCCTGTTTGCCTCTGGAAAAGCAGTTAATAACTTCTGGTAAAGTCTGCTTTTAGCAGTGCATGTGACTGTACAGATGTCCTAAGCGCAGCAGGCAGGCAGTTTAGGGATGCCTGTAAGTAGTAAAGAAGGTGCATAGATGGGCTATTTGAGTTACACTTGCAGCCACCGTAGGGAGCTCCACACTGCCGGTAGCACCACTTAGAGAGTCAGGCTGAACAAACCGAGCAAAGCGCTAAAAATTAAATACCCTCAGGACTTGCTCTACACATTTTGCATATGTGCATATGCATATGCATATGAGCATATCCTGACAGACTCGCCTCCCACACAGCCACTGTAAGAGCAGCCCAGGGAGGGCAGAGGAGGATGAGAAGAAGCAAGGGGAAAGAGAGGAGCCAGGCTGCCGCACTAGCAAAGCCGAAACAGAACTCACTCACTCTGGTGCAGTGATTCGCGGTGCCTTCCTCTGTGCACGGGAGTCCCTCTGAGTGCCGACCCTGACCTCTCAGGGAAAGGCTGGTGCGCTCCGGCACGGGTTATTAATATGCAGACCGCTCCCTCCCCACGACCGCCTGCATGAGTCACCTCCTCCCCCTGTCTCTCTCACACACAGCGTGTGCATCACTCCTGATAACGAGCAAGCTTGCTGACCTGAGGGGCTAGCAGGGCAAATGGAGAGCTGAAATTCCTTGGCTTACCTTCAAAGGCAACTTTAAAGTGATAAAGTGACATTGAAATCTATATAATAATAATACTAATAATAATAAATAAAGACAGGCACTAAGGAGCTGAGTCAGATGATAGGTGTTTTTCCTAAATGCAAAATGTGTGGAACAAGCCAAGAGATGACTTAGGTAGATTATTTCTAACTAATGTGAAGCCCTACAGTATTTGATCTAATTATAGAACAATGCCTCAAATAGCTGCAAATGGAGGGTCAGATACAAAACCAACAAAAACACCCCAAAACCCTTCACCACCACCACCAAAAAACCCTAACTCCTAAGCCTTTTACATAAAGAACCAAATGTGATTTAAGTTGGTGTTTTTTGAGTTTTGGTTGGTTTTAGTGGGTATTTTTTTTTTTTTTTT
>VYZT01001941.1:31266-103115 GCA_013400735.1 Pomatostomus ruficeps
TTTTTTTTTTTTTCTGTCAGTGAAGAAGGATTCATGCAAACTGTGTCCATGAGTAATGCACATTAGTAGTTAGGGCTGTCATATTGCTGCTTCTCATCTGTTGTGGATGTTGTGCTTTTCTGTTTGTTTTTCTTTCTCCTTTCCATTGTACTTTGGCCTTAGCAAAGTCCATTCGACATTGCTGTGCTTTGCTCTCCTCTGAGCGTGGGACCAGAATGCAGGGGCATTGGAGCAAAGTTTTCTGATGCTGTAGTCTGATGTGTACCACACAAATCTGCTCTGAGGCCGCCTTCACTGTGTATCAATGAACACTTGTGTGTGCTCCCTGCAGGTGCAGGGAGTGGTGCTACCCAAAGCACTCTCTCCTGGGATGAGGAGGTGACAGATGATTTTGGCTCTCACTCCTAATCATTTGCCACAAGTCAACTAATTTTCATGTAATACATGTTTTTGCCTGATGTCAACAGCCAAGTTTTCACCAACCAGCAGCTTTCACAGCTGAGAAAAAAATTTACAAGAAGAACCCCAATGTGTCTTCTAACAGGAGCTGATGTAGACTGAGTGATAAGCCAAATTGCTGAGGCTTACCTTGGTGGTGGCACTTGCATGCTTTTAGATTTGCCTTGGCTGCAGATTTGTGCTTTAATATTCCTTTTCTCCAGAAGGTCAACATGGAGGTGGTGGTTTTGAGTGTACCCTAAAAAAGAAAGTTTAAAGTGCTGTAATACCATATTTCATCAGTTTTTAATTGTTGGTTTTTGATAACACAGCCTGTACAAGGTAAAAAAATTCCTTCAGTTGCAGAGAAGCAGTTTGAGACCTTTTCCTCATTTCATTAGCAGAAAACTGAAGGAATATTTATGGTTCTCAAGCAAATGGAATTTGAAAGGAACTTACTTTACAAATGTTTGCAAATTTTGAGTGACTAGGAACTTTTGTTTGTTTTAAGTTGGAGCAGAGAGTGGAACACAGCAATATATTGTGGGATCTGGTTCTCAGCCTTCTCAAAGGGAAGCAGAAGGTAGTATTCTCCAGGAATTGTTTTTAACAGTTCACCAGTTTACTCCTACCCTGGCAAGGTTACCAGTGATAATACATGGTAAAGCATTAGTAAGCACACTGGTAATTTAACTTTTACTTTCTTTGTGAGCCATTGAATGAGTTAAAACTGTACTTTCATTCCAAGTGTTCCATTCATTGAGTTGGTATGAAACACAAGTAGTCCTTTGTGCTGCAATCATACCTTCAATGACTAACAAGGCACAAAAACCCCCTATTGCCCTTTGTTGTAGGAAATCTTTAATGTGGATCAGGGAGAGAAGATTTCCAATCTGTGGCAGGACTGTGCTGGGACCAAATTTTTCACTTCATGTTTTGAACAGGTAGCTCAGTCTCTGTCCAGTGGAAGTTGCACTCAGGCCATGCATCACGGGCAGGCATTATTCCCTCCCCTCACTGGTGCTCTGAGCACCTTAAGGTCTGACAGGAGTGTGGGTATGCAAATAGGGGAATTTACAGAGGCTGTATGAGGAGCACCTATTACTCAAGCTGAGTACAGCTCTTTATGTGATCAGGAAGGAGGTTTTCCTAAGGAAAAAGTAGTTCTTCCTTTCTTCCCGATTCAGCTCAGTACATGTGATCAAATAAATTCCTGTGCTTTCTAAAATGGGAAGTGATTTGTGCATACAATTTCAAAATAATGAAGTTAGTAATGCACTGAAGTGCTCTAACCTTGGTTTCATCTGCTGATGATTTCTTACAGATTGAGCTCTCCCTTTCTGTTGCCCTGTTGGCCTGCAGCTGCTGATGAGGGCATGAAAAATTGGCTGAACTGCTCAATAAAGCAGCCAGGCTGGGACTGTGTATCCATCCGTTACACAAGGCTGCTTGCCTTTCATCTCTGTCCAACTTCTGGAAACTTCAGGGATGGGAGAGCAAACTAGTTAAGCTCATGATGTATCAAATGAAGTGTGTATAAAACCTGGGTGTGGAGACATCCATTCATGTCCAGCACTTTTCCTGGGAACAATGGCAGGGGCACTTTAATGGCAGGAGCTGCAGTGAAGTGTCTCAGGACTCAGCAGTTGGCCTCTTGCCCATTCTTTGTTTGGTCATGGAGCAACATCCACATCCCTGGTGGTCAGCTGAGCCCCATGGACAACTCTGCGGGCGTGTATCTGGCAATTGTGTGGACTCATCAAGTCAGTGAAAGGATGTTTTGCGTGTTTTATACAAGGAAGTGAGGACATTAACTCAATGACACATTTCCTTTCTTGGTCAGCATGGTGGCTCTCCTTGTGGTTTGAAAGCCCTAGATAAATGCAGAGGAAGTCACGTGGGTTAAATTTAAATCCAAGATTTAGTTTAGCAGATGTCACTTTCAGGACATTCAGATGTCCCTTTCAGGACGTTGACAGGCTATTAGGGGATCAGTACCCTCCAGGCAGATCTTCTGCCCTTTGACCCCAAAGTGCTGAGGGATCACTATTGACTTGTGACCAGACCTTCCCCAGCTCTTCTGTCCCAGCTGCTGCACCACCTTGTGCCTGAGAGCGGATAGTTAAGCTGAAGGTTTGAAACAAGACATAGCAGCTCCTGGAGTTGCCCGTGTTCTGCTGCAGGTCTCTGGTGAGACAGCTTGCTTACTGCTTGTGCCAGGAGAAACAGCCACAATTCCTGACATCTTGCCGGGATGTCAAGAGGCCAGCTCCCCAGAGCTGAAAGGGGAGTAAGCACATCACCACAGTGCAGGTTTTTCCCTGCTGGGAAGGAAATTTCAACCATTTTTTAATGGTGAGTTGACTTTTGCACTCCACAAGACGTAGCCATCTTACCCAGACTAGGAACCTGCAGTTAGTGCATCTACTTGTGTGTCCAAGAGCATAAATCCACTCAAGTCAGAAGTTTCACTATAAATTTAGATATAGTCATCATGTTCACTTCCTTAGCAATTTCCTCACCCCACCCCTGCCTTGGTTTTTTTTTTCAATTACAGTGCTATACTATTAGAGACTTGAGCAATTTAATATTTTTTATAAGATACAGGAAGTGAATAATTAAAAGTTTCATAATTTTTTAGCCACCTAATGAGGGATATTAGGCCTGAAAAATATGAGACCTGCAAACACAGCAAAGGCACTTGGTCTTTTATGTTTATATGTAATAGAACTCAACAATTTGCCTTCTCTTTTAGCAAGCAGTAAATTCAGCCAGGAACGTACACCTTCAGACAGACCTAATGTTGGACCTTTGCAGCTTAGGTTTACAAACACCTTTAACCAAAGAAATTCCAGGGGGAATATTGAAAACACCAGGTACTTAGTTTTTGACAAGTTGACTCATTTAAAGTTTATTATGAATTAATGTTCTTGTTGCTTTTTTTTTTCCTAATTTGAAATATAAAATAACAGTTAGTGTATTTGAAAACACCATCTGTGTCAATATAAGCATGTTCCTACACATGCAGCTTGCTCTGCTCATGCATATTCCATTACGTTTTTATGATATTTTGTTAAAAATATATAGAAGGGTTGCAAATGCATTTAAAAGTTATCCATTATTAATCAAATATCCCTCCAGTGTTACTGGAGCTCTAGTAAAATTCCATGCTTAATGGTCAATGAGATCATTACATGAGCAATAATGAGATTTGCTTTTGAAGCAGAGCAGCTTAGAGAAGCAATCAACTACAGAAAATCCTGCAATTTTGGGGTTTTAAGTTTAGCCTGTAACTTTTTTTTCCCTCTGCTCCTGGCAGCAGTGAGCTTTTCTGTGTGCAGTGAAAAGCATCACTGAAAGATTCATCTTCAAATTAATGCATGGAGAGCCATCAAGAGCTGTCTGTGAGACACAGTTCTTCATGTTCAGAAGTGGTCTCTTGGCTTTATTCGTAATTAGGAAGGTTCACAGCTACAGGTGGTTTTGTATGAAAGACCCTGATCCAAAGTCCGGTGAAGCTGGCATAAGGACTTGTGGGCTCTCATCTCAGGTGCTGGTTTTGCCATTGGGAATTTGGGCTGGATCATAATGGCTCATTTAGTTGGAGCATTTGGAATTACCTTTTCTAGTGTGTCTGCCTCAGCATTTCATTTAAGTAATGCTCAGTCCTGAGCTAGCTGGCAGACTATTTGCTTTATCTTACCACTTCTATTTTATGAGAAACTGGCCCAGGTTAAAAAGCCAGTTACCCTATAGAATGCATTTATCCTAATAACTTCTCTGCCTTAGCAGAGGAGCAATGACACTCTTCCCAACTCATAGGGAGTTACATGCATGCATGACAATTGAGTAAAAACTCTTAATGAATAGCCAGAGGACCCATCTCTTCAGAAGATGCAGTTCAGCATAGAGACACTGCATGGAGGTCCTTGGTGTGTCAGCTGATGGCTGACCCCTACCCCTTTGAGGTCTCTATACTCATGCTTTGTTTCCCATTACATCCTGCAGAAACTTATCATGGAAATGAAAAACCACATGGCCAAGTCAGAGCCGATCAGCTGCTTTTCTAATTTCAATTAATGTTTTGTTATCTCTGTTTAAAAGGGAAGGAAGAGTTAAGAAATAAATAACTGTGTACAAGTTGCAGAAGATAAGAGAGCTTTGTTCCTCATTTTGTACATGTGGTCAAAGCATTGATGCAAGCTGGAGATGCTGTGTGCTTACATTTGGATAGATAAATCACGAGGTTTCATCCCCTTGTGGGCCCTTGCAATTGTATCACGTTGCATGAACAACTATGTAAAGGAATCAGATGTGCTTTATGAGCAGGGGAATAATCTGTGATTCACAGAAGTAGGTCAACGCAATCAGTGAAATGTTAAGACTCGTAATGTAATGTAACATGTGCTGTCTGCCTGATTCCATCCACATCAGTTTCAGCAGAGATAACATTAGGCAAATGTGTTACTTAACAAGCAAATAAAAGCTTTTGAAGGGAAGTCTTCTTAAAAACATGAAGCCCCTTCATCTCATATATAAGTACTGGATGATCCCACTAGGAAGCCCCCAGGGAGCCCTGAACAGGCACAGGACCTGTTTACAGATATGCACTTGGAGGGATGAAGGAGGAGAAATCATTCACTTCAACATTTTGAAATTTGAGACTTCATTAAAAAACCCCAATCTCTTCACGCCATACTTTGCTATTCCACAAAATGGATCATTCAATATCACAGTTGCTTTCAAGGAAACTAAAGTGGATTAAGAACAACATGGTTTAAAACTTGGTGTGGTTGGGTTTGGGTTTTGTTGGTTGGTTGGTTGGTTGGTTTGGTTTTGTTTGTGATTTTCTTTCCGTTCTTTGGCGGGGGAAGGGCTTTGGGGTTGGTTAGTTTGTTATTGTTTTTTTTCTTTTCTGAATTATTGCTGTAGAAGTCTTCTGTTCCCAGAAGTATATGGGGCTGATCTGTCAAAGTGAGTGGGACGAAAAGATCATTGTCTAAGCCTTAGCGTTGCTGCTCCAGCAGTGGCTTTCCAGCACCAACTGCTCAAATCACAATGGAAACCAGTACTGGTAAATCCAAGATGAATTCACTAAGGGAATGCTTGTATTTTTGTCTAGATGACAGAACTTAGCCAGTTTCACAGCCAGCCCACCTCTGAAACTCACTGTGTCCCCGGTGTATTGGTATGGTGAAGGAGGATAGAAGAAATATATATAAAAACCCTGTTGAAAATACCAGGTGATGAATTGAATTGTCTAGCTAAAACACTGGATGTCTTTGGTTAAGGGTTAATTTTCAGGAAGAATTAACACCAAGGGACTGAGGCAGTTCTTGGAGCTGATTGCAGAGGCAAGAGGAAGAAGGGGTAAATCTTTGTGCACCAGAAACAAATTTAAACTCAAAAACCAGGGAAGCTGGACTGTGGAAGTCATCACAAGACTAACTGAATAGAAAATTGCCTTGAATTTATGAGCTAGAAAATGATTTATTTGTTCTTCTGTGCTTAAGGAGAAAGGGACTCTGCATGTTCTGCTTCTCAAAATTCAAGTAATCTCGCATTGGGATTGCTTGATGTTCCTCCTCCTCCTTGAATTAAGCAATAGTCTGAGGTGCTCAAGTGGAAGTTACTCAGGTGTTCTTTGTCTGAATTTACACTGGCTACGGAAAAAGTAAAGTAGGTAGGTAAGAGTGGTTTAATCTCCTCAGTTCTTCACTCCTTTCATCTCTGGTGGTTTTTGAAGCTGCAGACTGAAGCTCTTGCATAAGTGCAGCTCCTCCCCTGTGTTGCCAGATGATGTGACTGTGCTGTGCATGAGCCACACGCAGCATGAGGTGACACTTGGAGCTGGCTGGGGCTTTTGGGGATGTCAGCTGACGTGTGCTGCCCTGCCCCGTGGTGCAAAGCTTGAATTGACAGCACAATCCTTGGCCTCAGCCCTTCCTTCATATCCTTTTCTGGGGGATGCTGTGTTCAGACCTGCAGGCATGTTTTTAAGGGTGCTGGTTTCCAGTGCCTTGAAGCTCAGGGTGCAAATCCCTGGGTAACTGTGTGGTAGGCAGCTGCAATCCTAATTTGCCAGCGCTAGGGGCAGAGACCTGGAGGCCACTGCTAAAGCTTGTTTTAAATATTTTACTGCTTTATCTCTGTCTTGTGCTCCTCTACAGTAGTTGCAGGCCCAGAGGTTAAATATATTAAAGCACTGTCTTTTGTTTAGAGGCTTAAAGCACGGCAGAAGGGAAAGAGAGCTAGCATTTGGTTGATGTTAGACAGATGTAAACCGCAAAATTAATTAAAAATTAACAACAGCCAGGCACAATTAGAAAGAGAATCAGCTGGGAGAAGTTCTTCAGGGAGAGCAACAGGGATTGCCTTTGGCTTGAGACTCTCCTCTTGCAGCTCCAAAGAGCAGAGGGGTGTTTGTCCTTTTCCTTTTTCTCAGGTGCCAGGAAGCCTAAAATACCCATGGCAGCAAGTTGTGGGAAGGTGATCTGGATCAAAATGCAGTTCCCAACAGCAGCTGTGCTCCGTGTTCCAATTCTGATAACCAGATGTGGTGGTCATTATGAAAAGGCAGATCAAAAATGCACTCTCTCCTCACATTGCTTCTGTAGAGACAAAATGGAAAAAATACTGTCTTTTCTGGTAACATGCTCATTTTAGCTTTGGGGAGATATTTGGAGGTGTTATTAAGTGCCTGATAAGTTTGAGATACAAGATGTGTCTATAGCAGCAAGCAACCAGAGATAATTGCTCATAATGGTACAGTTTCCAAAGTGGCAGAGATGGCACCAAGCAAAGTGTCGTAGCTGGAGAAAGTCACTTCAGGGTAAAATCAACTAACATAAAACCAATTCAAATACTGCTTTCTATCTGTCCAAACTTATTCATAAACTTCAGTGATTTGAGATTTAATTCATATGAAGACCAGAGCTTACTCTGTCAGGATTCCTGGATTTGCCACCTTTTCTTCTCAGCATAAGAGAAAATAGTGTGAAATGCCTCCAGCTTTCCAGAGATGGGCCTTTCAAGGTCAGTATCAGTACTTCTATTGCCTCATCGAGAGAAGCCTGAAATTATCAAGATTCCTGTCTGGTGAGTTGTTCCTAAGAGGTTTCTGGGTTTGAGTTCTTGGTACTCTATCAATCATGATAATGTGAAAATGTTTATTTCTGCCCTCCCTTCTCTTTCCAGGAGATACAGACAGCATAACAGTGTCTGAGAAATATTAAGACTTTCAAACAGCCACTTTTCTTTCAATTATTTGCTCCTGTCCTTTTCTGCATAAACTGTAGACTTACAGCAGTAAAAATCAGTAGAGAACCTCCAGCTTTTGACAGATGCTGCCATATAACTGACTTCATCCATCCAGCAAATGCTGACTGCAACACTGTAAAGGGTCTACACATATTTTGTCAATAAATTCATAGAACTTTTTTGTTGTTGTTGATTTTAAAATACAGAAAGTCTTAGTGCCATACTGCAGTGGTATTTGCAGAGCACTTCCCTTTTACTGTTGGCTGTATGTAACATTGAATGACTTAGAGGATGAGAGAAGTACAATTGCACTTCAGCAGAAAAGTTTCTGAGTTTGGGTGCAAGTGCTTTGCTGACAGAATGAAAAACAAAACAAAAATTGGAAGTACACCGAGTGAAAAGAACAAGGCCTGTAGTGTTGTAGGCTTTGATATTTTTGTCATTGTGTAATGCAGAAAGGAAAAAAATCTTTGGATGTTGAAGTAAAATACTTGTTTTGAACATATTTTGGACTATTCTGTCTACCCTCATAAAACTGTAGGAAAACATAAATTGCTTGAACTACAAGTATTTTAATGTTTATCCAAAATATTTGCTGTAATCCTAAGGCTTTTGCAACATCACCTTTATCAGTAATGTTTTTTCTTAGCAACCACAGATTAATTTTTTCCAAGAGTTTTAAGTACCTGTGTAAGTTGTCCTTGTCTCTGTGATGGTTTTTATTTTACTGTTTCTATAACTAAGATTATTTCTTAGCTGCAAGTTGTTGTGATGTTGTGACCAATGTAGTGATACCTTACTGCTGACACATCTTTTGACATATTATTTTATACCACACATCAAAATTGTGAGTGTACAGCAGCCCATGAGTGATAGAGAGTATCCCCCATTCTCTATGTGTTAAATAATCACTGCACTTCTGCAGGGGTGCAGTGAGAAACTGAGAAGAGAGAAGCTGAGACAAGAAAGTGAGACAAGATAATGTATCCATATATTTTCTGTTCCATTGCTGAGCTTTTCTGGGAGTCATCATGAAACGATTCACTCCTCCAGACAATGCTCCCTTCTGTTTCCACTGATTCAGAGAGCGGCAGGAAGAGAGGAGCGGCCTGGAGGAGCTGACTGTGTTGTTAGGGTGGGGTTGAATATCAGATGTAGGTTTGCATCGGACTGGTTTCGTACGTAGAGATAAAGCAGAGGTACTGCTCTGGCCCTAAACGTTACACTGTCAGTCTGACAGGCTGCCTGCAGGCAGCTTTCTGGCCTCTTTACCAATCTCATGGCCTGTCTGAGTAAGTGATAAGGGAGTTTTTGCTCATCCAGGTAGTCTCCCGAATTTGTTAGAAGTTACCCAAGCCAACCTTGTCTTCCACCCCTCTCACTGTCCCTGCCAATCTACACACAGCAAGGGCTGCTTCTTTCCGCTCACGTAGCAATGACAGTAGCTCAAACAGGTCCCTCCTGGAAGGGGGGTGGCTGGAGCTGCAGTCATAGTCTCCAGTTGTGGCTAAGTGAGAGCTGAGGCATTTGAGAGATGACCCCTTGCCTGTGTGCAAGCAGGGCTGTAGGCTTGGTGCGTGCCTGAGAGAGAAACCAAGAGCTCAGGTACTGCTGTTGCTTTTCAGGTGACATTTTCCCCATATCCTCTTCTCTGCATTGCTGTGTTTCCCAACAGGAGGTGATGCTGTAACACTTCCTTTTGTGCCTTGTGTGAAAAGGGTGGCATCCCCTCAAGTGGTGCATGCTCTCTGCTTGCCATTGCAAAATATGTGCAGAAAACATTACAGAATGTGTTCACCACACTGTGTACATCTCCTCCTCCATACTAAAATACTTCCTGCTGAGTACTGTCCATTTTGAAATTTCCACTTTTGTTAAGATTTCTGTAAACTTACTAAGTCTCTTTCACTTTTTAGACTCTGGATTTGTACAGGCTTTCAGTAATACACATTTGCTTTTCCTCTAGAGAAATAACAAAATCACTGGAGAGTTCTTCTGACTTGTTTACCATAGTATTTAAAAAATTAAAGTAGCTTTGGGTTCTTGATTTATCATGCTTTGCAAATTTTTGAAAGCTAATGAGTTGAAGTAGCTGAAATTAAAGATACATATTCATTTCAGAAAGTTGCTATAAAAGCAAGAGGAAGAGTGTTGTCTGCCTACACCTTGTACTGCTCATCTCTCACCATAATCAAGCATTATTCTGATGGCAAAGAAGTTGAGAAGAGTCCACAGATGATGAAATCCAGCTAGTGAGGTAAGAATCCCTCTTTTCTGAGTTGTCTGTGGAGGTTTCTATCCCCAGTAGAAGCTGAAAAGTGACATTTTCCCACCTGAGATGGATCAATTACCTTCTCATAAAAAGGCCTTCAAGGACCCTACTTGAGACATAGCTAAGTGCTCTGGAACAAAAGTACAGTAAAAGTTTATCTGGAAGCAGCTGTATGTGCATGTTGGTGTTTGAAAGCAAGGTAGAATTTTGTCACCTCCAGAAGTTCATTTGTTGACTTAGCTACCCAGCAGCTCAGTTGCATTCTTCAGGGGGAAAAATAAAGATAACAAATTTTAAAGCACATTTTCTAAGTGTAGCAGTTTATACTTTCTCACAAGGTTTATTTTGCATAGATCCTTCTACTCCTAAGCAGAGAACTGAACTGAACTGCAAACAATCACAGGTAATGCAAGGATTATCTCTTCTAGCACAGCAAGTTGCTGGAAAGAGGATTTGCCCTTTGTATGCCTTTGGCTGCGAACACTTTAGCTGACCACTAAAGCAGATGACATGTTTGTTCCATTGCTGAAGCTATCTTTGACCTCATTTCCTCACGTTATCCCCAACTAGAGGGTAATCAATTGGAACTATTTGGAGTTACTTGTAGCCCAATGAAAAGTATAGACCATCCAAAAAATCATGTTACATGAGCAGGAACAAAGCAGTAATAAAATAACTCTTTAGTGTTGCTGCTGCAGATTATGGTGTTGATGGTAGAGTATTTTAGGTTGGAAGGGATTTCTTGAGATCTACTACTCCAGCCATTCTGCTCAAGCAGAGGCAGCTCAGGGCTATGGCCAGTTGGGATTTTAATAGCTCCACTACCTGTTTCTGTGTTTTACCACCTTCACAGTTAAAAAAGTGTATCCTTGATGGAAGATGGAATTTCATGTGCTTTGCTGTATATCCACTCTTTCTTCTCCAGGCTGAACAGTCCCAGAGCTCTCATCCTCTCCATGTATGAGAGATGTTCCAGTCCCTTAGATGGCTTTGTGGCTCTGGGCTGGTGCCACTCCAGTAAATCTACATCTTTCTTATAGTGGGTTGCCCAGAACTGTGACTGGAGCTGGTAAATGTACACTCACTGGAAGCAAGAACCTTAAACTGTTTGTGGACTTGTGCTCTTCTCTGGGCAAAGTTGTAATACTAAGTAAGTTATGCAAATGTAGGACTTATCGCAGGAAGGTATTGTACAATCTCAATTTCTGTAGCACTTGATATGAGCTCTTAGCACTCAACATAAGACTTTTGAATACAACACAACAGAAATGTGGAAACAACGTGGCCTCTTTATGATTGAATTAGACTTAAGCCCACTTATTCCTACATTACATCCTTGCAGTGCCAAATAGTGATGTTAATTTTTAATAAATTGAGTAGGGAAGACAGTTCATGAATGTCAAAATCACGGACATGATTCATACCTATTTTTTTCTCGTCTTCCCTGTTTGGACAGAGTCCTGGAACTGGTCTCTTCTCTTGGCTTGAAATTGGTGACTCTCTTCCCAGTCACAGGATGGGAGAGTGATTTGGTGAGTCCTGAATCACTCTTTGATTCTGAAATAGTGAGGGCAGGAGCCAGGAAACAAAGTTTCACATTATTGTGAATGATACACATGAAGAAATGTGATTCTCATCTTGTGAGTGCTGTGTATATTTAGCCTAACTGATGAAAGTTTATGAAAGTGGTGTTGTAAATAGATTTACCAGAAGAAATATTTTAACTTATTTCTAGAGATAACTATTGATCAAGCAAAGAGAACAAGGAGTGCTGAATAAGTAATCCAGCTGTATTAGACCCCTATGCCTCAGAGCATAGAAATTGGAAATATTGATATTTAAATAAAAATTTCTCCTAGCAGCACTTAGATTAAATAAATTTTAAAAAAATTAACAAATCCCTCCTAACTCAATGGAAACTATCAGTAAGTTGGTGAGTCCTCATTCCAGAAGAATCGTTTTCATCTTCCAGAAGCTAAGCACTTGTCAAATTGGCTTATCTAGCCTCAGGTGTTCAGAGTAGGACTAGTTCTTTCATACCGTGTTTTCCAGTGCTTCCCAGCTGGCATTTACTACACTGTTTCTGCCTCCCACTGCTGACACACCACTCCTACATGGTAGGTAGGGCTCTGGTCAACATGCCAAATGTACCAGAAGAGTCAGAACAGAGGCTATGTGTGAGCTGGTGTGCTTTGAAGGCAGCCTGGCAGCACTCAAGCATGGCAGTGTGGTCCTCCCATCGACAGGGACGCATCTGCTGCACGACATTTTCCTCCACGTGGCCTCAGCTTACACACCTGGGGTTTTCAGTGGTCTGACAGGTTGGATTAAGGCAATTTCTCACAGGTAAGCAATGCAGGTAAAAGGGCCTTGTGCTAGAACAGGAGAACAGAGTAGTAGTGAAGAAGCTTCAAAAAATACAGCATTTATGTCAGGATCACTTTCCAGGAATGGATAGAAAGGAGACCCTGGCCAATAGACACAGACCTATCAGAGAGGATGTGAAACACTATGGACTTGAGCTGCTTCTGTGTAAAAGACAGAGGAACACCTAAAACATACTGTAAGCTGGTTTGAGATGAATATTTCCCCCTTGAACACTTGTGTCCTGGGTAAATATTACTTGGCTTGTTGAAAGCCAGCCAGTCACTTGTAGTTCCAGTCATTTCCCTGACTGGCAGGAGGGTACTTGCCAAACTGAAACCAGGTTCGTGGGGCCGGTCAGATTAGCTGGCAGGAGATGTCTTGCCTGACAAAGGCAGAGGGATGCCTTTGTGGATGTCCTAGAGTGGTTGGACATGCCCAGGGCTTTAGGACTCCAAAAAATAGTATATGCTTTCAGAAATTATTCAACCATCAAAAGCTGCCATCATATCAATTAAATAAGATAATAATATGAGAGGAGACCTGAATTTACTCCTAATTAAAAGGGAAGAAAATAATTCTGTAGCCAGCAAGCTATTCCATATCTGCCTTTTGTAAGTCCCTGTGAGTGTTTTTTGAAAGAATTAGTGGTGGTCAGTGGGTGAAGCTCAGCTCTGACTGCAACTTGTACAGCTTGGATACGAATAAAGAATGGTTCCAAAAGAGCTGCAGGACAGGCTTCTGTCAATTATTGACACCTCAAAAGTAGGGCAAGGTTAATGCCATTGTGGGACCTCCAAAGAATATTTGTAAATTACAGAAGAAGAGAACATGACAGATTATCAAGCAATAAGCTTAAGGAATATTGGATAAAACTACACATAATTAAATCCAAGATAAAAAAATCAAATATTTGTTATAGGAACACTTAATCAGGAAGGCTAAGGCAAACTACTCTTTGGGAGTAGTATCCATGGCAACTGGGACAAAAGTTAATATAAAAACAGAAAAGCAGTTTTCCAGCCCACATCTCTTGCAAATACTATCTGCAGGGGGAAAGATATATGCATATTTTTGTAGGGTTGAATCTTAACAACTTCTTTCCCTCATTGCTAATGTAGGAATCCCGTTTGTCTGAAATGAATGTTTCTAATTATATATTCATGAAGCTGCATCTTGAACTTAAATGCGTCATAGCTAAGTGCTTTACTGAACCTAGATGTAAATGAAAAGCTTGATAGAATAAACTATAAATAGCTTCTTTAAAAATCAGCTTCATTTGGAAGCTCATGCTTGAGTGAATGATTCCATTTTCCATAAACATCTACTCAAATTTACAAGTTGCATGGAGAATTAAATCGTTATTGCACAGCCACAAAAGAGCCTCATTGTGGCTTAAATTTTCCACGTGTCCGGCATGTTATAATGTTTGTACTAATTAACTTGGCGTTTCATGCTTAGTTTCAGCTTCTAAAATACCTCACTGCACTGGAGATGTTTCTGCTTTCACCTCTGAGGCAACTGAGCTCTTATGCTGGGAAGTGCTTGTGCGCTGGCAAAAGCTGATGCTGAGGCTGGATTTGTGGATGGCACTTGTCTCCTTGTCCCAGGCTGTGAAGGCCCTGTGAAAGCAGGGCTTTTAGGCACTCAGGAAAGGCCCCCTGGCTGGTACAATTGATCACACTACTTTGGGTGGCCTGGTGAACTCGTTCATGGCATTGGTTTATGTGTGCTGCATCTCTTGAAAATAATGCTGTTTTCCATTCTTGCTGTGTATGGCCAGTGCAAAATATCCTGAGTGCCTGCTACCTTTTGAATAGCAACATAATATATTTCATAAGAAACATATAAAATGACTAGGCAATGAAACAATTAATTGATTTTATAATGAAGCATGAAATCAAATAGACTTTGAGATAGAGTTGAGAGGAGCTGGTGTCTGATCTGATTAAGATCAATGTTATTTTCTGCTTGTTAGAGCCCAAGGGCCACGGGTGAAGTCATTGGTTGTAGCTTGGCGGTCACAGAACAGTTTGACAGGTTTGACTTAGTGATATATAAGCGACAGCTCAGTCTTAGGAGGGCCATCAGTTCAACAGGGATGCGGTTGTTCTGATGTGACCAGATTTATATCATGGGGAGGAAAGTGGGACTGCAAATAATTTCATGGGTTCTGTACCTTTTTGATCACATCAGAAGTTCTTTGCTGAGCTGGAATGAGGAATTCATTGTCTCCTTCTGGTTAAACAAATGAGTGTACTTTGCAGAAATCTTAGATGTCAGTAGAGTCACGAATTTCTTGGGTTTAAATCATGACAGTGAACAGCAGGTCCAAAGACATTCAAGATGCTCAGTTGCTTTTGCCCTGTGGCGTGGCTTGGTTTTGTTTTCTCCATGGTGCTTTCCATGCAAGTGCCAGCCTGGGAAAGATGATTTTAAGAGGGTAAGGCTTTTCTACCAGGGGGATGTTTTGCATCCACCTAGTTCCCCATGGACTTGTGTTTGCAACATCAGGATGTAGTTGATAAATGTCTTTAGAAGATTTCTTTGGTTTATAGCCCAATAGAGACATCTCAGCTCCAGAAAACTGCAGTTGTATCACGGAGTAGTGGCCTGGGTTGAGGAAATGTTCTTTACTTTCAAGTATAAGCAGAAAATGTTAATAGAAGAATTTCTAGGAGAGTAATAATTACTGTCACCTGATGCATGCTACAGAAATCTGTCAGATTGAAAGGGATCATTATGAGAGCTAAGCAGGATTTAGAATTTACCCCTGCACAAGGAAGTCCAGTATTTGCATGCAAAGCTTTGCTGATATAAAATGCTCATATTTCAAGGGTTTTTTTCTCTGGGGATCAACGTTCTTAAAAATCAAGAATTTACCAATGTAGAAGTATTTTCAATGTCAACAAGATATTTTCATACTTCAAAGTTTGTAAAATGCACATGACTTGTATTACTGAAAGGCACTTTTTAACTTCTTTGCTTATCCAGATTTTCCCATTTTCAGTGCCTTGGAGGAGTGGCCAAAGGGAATAGTATTCTTTTGGAAAATAAATCTTACAGCTATTCTTCCCTTACCAAAATCATTTTCTAATGAATCACCTTCTTTTCTGTGACTCCCATACATCAAGCAGTTCAGGTAGAGAGATACTTGTGGTGTCATCCCTGGATGAGAATGGGAGTCAATATATTCCCTCTGTCAGAGGCAAAGGTAGTTTTCTATTTTGTTAAATTAATTAAGTCATGTCAGAGAGCTCAGCAAAATGAATTACACTAATTTCTCTACAAGAAAGCCTGAAATAAAATGCTGTTGGTTTTTTTTGGTTTTTGAGTTTTTAAAAATATTCTAGTGCAATACAGTAAATTTCCCATAAAATTTGTGCTTCCCTGGAAAATAAAGAGCTCCTGGTTAGTTCTGTGTGATACATTGAACATGTAATCAATCCTTTGTTGAGTTCTTGATTTTAGCAAAACTTTGAATGTTGATTATACTAATACATCTCTGCAATATCACACTGACATTTTTTCATTGCATTGCTGACTAAGGTATAACTAAGAAGCAGAATAAAACGTTGTGAATTTTTAACCAGGATAGAAAATGTGAAAATGAGCAACAGGTTAAGAAAAGGAAATATCTGTCAGTACGTTTTGGAAGACAGCTTGAGAGAGTTCTTAAGCGGGCAAGTCAAAGTGAAATAGTATTCGCACAATCAAATATGGCTGCAAAAGTAATCCATTTAAATAATTTCTAGCATGTTAATACATGTTTTGATACATTAAACTTACAGTGTTTCTATCCTTGATTTACCAGCAGGCTTTTAATGTGAGGCTGGATGGCATTTTGGCACTGGGGGACAAGAACATGGCACTGACACTGGAATGTGAACTACTGCAGCAGCCCCTCCTGCTAAGGGAGGATATCTGTCAGCTAGCCAAGTATCATTTCTGAAGGGTGGACCATGGGGTGAGAAGGGTGTCCGTTCTGTTGGGAAATGTCCCTGTGGAATAGTGGCACAATTTTAAGATCAAAATGTGGCAGACACTTTACTATGGGAGAAGCCAGTGCTCCATTACTCATTGTCTTCTCACTTTTCCCAGGTTTATCAAATTTCAGCAGTTCTCCATAGACCAGTGAAATAATCACAGATCTGTTTTATTCAGCTGAGTCACGCAGCTTGGTATTCCTATTCTGAGTTATGGGTGAGCGCGAAGCAGCAGTTGAGTGTAACACCACCTTATGAACATAAAACCATTTCATGCTAAACCTTACAAACAGCACTAGCTTTGTTAGCAGACTTGCCTTGTTCTTTACACTAAGCAAGAATCCTGAGGGTTTAAAGCATCATGTAAATCTGTTAGCTAATATAGGCTAGCATTAGTACAGTAGTAATACCCTAGAGGTTTAAGCAATTTTTGGTATAGTTAACATTAGAATTTTATATATGGACACTTCTTTGGCCTTAATCAAACTTAATTTCATTCTTCAAAAGGTACAAAATAAATCTACATGGTAAACATAGATTCCATGAACTTATTGAAACTATTGGTCTCTTTTTGGGAATACTTTGCTTCCTATGAAATGTGAAGGACATGCACTAGCTGGCATGCTCACCCTCAGAAATTCTGCTTTTATACTTCTCTCTAAAATGTACCAAATATCCTTTTCTCCAAACTAGTGAAGATTTAGCAGAGTCCTTTTAAACTTCAGTTAACCTTAACCAAGAAATTTATCTCTCAGTATAAGCATCCAAAAATCCATATTTTGGAAACTAAATCTAAATCTCAGGCTAAGTTTCCTGTGTACATATTTCTTATACCTTGAAGCCAGAAGTTTTTTGGAAGATATTTTTTAAGCAGCATTTTTAAAACTAAAATTAGTAGTTTGCTGACACCCTGGTTGTAAGGGTGCTGAGTTACCTCTTTTAAAAAAAAAAGTTACGAATCATTACATTTTCTAAATCAAAACGCAGTTCTACATATTCAGAGTTTTGACTGTAGTAAATCTTTTAATGAGACAACTATTAAACCAGATCAGTGGCTGTAATTGTTGTACCACAAAAGAAAAACAAAGATGTCTTCAACTCCTCTTCTTTGACTTTAATTCTTCTTTTCAATTCTGCCTGAGATGCATCTTACCTGCAGTCTTCTCATGAGATGTATGACATCACTCAGAATTACCTGAAGAATATGGTATCAACTCACCCTTACATTTCCTATCCCGAGGACCACTTCAATTATGTGGATGTAGAGAAGCTGTGGGATCAGATAAGAGAGTTACAAAATTCTCTGTAGAAAGCAGGAGGCTCTCTAGGTAACACAAAGTCAGTGGTGATCAGGAAGCAGGGATGTGCTAATGCCAGGAAGCGAATGTAGAAATCATGATACGTGCCAAATCTGTCAAGACTAATAATTAGTATTAGCAATAAGTTATGCAGTTATCATCAGATCACAAGGAAATAGCGACAGCGGATTTAACAAGATGTTTATGTAGTTAATCCTTCGGTTGATGCTTTGTTTATAAAGTGCTACAATGGTAATGAACACGTCGTGCCTTCAGTGATGCCTCAAGTGAAATGAAAACAAGTCAGTGCACAGCTAAAACCGAGGCAGTGTGGTTCTGTACGGTGCCACCCTGTTCATCACACCACCTTCCCGTTACACCACATCAGGGTCAGGGAGGTCTGGAGTGAGAAGCGCTGAAAGAAAGAAAAGGGAGAAGACACAGCCTCAGCTGCAGAGGGCAGACTTTGGCCTGTTCAGGATGCTGATTCGCGTGCCCAGATGACCAAGAAAGCCAATGACATCCTTGCCTGTATCAGGAGTTGTGTGGCCAGCAGGACCAGGGAAGGGATTCTTCCCCTGTTGTCAGCACTGGTGAGGTCTCAAGTCCTGTGTCCACTTCTGGGTGCTTCAGTTCAGGAAGGATATTGAGGTGCTGGAGCATGTCCCAGGAAGGGCAGCAAAGCTGGTAAAGGGTCTGGAGCACAAGTCCTGTCAGGAGTGGCTGAGGGAGCTGGGGGTGGTTTAGCCTGGAGAAAAGGAGGCTCAAAGGTGACCTTATCACTCTTTACAGCTCCCTGAAAGGAGGTTGTAGCTAGGTGGGGATCGGTCTCTTCTCCCAGGCAACCAGTGACAGGACGAGAGGACACAGCCTCCAGATGTGCCAGGGGATGTTTAGGTAAGACATAAGGAAGAAAATCTTCACAGAAAGGGTGATTAGACATTGGAATGGACTGCCAAGGCAGATGGTGGAGTCAGCATCCCTGGTGTTCAAGGAATGATCGGATGTGGCGCTCAGTGCCATGGTCTAATTGACAAGGTGGTGTATGGTCATCGGTTGGACTTGATGATCTCAAAGGTCTTTTGTAACCTAATTAATTTCTGTGACTTGCAGAGAACAGCTCTGTGTTGGGCAGACTTCTTAAAAGTGAGCAGAGTGAAAGGTTTAGAAAAAGAAGGGCCAATTTTCTCAAAATAAAGGACAAATCCTAGTGATTTGTGCCCTGAAATAGCCTTCCTTAGCAACATGAAAATACAATAAAGGTGGCTTTTTTTAATGCATGTGTGAAGATCAATGTTGTAAACCAACTTCTGTTCTCACTACCCTAACATAAATATATAAGACAAATTGAAGCTTGTAATATAACAGGAGAAGTTGGTTCCATGACTTAAGAAAAATGATTTTTTACTTAGGACCAAAGGCTGAAGGAGACACTGACAGGAGGAATAATCAAACTGGATTTGTATCAACAGCTTCCACTGAAAAGCAACTTTGTATTTCTCCAGGGGAGAATAAGGAAACTCTAGAATTTATTTAATACTGTTTATCTGTTATACTATGCAGTTATTTTACTTGAGTTTAACTGTAGCAAAGCTTACTTTATAATCTAACATCCCTTTATGCTCCTGAAAGAACAAAAAATGCTTTTTTCTGTAGACCAGCCTTCTCCTGAGCTAAGCAGTTGGATGGAGAGTTCAAAATTACAGCTGCCAGAATAAATTATCAATAGAGGTACAGTTAACTTCAGCAATAAGGACTGTTTCTTATATTAGAAAATGCTTTGTTTTAATTGAAATGAATTTTTATTGACGTGTGTGTATGTGTTCACGCACATGCTGGAACTCCCAGAAGTTGAGGATGTGTGATCTGACCACCTATAGTTCTAATGCAAAATTTTCTGTAGCATTTCTCCATAAAAGTGTGGTTAAAAAAAAAAAAAAAAAAGCCACTCTATTTCAAATGTTTAGAAGAAATACAAAGCCTCTTTAAGTCATACATGAAATGATCCCTTAAGCTGTCCCCTGTAGGTCACCATATCTCCTGACAAAAATCTCCTTTTACTGTGCTGTTTTAATATCTTATTCTGTCTGCTTCTCTCTCTGCCCCGCAGATTTGAGCTTTGGGGAAGAGTATCTATTCCTGAAAGTACCTAGAGCAGATAGCTGCTTCTAGATTCTGGCTATCCTTTATTCACTTCATGTTCAGGCAAAAAACTCATTTCAAAGCTTTCTTTGTTAATGATTTCTAGACCAAGAAAAACTTTGTCTCCTTTTCAGAAAACTTATACATTTGTGTTATGCTTTCTGTGAGAAATGTGGGAAAGAAGCTACTTGTGGAAGTAGCTGGTCTTGCTTATACTCCTTGCAAAGGGGAGGAGGACACCAGGTGGTGGAAGAAGCCCAGACACCTGAGTCCCACTCCAGCTGCTTTCATGGTGTTCATCAAGTCTCTTCATTTGAATGCCCTGCTCTCAGGCAAAAGGGTTTTATCTGAAAAATTTCATTTTAGTGAAGTGCTGGATTTTTTTAGTAATGTCTATTGTGCTGAGGAATGTAAGTGCATTCTGATGACTTTGGTATCAGATGGGAGAGGGATTACAGGAACTCATGTGGCATTAGACCAAGAAAGCTGAGAAAGGGTCTCAGTCTGAAAGAGAAGGAATTTTAGACCAGAGAATGTTTGGTGAAGAACAGAGTTTTTAGTAACAGGTTTTTTTTATTCTTTCTTCTGGGAAACAAAACAAATGAATGTAAGTATGAGATCTTTTTCTAAGGTATTGCTTCCAAATAGTGTTTCCTTCTTTTTTTTCTGGAACAGAATTGAAATTTTTGAAGATAAAAAGTCAGAGAAGATCCCATTTGAAAGAAAGATTCGATAATTTGTGCTTATTTTCCTTTACTTTTAGCACCTGCATTTGAAAACCAGTCTCAGATTCACATGTCAGATTGTCATCCAGATGATGTTATTCATGGCTTATTATTCTAGTACAGATAAAATTCAAGTTTCTTCTCACTTCAGAGTAAATGTACTACTATGCATCTAATTCAGTTACTGGCACACTATTGCTTCTATTTTATGAGGTAAGAATCAGCAATGGTTTTGCCATTTGTCACTGGGTCTTGAGGGATATTCAAGTCAATACTCTAGCCAAATTTTTAAAGGAGTGTGTAGTTTAAATTTCATTTTTTTCTGGTTCAGCCAGTATTTTAGGGCAATGTTATCTGAAGAACAGTTCAAACCATAGGATTATTTGGCCTAAAATCTTTGAAGAAATTATAATGTATTGTTTTTTGTGTCACAGTACAACCTGAGATCTTCTGAAACATATTGCCATCTTATGCCCTTAATTTCAGTGGGATCTGGATTTTAGTTCTCCTGGTGTAAGAGGTGGCTGGTGGGAATGGTTCACACTGAAGGCTCCTGCAGAGCTGGAATTGGTGTCTGATCACTGAGGGGGTGAGGGCAGGGCTGAGCTCAGGAAGGTCACACCGCACGTGCGTCCCTCTCCATGCTCTGCAAAGTGCCATGGGTGGAGCAGGGCAGAGCATCCCTTGGAGCGCACACAGAGGCCTCATCACTGTGTCAGCAGGGACCATCAGAGCCATGTTAGGGGCTGTGCTGGAGCCCCTGGAGCCAGCACTTTACAGGGCACAGCACTTTCTGCTAAGTGTTCAGCGCAGCAGCACGGCTGTTGCCTAACGTGTATTCCTTCTGGATTGTAGCGGTTGTCCCTCTGGCTCTACAAGGACATGGGGGTCATAGCTGCTTTACATCCAAGTATATTCTCCCATCCTTTGTCATATAGGAACTGAAGACCTATAAGGGCTTCCTTGCTTCAGTGTTTCTTTTAAAGAGTGTCTGAAATAGGGAGCCAACACCAAATTTAGGGTCCTTTTTTTTTTTTTAACCTCATTACCTGTCTAAGCATTGATATGACACTGATGCATTCAGCTGCCATGATGAAATTCTCCAGGCTGGCTTTTTACACAAAAGGATTTTGTTTTAAGCATTTGAAGTGTGAAAATGTTTCTGTTTATAGAAATAAGTCACCTTTGACCAGAAATGGAAAGCTTCAATATAGAAGATAACAAAACAACAACAACAAAATCTGTGTGACTTTCACTGCCATGACTTTGACAGCAAAAGTTGTGACTTTTAGGGTTTTTCCATAATCTATTGGAGAAAACTCTGTGATTGAATGAGGCCAGAGAAAAAACTTGTGAGTTAGTAAAAAATCAGAATGTCCTTCCTGTGGAAAACATTGCTATCTAGAAATGTGTGTTTAAACTGAGTGTTGAAAGTAAAAGAGATTGTATTTTGAGTAAGTTTACAGTATTAGTGGTGTAGCAAAATGTTGATTGGAGACCCCTGTTCCAGGACAGGTCCATTTCCATTCCGGTTCAAACAGCCTTTCCAGGGGGCACATAACAGCACTAGGAGTGGTAATTAAGAGCTCATATTCCTGTCCCCCAGGTGAGTGTCTCCCCAGAGTATTATGAAGTTGAATTCCTCCCTCGGGTCCTTTGACAAGAATTGCATTTCTTCCCCTGCCATTTTGTGTCTCCAGCAGAGATAACATTCCTTGGCTGGGGCTTGGTACCAAGGAGACTCTCCTTGGGAAGCAGGAGCTTCAAAGGCCATGAAGATTATAAACCATGGCTAAAAATTATTTTCTGTACCTGAGAAAATTAGTGTCTTCAACTGAGGAATGAGATTGGGTGTGGATCTTGACTGGGTTATTCTTTCCATGGAAAGGACTCAGGGTAAAGGTGAGACTGGGATGAAAAGTTGTGTCTGAGTCCTGGTGACTCATTGCTGCTGGTGGAGGAAGGGAATAGGAGGGATGTCAGCCTCTGTGAGGGAAGAGGCTTGGAGAAAGGGATAGGAATTATGCCGAAGCCCCTATTCATGCAGGGTCCACCAGCTCAGGTACCTTCAGCTTCTCCCTCTCAAAGTGAAAGCAAGCAAAGGTTCTGTAGGCTTGGCATAGGTGAACTAGAAGGAAAAGACAAATACACAATTAATCATTGCCATTGACACATGCTCTGTTAGTGGGGGAGGAGAAGAAAAGAGTCAAGCTTGTACAGATTTACATTTTTGCTTATGAGTGACGTGTGCATGAGATGTGTCCTAGACAAGCATTGTTGTGTCTCCCTTGTCCCTCATGACCAAACTGTAACAGAGAGATATGCATTTTAATTCTGTGATTAAGTCTAACCCATACCTTGATGTTAACTGACTGCACTCATATCCTAAAGCTTAGATTGTACCATAGATATTTAGCATTTGAAAAACTGTTGGTGTTCTATGGTGACTAACCACACCCGAGAAGCACTTGACTAAGGAACTTCTTGAGAGTTTTTCCAAGCCCTGAAGTTTCTACAATTGTTTCATTCACACTCAGCTGGCCTGACCCATGCTAACACTTTGTTTTCCTTTGTAATTAAAATATTTCCGCGGCCATGTGAAATATGTGAGACTTTTTAGAGTTGTCAGAAGCTCAGCAGGATGATATTGAGTGTTTGGACTGCAGCTTGTAACAGTCCCAGGACTAATTCCCAGATCAACCTTGTAGCTATTTTTAAACTAGTGAAAAATATGGACTGCTGAATAAATCTATTTTGCTCATTGGCATATGATTCTAATCTTGCTTTTTATTTCACTGTTGGTTATTTGACAGCTCAAAACACATTTCCAAAGTTGCCTCTTTGCCATCCCAAAATGAACATGTGACTGTAGATTACCCATCAGTCTTTGGCAGTTTTTGGTCCAACAGCACATCTGGAAAGGGATTTCGATGTCTTTTCTTTTTAAAGCTAGAATGTACCAGTTCAGTGGCCATGTATTTAGCTTTCATTGAATTTTCTTCTTTTTTCCAGTTTTTGTTCTTTTGTTTATAGGGTTTTTTAATAATCATGCTGTACTCACCTTGTTTTTTACTCTTCAGTGACCAGTAGCCATAAGTACGGACGTGATTGGACAGAAAGAGGACTGAGGTCCCTGATGTGACTGTGAGACAAGGGGAGTATGAAACTTGCTCCCATCCCACTGATTCTGTAGCTTGGAGAAGCTTTTCAGTGCAATTCTGCTGCCTTTGCCATTATAGATAGTAGTTTATAACTGAATTTAGCTGTTTTGCTAAACCTCAGTGTTCAGAGGTTTCCAAGGAGATGGTCAGGCTGTTGTCAGACCCCCGTGCCTTAGGAAGCAGCATATGTGAATAGTCTGTTGTGTGTGAAGCATCTTTGGAACTTGCTGTGTTGCCAGAAGTATGGGTGAAGTAAAAGAAAGATGACCTTGGTGAAGGCTCAGATCAAAGCTGACTGTTTAAATCAATTTAAAGATGCTTGGTTTAGATTACACATAAGAAAAAAATCTTTTGCCATGAGGGTTGGTAAAACACTGGAACCGGTTGCTCAGAGAAGTGATGAATGACCTGGAAACACTCAAGGTCAGGTTGGATGGGGCTCTGCTCTAGCTGAGGATGTCCCTGCTAATTGCACAGGGATGACCTCTAAAGGTCCCTTCAAACCCAAACTCTTCTATGATTCTCAGTGTGCAGCATCTCTTGATTGACCACCAGGTCTGTTTTGGTGCCTGGATGTTTACAGTCAATCTCTGCTCTCGCTCTGTCTGGTGGATATAACACTCAAGTGTTGCAAGGAGAGGGACTATGGCATGTGAAGGCACCTCATGCTGAGGCGGGTGCCCTGAGGAGCCGGGTCATGAGGAAGCCTGCCCTGGGCATGGCAGCTCTGCAGGATCTGTGATAAAGTCATCATCACCAGTGGTAACTGGAGAAATACTTAGCAGACTTCTCCGAACAACTGCTTAATCCAGGATTCAGCACTAGTTCCAGCTGTTGACAATTATCTTCTCCCTGTGGCTTTGCTTAGATGTGGTGTTTGTCACAATAGATCTAACCTGTTAAACAGATCCTGCTTTTTGCTCCAGCGGGGATGCCTTTAGTGTCAGATAAAATGATTCTGGTGTATGGAGGATAACGTCCTTCAATTTGTTAAATTTGCCAACTGCTTTGGGAGCCTTTGAGATGAAAGGTGTCACAGAAATGTAAAGTGCTATTATTCATCCTAAATCACTCTACTCTGTTTTCCTAAAAAAAAAGCCCAAACAAAAACGTATACTTATTTCCTACATTTTGTTCAATGTTTGGTTGGTTTCTTTAAAGCTGCACATGGAACTGCTACCACTTAGTACTTGGATCTTGACTTTGTCTCAGACATTTTATCTGACCTTTTTTAGGCAGTTATTTCCCTTACCTGTTTCTCCAGTTACTTGAGCAATCTGCTTTCTGTGACTAATTTCAAGGCACTGATTTTCAGTGCTTTCATTTGAACACACAGTGAGTTTAAGCGTGCAAGTGCAGTTCATAAAGCTCAGTGAGTCCAAACACTTTGTCTGTTTGTACTCACTTGATTGATTTACTGTATTTTCCCATGTCCTAGGATTAATTACAAACAGCTGAAATAAAAAGGCCTAATGAAGAACTAATTTTCGTGTGAGAGCAGGGAAGAGGGATGTATGAGACACAAATTCAGTAATCCTCTGGGTGGAGGTTTAGTTGTACCTAAACACTGTCATTTATGGAGCCAACTTAAATTGTCAGTCAAACCCCTGTCAGTTTAAACAAGTTTGAAGTGTGAAGAAGTTTGCTTTAGTTGGCATTTAACTTTGTCTTGGCATCCAATTCTTAGCTTTAATCAGAAGATCTCACAGAAGATAGGGTTCATTTGATCCAGCTATGTGAGGTCTTGTATGTAGTGGCTTGTCCTCAGAGAAGTTTCAGCTCCAGCTTGCAGATGTGGGAGTGAACATGAGCAAAGAAAGCAGTGCCTCAGAAAGGACATCTGAGCAGTTTGTCAGGTCTCAAATTTCAGAGAGCATTTCCAGCATTTTACTTACTTCTGTAAGGAAAGGAAAAAAGGGAACCCTCCTGTGGGTGGTAGAGGGCTGATAGTTTCTCATGTTATCTCTGTTACCTTACAGAAAATTGAAACCACACTGGAGATAAGAAACATTCGCCAGCAAATAATAAATTAACAGGTTCTGGAACTACCACTAATGTTTATAGTAGCTCCAATATTGCATATAGATTTTCCTCTGAGAGGCTATATTTATGGAAAAAGTTGTAAGGTAACAAAAAATAATTATTTAACTGTTACAATAGCTAATGTATGTTTCATTTGGTGGATTTCAGCTTGGAGCATATAAAGTAATGGAAAGAATTGAAGTTCACTCCCCATCAGATCTACAACCAACAGATCACAGAGATCAGGCAAACAGGTGGACCTAAAAAGTAAAGTATCAAGATGCCAAGGTACAACTGACTGTGAAAGACAGCAGCTACTGGGCATCTTCAGAGGAGGGAAGCAGAACCTGTCAGGTCAAACGATTGAAAGGAAACAAGGTGGTTCAGTAAGGAATGGAACCCAAGGATAAAGTAATAATGACCAACAAATAGTACAGATGTCCCAATTATGTAGGACAATGATGCCATAATTTGGGTTTTATGATATAATGCATAACAGCATGTTAGGTTTTCACTGAATAAGTATTTTTTTACTGTTCATTATATTGTAACATAGTCATCATGTCTTTGGGCTATAAAATGCCAAAGTAAACTTTCTTTTGAAATCTAGGCCTCCAGTCTAGGAAGTTCAGCAGCATTCTCCAGCATTTGCAGATCATCCATGTGGTGTATGTTCACCATTCTTGTAAGTTTTATATCTGTAGTTCAATTTCTACTATCTTTAAAATCATCAATTAAAAGGGTTAACCTGTGGGCAGAAATAGTTTTAAGATTCTCCTGAAGAGCTGTGACCACTGTCATGCCCTAGGTGGAGGGGGCATGTAAGTTCCTTGAACTTTGTTTAATTGTCATTTCTACCTCCTTTCTCTACTACTTTGAACCTTCTCCAGACAAAACTCATTTTTGCACGTCATTTCCCTTCACACCTTTTAGAAGGGGAATGTTTAAACCAAGTATGTGGAAAATATTAATACATTGGAAAAAAAATAATATAGGGATAGAAATCTAAGTACTTTTCTGCTGTCTTTCTGGCCAGAGTGCAAGAGAGTGGCTCTCAAAGAGCATGCCTGCCATCAGATCCCTGCTTTTTCATCATGTTCCAGTGCATCTGATACACTCAGCTTTGCAATCATGACACCAGCAAATTGCTGTGAGGTAAGAAATTCCTGCGACTTTTTCACAGCTGCTCACTAAATTTTCCGTGGCTATTCAAGCACCTCTGTGACAGGAGCTGCTTGAATATTAGCATGTATTCTGCAAACGAAATTTTGCTAACTGCAGGTTGAGTTGCTGGGAAGTGCCTCTGTTTTATACTCTGTTCCTTGGCAGCCCTGCGAGAAAGCCAGCTATGGCTTAGGCATGTGGCTGCTCACTTGTGCAGCAGGGCAGAGCCACCCTAACCCTGCCAAGGGGGCTCACGGGCCCTGGGGATGGAGCACAGGGTGTGCAAAGGGAAAGCTGGAGCCGGGTTTGGGCAGCCCGGAGAGGCTCGGGGAGGGGCGCGGTGGGGGGTGCCCAGCTGCCGTTTCCAGCCACCCAAAGGCGGGTTCCAGGGAAGGCAGAGCCAGGCAGGCTCCTTGCAGCAGAAACATAAGAAGCCAGGGGCACGAGTTGCCATAAGAAAAATCCCAGGCAGCGCCCTCCATCCCAGGCTGCCCGCTCGGGACTGCAGGGCAGAAGGCAGAGCCCCAGATACTGACTCTCAAAGGGTGCCCAGCCTCGGTGGTGGCACCCTCAGGGGTTCGGGATGCTGCCAGGATGGGCTGCCCTGGAAACGAGCTCCTCTGGATGTCCATCCTTTGTAAAAAAATTTTAATATATGTATTATTTTTAAATTGTGAGGTATTCAGGTTTGGATGGGGTTTGTTTATTTGTTTGTTTCAAGTCATCTTTTTGCACTTGAACCCACGGTGGCGTGGCCAGAGAGGGTGACTGACGGGCCGTGTGGCTTGCTGGGGGCTGTGATGAACTTCGATCGCTGCCGGAGCTGGCAGCCTGGCAGCCCAGGAGGGGCTTGCGAGCGGCTTTTAAAAGCCTGGGATTTCCAGCGCTCCTCAGGATGAGTCGCAGCTCGGCAGCCCTGCGCAGAGCAGATGTGCGGAGGGAAGGGAAATGCTTTCGGCTGAACCCAAAAAGTACGTGCCAGGAGGAAGGCTTCAGGAAGTGAGAGCTGGGCAGGGAGGAGGGAAGGGAGCATTTCTCTTCTGCCTTGTTTTCTAAGGAATAACTTAAATGAATTACTTCTCCTTTAGAAGGAAAAAGAAAATCTCGCTGAAGTTGTTTTAATGTGAATTTTGATGTTTATTTTCTGTCTCTGTGTGTGTGTGTGTGTATCTGACCCAGCTCTCCTCAAAGAGAAACATATTTTCTTTGTGCTGTTTTGTTTAGACTTTCATGATTGATTTGGAGTTTTAGCCGATGGAAAAACTGGCTGTGCAAGGGGATGATGTAGCAGGAGGTTGCTTATGATGGTATTTGTTGCGTCATCAAGATCAGATTGACTAAACCTTATTGTGATCTGGTCCATAATAGCAAGGACATTTTTATGAAAAAGGAAATATAAATGAAGCCCTAAAGCAGATTTCAGAGCTGTTATCCATTTGTGGAGTGAATTAATATAATGCAAAGCGACCTAAATGAAGTGTTGTAGAAAGGCTTGTCAATAGTTTATACATTAAGCTAGGATTATTTGAACACATTCATAATGAAAAGAGAATTTTCTTGTGCATTACAAATTAGTTATGATGATTTGGGGCAGAAGACTGAGATAGGTCAGTAAGTTAAATGTAAAGAATTTGTGTACCTCTGTCCTCATACAACCCCATCCCTGTATACCCTGACCTTATACCATTACAATACTTTGTAGAGATTTTAGGACAGAAGATTTACTCCTAAATCTTTGATAACTTGTCTGGACTTAGTTTTATTAGCCAGCCCAGCCCTGGCATTCAATGAAGTCTACCAAGAATATTTGTTTCTAGTCTGAAGAGTGGAAGAGAAAAGGTTATGGGAATGCTGTGGGAAAAACTCCAGCCTGGAAGGGAAACTGCAGATGCTGTTTTGTTGCAACAGGTCGTTGTCCTGGAATAAGTGAGACAAAAGGTTGAGGCACACTTTTTTAAGGCCCTTTAAGTAATAAATAACTGGCAAGTGAAAAGGAATTTGAGCATGGAACTCATAACTCCAAGTTATTTACCCATATTGTGTTCTGGCACTGCTAAAGGTCTTAACTTTCAGTTTATTTTCTCTTTTTAATCACGTCTTTACCACAGTGATCCTTTGCATTATTTTTGCTGTTACATTTTCTCTAAAGTTCCTGAGGAAATCCAAGTTTTGTTCCCTGTCATTATATACTCACCAAATTTTCAACTAGGTCACATCCTGTATTGCTTTCTCTTGCCACAAACTTAGCTGTGCAAAAACATGTGTATATGCAAATTAAGTAAGTCGATCAAGGGATCTAAATTTGAAATGTGGTTGGCTTTGTATGGCTGCCTTCAGAGGCTGCAAATTAGGATGTCCTGCATTTCCAGTGCCCTGAGTTGCCAGCCTGGAGAGAGAGGGTGGCTGCTGAAGACGGTCTGCTTAGTCCAGCCAGTCCCTGGCTAAACAGACGGGAAGCAGAACTCAGTGCACAAACTGGACCCAGAGTGGAGATGTGTGCGTGCATATGGTTGTAGGTGGTTAAGGGAGGCTGGTCACACTCCTAAACCCCCAGGGCATGACAAAGCCATGGTACTGCATGAGGTGATTCAGCCTTTGGTATCAATGTACCCAAGAGTTTTTCAAAGTTATGCAAACTTAATAGAAGCATGGAGTTGCAAGGCATTGCAGCTGCAATACAGGTCAAGCTCTCTGTGCCCTGAAAAGTCAGAAATCTTAGTATATAGCTGCAAGGGAATTTAAGTAACTACTCATAATGCAGCTGAGAGGAAGCACCAGGCATAAATCGATTGCATGCTGCTAGACACTGTTTATAAATTCTGTGACGAGGACAGCCCCCCCTCTAGGAAATGTTTAAATAAAAAGATATTGTCCAGACTTCATGTGCAGGTTTGGTAGGCGCTAGGAGTTGAGAACATGCTTAGCAGGTAGATAACTCAGCAGTCAGAAGTGCCTGGTACAGGTGGCAGTCAGTAGCTGAACGTGTGATGTGGCATATGCAGGATGCAGGGCATGGTTCAAGGATGCAGACTTGGGCTGCTGTGCAGCTGAATCACTCCATGTGCCTGGGCAAACCTGTTGCAGTGAGGTCTGAGCTGGGAGTTACTGGCTGATCCAGCTGAGAACAGCCCAGGGAATGGTATCAGCAGCTTTGTTTGACAACATTTACAAGGTTGAAATGTATCCCAAGCAGAAAGCCCAAGAAACAGGGAGATGGACTGTTCTGATTCTTGCTGATCCCTCTGAACTCACTGCCATCAGCATAGCTGTGCTGCCAGTGAAATGACTGACTAGGTGAAACTGAGCTCTTGCTGACTGCATGATGAAATGGGCAACATTTAAACAGCTTCAGCTAATCTACACCTACTAAAGCAACAGTAAGGAGCAAACTTTGTGCTCTGCGAAGTTAACAGTGCCTGAAAAAGGACTGGATCTCAAGTGAGAAGGAAATTTGTTTGAGATTTAACTATAAAAAGGGCAAAGGACTTTCATCAAACTTTCTGCAACCAATAACTTTATTGTTCAATAAATTACTTGCCTTTTGTTGAGAAAGAAAAGTATGCACGGCTTCTTATATACCTTATATATCTTTTGCTACAATTTCTATACTGAAACCTGTGAAAATACTCAAATGATGTAGTTGACTTTACTATGACAGGTAAGGGGTCAGCATGGCTTAGGAACATGCAGTTTTGCTGTCACCATGCAGTCGCAGCCATAAGAGGTCCCTCCCTCCATGGTGCTGCAGAGACCATTGCACCAAAGCTGAGCAACAGCAAATGAAAGTTAGCGGGGACTTCAGGAGCACCAGGGAGGCCCTGGATAAATGCTGGCGCTTTGGAAAACTCCAGTGGCAGTGCTGTAGGTAAGTGCCAGTCAGTTACTCCTCAAGCAGCTGGTGAGGGAAGGCAGCGTGGCTCAGATGCTGGAGTGCTGCGAGATGTGCAGTGTTTGCCATGCCTCCTCCACAGCATAGGAGGTAGCAGTCTGTTGGTGTCCTGGGTGATGCTTCAAGATCCTTAAGGAACCCATTTGTGACAGAATTATTTTGTATGCAGAATCAATGGCTGTCAAATTGCATTGCACTCTGTTATTAGCTCCTTGGTGGATACAACAAAACAAATGGCAATAAACTTCTGCTAAAGTTCAATGCAATTTTGCAATTAATAGTAACTATTTGTGTTCAGTGGGCTTTTACTTGTGGAGAAAACTTCGAAGAGTATCTGTCTTACCTCCACAGCTGTTGTGAGCGAATTGTTCCTTCAGCCATTTTTCCATTGAGAGATGCTCTTTAATGCGATGCTTTTCCAGTGCCTCTCCAGTGGACAGAGGAAGGTCCAGTGTGAACTCACATCTAGTGTGGACATGACTTGAGACAGACACAGTGCTTTGTTAGACTTCTGTTTGGTTTTTGAGATTCTCTGGTGCATATTACTTTGCTGCCTTTTTAATATGCTTTTTAACATAAAGGTTCTTTTCTGTAAAATGGAACTTTTCTTCTTAACTCAGAAAAGGGAGCTCCCTTGTGCTGAGATTTTCTGTTCTGGTAGTTCTTCCTGATTCCAAACTCATGTTGCAGAGGCAATGTAGGAGACGCTTCAAGTCCACCCCATATGCAGAGATTAACATGAGGGTGAGAGGAAGATGGTGTTTCCTAACACAGATATGCTCAAACTTTTGTTAGCTTTCGTAGAGTCTTGAAAAGTGGTCTGTAGAATTAAAACAAGGGATCACATTGAAATAACTACATCATCCCTGTTTTCAGTGGGTTACACAGTGCAGTGGAGAGGGAAAGGATGAAGCTTCCCTCACTGCTATATTTAAGTTGTCTTGATGCTTCTCCAAACCAAAGTAAAGGCACTTCCTTTTGTGTAAAATATTGTTTCTTCTCCCAGGTTGAGCACTGCCATGAGATAATTTTCTGAGAGATACAGACGTTACTTATACCATACACACCTATTTCCATCAAGTGTGTCATTTCATGCTTCATTAGTTTAGTGCTTTCGAAATCTAGAGGTCTTTTGATTGCTGTAATTTCTCTCCATTTATGCTCGTATTGCAGCTCTTTATTATTTTGCAGGTGTTGCAAGATGAAGGCACATCTTTGGAATGCCTTCAGTGCTGCTGTAGATTTCTAATCATAAACGGGGCTGCCATGGCTTCACTTGTTCATTTAACGTCGGTCTCTGTTCCTTTAGCAATGTTAACACCATAAGAAATTTGTAAGTTCTTCACCCACCATGGGACTGGAAAAACAGTGATCTCCTTCCTGGAGGAGAGTTTGTTTTATTTTTGTTTTAGGGAGTTAAAGGTAGTTGTGCTCATGCCAAAAGGTTTCATTTGGCAACAAAGACTTGTCTTTTGCTGTAGAGATAGGTCTCCTTGAATATATTTCACCCAATAACTTCTCTCTCTTCCCAGTCATCTTCATTATCTCCATTACTTGTGGCGGTTAGGTGCTTCATCCTGAGTGTCCAGCCAGAATCTGTCAGACTAAAATGCATTAGGCCATGGGACTTCACATTGTATCAGTGGTCCAGTTAGGTTCTCTAAATTTAATCATAAAATACTTCAAAGACAGATTTTGTGATGTTTAGGCACCTAACAGTGCAGATAAACACCAGGGAGTATTTTCAGCACCACAGGAAAAGAGTAGGTGTTTTGCCACCAGTGCGATCAATAGGTGTGAAGTGCCCAAGACCTCTGGAAATCATTCTTTTCAGTGGGATTTTAAAGCCACAGTAGGAAAAAGAGTTGCAAATGAAGTGGAGCACTTAACTGCAGCCTTCCTATGCAAGAAATATGGTCTCTGAAGAGATTATCAATTTAAATTATCTAGTCTCTGGGTGTAAAACAACAGTTAGGTTCACTTGGCTCTTGATGTCCCAGTTTCCTGTGAAAGTAACAGAAGGTAGATAGGAAGATTTTCAGTTTACTGAGACAGAATACCTGTCCTCAAGTAACTGAAATAGTATTTCATTTATGGCTTAAACCCTTATTTATTAACTGTATGTTTTGGAGGTTTTATTGCTGGCATTATGGAATATTTTAGGTTGAAAGGGTGGTTGTCAAGTCCTACCACCTGCTCCAAGCAGGGCACACTTTAACATTTTGACATTATGTTTGTTCCCTGTGCACCTCTGGGAAGTGCCTGGCTCTACCTTCTGCGTATCCTGCTTTCCATGCATAGAGGAATATTAAACAGAAGCAAGCCGATATAACATGGAATAATCCTCAGCTTAGAGTGATCAGATAATTCTTTGATCTAAACAGAAACTGAATGCTACATTATTTATACTAATACCACAAATGTGCTTGAAGTTAGTAGATTGAGAGTGTTCACTTGCTCTATTCCCCATGTTCTTCCTCTTAAAAGAATCTGTTGCCAGACTCTGGCAGGTGTAAGACACAGGAGATGGTGGGCCTCTGATCTGACTACTTTTAGCAGTTTTCATGCTCCCAAATGTACATGATGGAATGATGCAAATGGCATCAAGAAGTTGGGTTGCCCTTCACCCCCACCCTGTCACCCATGACCAAAATTTCTTGTTGAAATATGGAAATAACTTTAGTTAGTGAAGAATGTCTCTGGTTTCAGGCCTTTGTTTAAGAATATTCCTTCAAAAGAAAAATTGGGTTTTTCTCCAAATAGTGAAATGTAGAGAGGGAAATCTACAGTTCTTTATGCCTAGCTAGTAAAAGTTGTAAAAAAGCTTAATGTAGTTAAAGAAGTGTAATTCTACTATTGTTATTTGTACAACCTTCTTTTACCACAGCTCTTCATAGGTGACAGAATAAGTATAGAACAGAGAATCCAGCAGGAACCAAATGATCACATTGGTGAAAATTATTAGCTATATATTTTTTAAAAAGTAATATCAGAATAACTATGCAGGATTAGTATAAGTTATTAAAATTTTGCCTTAACTGATTTATTGGGATGTGTAAATTTTCACTGTGTAATCACCTTTTAAAAAGCTAATATCAGCTGATGGGATTTTTTTTCCCAGGGTCCTTAAAAATTAGCCCATATTTTCATGGGATCTATTTGAAATGCAGGGTACTCTTCTCAGAGCAGTCTCCATGCACAGATCTTCCAGCAGCAGTTGAGTGGGTCTCTCCAAGAAGCTGAACAGTGGAATGAAAAGAAGCATCTAGATAAGGTGCATAAAGCCAGAGGTGGCTGGTGAATAATGTGCTTTCAGCTAACAATAATAAAGAATAAATTTTTTTTTTAATTAAAATATAAAAGTTCAGCTGTCCAGAAGCCAGAGTACATGTTCAAGCTTTTTAAAACCTCAGAGCAGAGCTCAGAAACCACTGCCAGAGATCAGAATTTCAATGTGTTGCCAATAGCTGTGGACAGGCGGACATTTCTCCATGTACCTCTGTTAAATCCAGTAATGTGTGAGCCTCGCTCAGGAGCTGAGCTCGTGCTGCTGGGGCTGATGGAGTAGGAGAGGGCTTGGTCTGGGCAGGCCATGGATGCTGTGGCACTGCCTTGTCATCAGCCAACAGTGGCAGCCGATGAAATGGCTTTGGTCCGTGGTGGGCAGGCTGGAGCAGGAGCACCCTGGTATGAGGCATCCATGGCTGATGAAATGGGAGCAGCCATTGTCTGGTATCCTGGGATGAGTGAAAGAGATCAGGATGGGCTACAGGAGCTCAAAGGAGGCAGGGAAGGGAGAGCAGCTCAGGTGAAGAGCCCATGTTATCCGCAAGGGTTACAGAGCCAAGTGAGTTCAAAACACTTTCACCACTGAGTGGCAGAGAACAGTGGGATTTCTTTCTTTAGGTGAAATTTGTGTGATTATTAAAGAACTTCAGTTAGCAGTAGGATGCTCAGAAAGGGAAAAATAACCTATGAGATCATGCTACATAAAAAGATTAAAACAAATATTTGCTGTAGTTTCTCCCTGAAGACTTCTAAATTTCCTGTGTTGAAGGACTTAACCAGTATATCATGTTTTGACCACCCATGTTTTTAACTAACATGCTCCAAGGCTCTAATATGTAAATATAGCCTGAGATTTCTGCCTGCTGCTTTGTTGTTGCACTGTGCTAGCAGTCATCTGTTCCCTCATGGCCAAACAAATATGCACTGAACTGTGATAGTCCAGCTAATTTTGATGCAGTGTCAGCATTGATTAGATTTGTTCAGTGTGCTCCCTGCCTGAGCATGTATAGCTGGAGTTGTGATTTGAGGTGCATTTGGACACAGCATCAGATAATTTCGACGTCATTGACGGCCCAGGGGACAATATGGTGAGTGTCTCAGGGGTCACATTAAGGAGCTGTCTGCGTTGGTATGCAAGCCTGTGAGAGATGATAGGGGAAAGATAGACTGAGCCCTCAACTCAACTGAGTGTTAGCAGCTTCTGGTAGTGGGTTTCTATTTGCTTGTTTTCCAAAAATTCGTAAGTCGTGGTAGAATTTGGTTCTTTTAGGTCTCAGACTAGAACTGGATGCATTTAATTAGAACATAAAATTCCTGTAGAAGAAAATGTGAAGACCTGGTTAATGTTACCTGTCTGGATTATACAAGTACACTAGTACTGTAACAGAAATGTTCTCAGGAAACATGCCTTTGGTACCTTGGTTTAAAATTTTCAGGTCTTGAAATTAAAGTCCATTTCTTCAAAGTTTGATTCTAGAGGCATGGATTCAGGAAGGCAAACCACATGTGCTGGTTATTTGCCAGTTCTGCCTCCCAAAAAGCAAGGCGGGGCTGTGCAGGCACATTCCATAGAAAATCTTGTAGAACATCAGGTAATCCCTCATGTTTGCTAATCCATGCCCAAGCCATGCAGAGAGCACTCGAGCTGGAACACAAGTTTATTTTTCAGTTGCACTGGTATTTGGGTTTGGATTCTTTCTTTTTCTTTTGTGCTCTGACAAACAAATGTGTCTTTTATCATTGATTTCAGCAGTGTATCTGAAAGTGTACATAGAAAGCAATGTCTCTGTGCTATCCAGAAGACACTTTACATTTTAAGGTTCTTTTAGTCTCCAGAGAGATGAAAATATGCTCTTAGAGAGCTTTGTAACTAGCAGATATTAAAACTTAAATTCTTTTCAGTTTCATTGTTTGCTACTGATTGCTATGTTGTTCTCAGGAGCATCTTTTTAATATAATATCATTAATTTAGAAAACATCTGAATTATTAATATGCATTGCTTATACTGACTCATTAGGCTGTATAATGAGTATGCCTACTCTAAGTATCTATCTGCTTTATTCTTGCATTGACAACTAGATGAGGTTTTGATGGTTTTCTGTTTGGGTTTTTCGGGGGGGTTTCAAGGTTTTTTCTACCGTTCCCAGCCATGCCTCTTTAGATTGCTTGCAGGAAGTTTAAGCACAGATATTAAGAAAGTATCTCATCAAAGCGGGGGCTGTGGTAAACATGAGATCTTAAGGATACAAATGAGTCCTGAAATCCAGTGGTTTTTTTCAACTGGGCTGAAGCCCAGAAGCAAATTGCTAGAATGGAGTCAACTAAAGATGTACTTTATTGTAGGAAAAAATTCTTGAGGTTTTCCCAAAATTTTTGACAGCAGTCTGGATGAACACTTGCCTTGGTCTGGAGCAGAGGCCTGGCTTTGCTACTTGTCCTGTTATACACAGGCAGTTCCTGTTTTTCTTTGCCGCTTTTGGATGGACTGCACTGAAGTCGCGTGCTTTGAAGTCCGTTTGCTAAACCAATTTACATTTTGATTAAATGTGTGTTTGAGTGCTCCTGGCTTCGGCATGTGAACTGACTGGAACGAGCGTGAAAGAGGACTGTCACCCAGAGACTGATAAGGAAAGCAACTTTTCCACATGTGGATGATCACGGTTTGACTTGGCTTTCTGAAGGCCGAATTAATCTGACCTTGCTGTCTGGTGTTGGAACACAGTACTGTCAGCCAGAACAAGTAAAGTTGTCTTGGTTTGGTTTGGGGTTTTTTTAAAAGCCCAAAGATATTAACAGTATGTTCCAAAAATCTTCATTTTAAATACACCATCTTTTGTAAAATGTCTGAGGATCACTAGTTCTACTAGAGTCTCTGCAAAGCAATGACCTTCTGTTTGCTGCTTCAAGAGCTCCTACATACAAGATATTTCATTAAGCCCCAAATTTTGTTGCAATTTCAAACCAGATGGTGCTTCATACTGAAATTACCTGGATTATACGGACTAGCAGTGAAATTATAAAGAACTTCGCAAGTACTATCTGCTAGCTGGCACACTCAGATTTCTCCCACCTCATCTAAAATACCTAAGCATTGTTTAGTATTTTGCTTTAAAATTTTCAGGTGTAACAGTATAGACAAGTTTTTTGTACAGCAAATCGAACTTCTACGTTGTGAATCCACGGAGCAGTTCAGCGCAGGGGGGCTGCTATGTTGTTAATTTATTCCCTTGTTAGTGCACATTAATCCCCTATGTAAGCAAGCCATTCCTTAAGCTCATTTCGGTGTAAATCATTTCCACAAGATGAGCTTGCATCCATGAGCAAAAATATTGGGTAAATAAAGCTTCGGATAATCTTATATCCACCTAATGCCAGTCATACAACCATTTCAGTCCATTATTTTCTACCCATACCCATTGAAGGGGACCTGCTCTTGCCCTCCTTTTTTAAGGACAATTTTTTGTATTGTGCATTAATTAATTAATTTTGTGTTCTTTATTAATCTTACCATCTGAAAACCAGAAACAGATGGCTCTAATTATTTAGCCATTGTTTTATCACTAAAAGTCAAATTACAAAAGCTTTCCTAGAATGACTTTCTCATCTGCTTCAAGTTTTCCATCTTTATTTTGGGAGAAATGTGGGAGACAGTTTATTTTTGTATCTGGTACTTGCTTCCTTTGCCAGATAGTTGAGGGACAACTGTTAATTGTTTACTCTCCCTTTGCCTGTGGATCTGTTAGCTGCTCTGCCAGGAAAGCCCTCCAAGCAGCCACACAGGTGACAGCATTTTGATGCTGTAGTCACTTCCTATGTAAGGGTAAGGCCACATCATAATTTATGTGAGTTGTCAGGTCCTCCAACAGCTCAGAGAGTCAAAATGCAAATGATTGTAGCATTAACCCAGAAGGAGATAAACAGAGCGAGCACAGGGTCAGCAAGTACGCTGGAAGCTGGCCCTGCTGCAGTTACTGGCATCTTCACGGGCTGCTTGTTTATATTTGGAATCTTGAGTTAAACAATCAGGTCGTTCTGGATTGTGCCTTTGAAATGTTCATGTAGGAAATGGATGGGTCCTCAGCAGAGTGCTCGGGATTCTGTCCCAGGACCAAATTACAAAGGGAGGCAAAGCCACTCTGGGGGGAAAATGGACAGGTGAACACATCTCACGTAACCACTTGAAAACATGTTTCATCCTTTAAATATTCAATATATTCATTGAGTAAAATGTAATGCCTTCCTTCATTATCATTATGTTAAATCACATCCTTGAAGAGAAAGAACAAGTCTGAGGCTTATAGAGAACAGGCTTTTCACTCTACATCACATGGCTGTGATGATACTGAGCACCCATAAATACAACGTATTGAGATAGATGTGTTGAATCCAGGTCAGCTGTGCATCACCATAGCAGTGTGAAACAGTGAAGGGGAACTTTTCCCAGCATGTATTTTAATTTTTAAAGTTTTCTGAATTGCATTCTCAAGGGGTTCAAGTTAATAAAATAAAAGTGATCAGGCTAAAGCATGAAGTCAAATATAACTGCACAGTGTATTCTAGCAGTTAGTGGTGACGTAAGATGGATACAGAATCCATGCATCTAAGTCTAAAAGGCAGGACCTTCCCCACAGTACAAACTAATCTTTTGCTGATTCCTGGCAGCTGTCATTGACCATGCATCATTTTGGTGCTAAGAGAGGCTAATATAGACATAACACAGTAAGGCTTATCAGTGTCTATAGTGAACGCAACCTGCTGTATGTAGCTGCTGTCCTGCTTACCAAGTTATCTGTAAAGATTTGCAATAGTTATTTGAGGTTTTTTGGGTTAGAGACACTCATAGCAACTTGAAATATTCTCCTATAATTTAATTTTATTCTTATTACTTGTGGGAAACTAAAAGTACCAAAAAAAATTACATAGACTAGTAACAGCTTCTGAGAAGATCTGCAAAACCCAGCTTCTCATTAAAGCTCGTCACTAAGCTTATCATTTCTTTCTCATATTTCTAGCCCTCATCTTCATACAGTAAAATATTTACATTGGCAAGTATTTAGCTTGTTAATTAAAATTGCTAAAAGGTCAGCTTCTCAGAGTTGATGCTGTAGGAAAAGAGAAAAAGCCTAAATTTAATGAATATCCTAAAACCTTGATGATAGTGCTACTTGTCTCCAGCTGGATGCTATGCTGTAGGGAGAATGGGTCTGTATTAGAAAAGCAGCATTTTTTCAGCAGAGTAGATTTTAAATTCTCCAGCTTAAGAGTATTTAAATCTTTAAATTTAAAAGTTTTTATTGTAAAAATATGCTAAATTGGTGAAAAAGAGTATGTGAGTAAAATGAGGTATAAATTCTCCTTGATTAGCCTACAGCTATTTGTACTGGTTTAGCCTGTTTTATTTAGAAAATTTCTGCCAGTTTAATGAAATTATTTTTTATGCAAGTTGAGGTTTTCTGTTGAAATATATATATACACACACACATAGAGATGCACATTTTTCTTCTCAGATTCAAATGACAGTGTTAGAAATGGCTTTTGGCCTTTGTCAGCTTGCCACATTTCATACAGCTTGGATGCCTGCCACATCCTGCTCTCTCAGGGTAACACCAGCAGAGTGAATGAGTAGCTGTCTTTCCATTCAGATGTGAAAGTTATCTAACTGCTATTAACGTTGTGGCAAAAGTGGCCGAGGTATTTCATGGACTCCCCTGGAGGTAAGATCCAAAATCTGTGTAATCTAAACATTGCTCACTTTAGCTTCTCACTGAGATTGAAGGCTCTGTGTAATCCCTGATATTTGTTGCTTTCCAAATTCCACTCTGTAAGCATCAATAGTTTATATTTCATCTGGTATTGCCAGCAAACTGTAAGCTGAGTTTACAAATGTGTCATATGAGACATTTCCCAGCTCTTGACACAGCTCACCACCCGTAAATGAGGCCAAAATGTCCAAGTCAGCTTCTCTTCAGCAGAGATATAAGGTGAGACACCTTTGGGTGTGAAATTCATAGTCCATTTCTCAAATGAATTTCTGCAACAGTGAATTCCCATGTGTTGCAGTAAAGCATAATCCGTATGACAGGCAAGTACTACTTGCCCTGAATTACATTTATATAATAGCCCTCTATATAATAAACCTCTAGGCACGGGCAAATCCTTGGCATGCCTAATAGATAGCTGGAAAGGAAGAAAAAAAATGAACCCTTTTCCTTTCTCCCCAGTTTAGCTTCTTTGGTATTCATTGCCAGAAATATGGCAGGATTATGATTCCGTGCACACACACTGCTAGGGTTTTTGGGTTTGAGAAAGGCGGAGAGGAGTTTAACGTGGTTAATTTGCATGCCCAGGCAGCCCTGCTCTGCAAGCACAATGCTGGCTCTGCCTGGTGCCACCAAACAGCCACGAGTGCTTTCTTTGCTGGGCTGCCTCGCCGTGCTCTGCCTGCTCTTACACGACCTCTCACACCTTTCTCAAGGGTAAATGCTACACATTGTGGCATTTTTTATTGCTGCCTTAGCACTGAAAATAACAGTCATGGCCTCCTGGCACAACCAGCACCAGCAGATGCTCTCTTCCATGCCTTCCTGCTTTTCCAATGCTGTGATCTCTGGTGAAGTGTCATATTGGCAGTAGCCATCCTGTCAAGGGGAACAGTCTGTCAGGCAACTGAGAAGGCTTGAAAACACCTTCCTTCTTTGAAGCCATAGCTTTTGTACTTTTTACCACATCACTTCAGTTCTGGGAGCTTTGCTGTCAGCATTTCTGCCCCAGACCCGCTGCTTTGTGGGTACTCAGGGTGTGCAATGCACTTCACCATGCCCTCCCTATTGCCAAATGCAGCCTCCTCAGGCAGTGCCCCAGGGAGCTGCAGAGTTGAGGGGATAATGCCCACGGCTGGGACTGTTGTACAGGGAGGGAGCTGTACTGTGTGTGCTTCATTGATGAGTGAGGAATGTAAGGCAGAAAGGAGAAGCAGCCGTATGGGAAGATTAGGAGCTAGCAACGGGAAAGAAAGGGTGTACTCTTCATTTTTAAAATGGCTGCTTAAATCCAACCGGTGGCTATCATCACATAGTTATCATATTAACCTCTTCTGTCACCCAGCTGCTCTCCCATGGGCCAAGATCAGCCTTATCCCATATTCCACATGCTGCTGAGATGTACAGTGGAGAAAGGGGGTGAAGTGAAGCAGGTCCCCAGCTGTGACAAGCTGCCATACCTTTGACTCAGCTCTCCAGGTCTGATTGTGAGTCTGAGACTTAGCTGCTTGTGACTTGGTAAATAAGAATCTCCATGAGGCAATTTGAACTCTTCTCATTGCTAATGCTAATGTGAGCTGAGTGGATTAGCTGTAGGCTGCCTTGCTGCTGAATGTAGCCAGTGATAAATCTGAATTTGATTTTTAAAACAAAATACATAGCCTATTCATGTGCTGAAGATACAGGGCAGTGAAAGGGGTGTCAAGACTATTTAATACATGTTTTCTTACACAGGCAGTGTTACTGCTGCTGTTATACCTCTCATCTCTCTTTTGCATGGGGAATTCCCAGGTTTTGTAGAACTAAATTTGTGGATAGTGAACCTGGGGAGACCCAGGGGGTTTAATGTTTGTGAGTGTGGGATTTGATATCATTGCTCCTAATAAAATCAAACTGTGACAGGTTATTTCTTGCTGTCAGTCTGTGTTGTCAGCCAGCTCTGTGCCCCAAAGTGCAGCAGTTTCCCAGAGCGAGTTTTATGTTTGTGTTTCTTTGCCTTTTTCACATAATCGTCATAACTTCCTTAGCTGTCTTTTCCAGTCTGCTTTCTCTGTTGCTCTTTTCTTAAGATAAATGTCTACTGTCAATATTATGAACATTGCTTGAGATAAACTTGATTGCAGGGGACATGAAAAGAACTCAGAAGTGTGTATTTGATTTGTACTAGCCATGGAAGCAAATGCCAACAGCCTGAGCATGTATTCCATGGACTAAGGGTCCCAAATGGGCTAAACTTTCCTTTTCCTGTTTTCCATTCAGGGTTTGAACATGAGTGCCCAGCCACACACAGTGGCCAAGGCAGAGATCCCTGGCCATGTTCTTTACACCGTAGGAACGTGTGTGCTCGTTATTGGCTCCATTGGCATCATTGGAAACCTCTTAGTCCTCTACGCATTTTACAGGTACAAAAATTCCCTTTGTGCTTGATCTGAGTGGCCTTGAGTTTCACCTGCGCTCATGCGTGGACTTCTGTGTTGCTTTCCTCTTGGATTAATTCTAATGGCAACAAATGTGGGGGGAAAGAGGGGAGAAGGCAACCCTACACACACAGACACGGGTCCACGGGCATCATTGCCAACCTCAGTGTTAATTCCTCTTGTTTTAAGGAATCAAGTAAAATGAGAAAATAATACCTTGTTCTAGAAACAATTTCCAATTGAAAGTTTAAAAAATAGTTTAATACTTCTAATGATAGAAACCACAGTGTCCCAACCGCAGATTTCGTCACTTACCCTGTAGTATTTGCAGAAATAGTTGACAAACACTGACACTCTTCCCAGGAGCCCAGATGTCCTGAAAGGACCAAGAAAGCAATGTGCTACATGAAATGAGCTCATGCCACTAGTGTATTTCCTGCTTCAGGCAGATCATAGGATTTCTGTCAGTTTGTGTGCTCTCTTGGCAGAGTAATAGACAGCCAAAGCTACTGCAGCTAGAGTATGCAAAAATCTCATGGAAAAAAGAAATATCTGCCCTCTGTCCCACACTGTGATGCTGGATTTCAAAACCCTCCTCATTCACTGCTTGCTGTCATTATGCATGGTGATGCAGAGGGACCTTACAAAGCTAGAGAGACCAGTGGGGTTATGAACCAAGCATTAGTTTCCTATTCTTAAACGTTTAAGACAAATAAATTAGTTATTTTGAATAACTGGCTTTTTATTATGATTTAGAGAAATTGAATTCCCTGAAACTGTAGATACCTTCATGATTTTTTTAAATGCAGCACAAGCTCTGTATTTGTCTTGAAATGTGTGTGGTTTAGCTGGTGTAATAAAAGCATTAAATTGTCAGAGTAGGAAAATCTGCACAGGCAGATGAGCACCTGGGAAGGTGTGAACTCTGCATTCTCACCCTGTTTTTGCAGACAGTTATCAGACCCAAGAATTTGTTATAATTACAGCAGCACTGAGATGGCTTTTTCGCTTTCTTTTTCAGTATTTGTTTATCAGCATGAGGAAAGAAATTCATGTTAGATGCAAATATTGGTATTGTAAAGCACATCAGAAAGGCCTCAAATATTGTTCTTGGATAAGTTTTGTTTTCAGATTTCTGCTGCTTTCACACTCCTTGTTGTGGCGTTTAATGTTACCTGTTCATCTGCAACGGAGACATTTCACTGCCTCTTACGAGATGTATATAAGCAAAAACACTTTTTCCAAATCTTTGTGTATGCTCTGCTCGTGCAGTAGCACTTCGCAAAGGGTCACTTAGTGGAGTGTCAGCCACTTCAGGCCAACTGTGCCAACACAACACCTCGGGTCAGCAGTTTTTAAAGTATCACCAGAAGCAGATCCTTTGGCTCCATAACTTTCTTCAGATCCTCCTCATGTGCACTGCAAGACACAATCAATATTACAGCACTCCTAGGGAACTGCTCTTCTGAACAAATCCATATTTATCAAGACAGCTGAAACTCTTCTCAGCTTGAAGAGGAAACAATCCATTTTATCGTTCCTGCTCTTTTCAATCATTTTAAAATTACTACAGCTGTAGTACTACTAGCTGCAGTAATTGACTGATGATTAGCAATTGATTCACTGTGAGTAACCATCAATTCCAATCTGGACAGTATCTGTTTATGCTAATAAGCAAAGTTATAAAGTTAACTTTCCACTTTGTCTTTTTAAAATTATGCATTTCTCATGTTTTTAAGCAACAAGAAACTGAGGACACCTCAAAACTACTTTATAATGAATTTAGCTGTGAGTGACTTCCTGATGTCGGCTTCTCAGGCACCCATGTGCTTTGTCAACAGCTTGTACAGAGAATGGATTCTTGGAGACATAGGTACTTTTCAACACTAATTCATACCCCGCCAGCTTTACGCTGTCTGTAGCCTGGTTTAGCCACAACAGCCTTGGCTTGTGCCATGAGTAGAGCAACACAAATCTCTTGAGTCACAGCCCCAGACACCATCAGTCAGCGTGATGTCACATGTTTTGTATTACATCTGTGATTCTTTTATCTTATGTATTTTGGAAAGGAAGGAGTCAACATCCACATGTAATCATGTTACCCTCTAGCTTGTAAGGGAGATGTTATGGCTGAAAATAGGTAGAAAAGTTTTAGTAAGTTGTAATTAGGTTTTTCTATATCATTTTGAGGGCTAGTTACTACTTCTATTTAGAAATGTATGTTGATATCCATTGGTATCCATTAATATCTAGGAATCTCATATTTAATCAAGAGATTTAAATAAAAATAGTCATTTGAGGACTCTGCAAATTCAAGCTCCTTTCTTTCCAACTGCAAGAAAGGAAAGGTGATGCATGCTGAAATTATAGCTGAAATGTAGGTACAGCAAGATCCCTAGAGGCTCAATGCTCTGTTTGGTGCTCCTCATCACATCCTGGCTGAAATCTCGCACCCACTAGTGGCTGTATAATGGTGGAGGAAGCCCAGAGACCATGTACTGCTTAGCAGCACTGAAGGGATTCTAGTTTGAAGATAGTTTTAGTCTTGCTCATCCCCTTAGATAAAATCTAAGTGCAAATTTTCATGTTGTCACAAAGGAAGTATTTGATTTGGGTTGAGTGGGATTCGGTCCTTAGTTACAAGATACTTATAAAGACTTTAGAATTCTGTTCTAAGGTGGGATTTGGTATTTTGGCTGCCCGTCATTCCTGGTGGGCTCTTGTCTATAATCACATGGGGCAATGCGAGATTTCAAAGAATGGATGATCTTTCTACACAGGTTGCTCTATTAAACACAGTGTAACTTTTCCCATCTGGTAGTGCAGTGCCTGAATGCAGAGGGGGTTGAAAGGTCTGTTTCATGTGAAAAATGTCAGTTCTTTAAAAAAGTTAAAATATAGGACTTGGAGCTGTGTTTTACATCTGGTCTCTTAGTCACCAAATTTAAACCACTTCTACATTTTTAAGCCACATAAACCAAAGTCATTTTTTCAACTACCCATCTATCATTAACAGACAGATGTCTGCTGTAGCATGTTAAGATCAATATATTGGGCAGCAGTCCAGGAAAATATAACATTAATTAGATTGGATTTTCTTTGAGGCAGTTTTCCATTGACAGAAGGTTCCCAGTTGCAGCCTGCAGTAAAGCAGGACTTGTTTAAATACATATATTTGTATTTTATTTATATTTGCGTTTTTCTAATCAACATTTAATAACTATGAAAATGTGAGGCTAAGAAAATGTTTCTATTGAGAGAAGAGTCCTGAGCCAGGAAAAAGAATTGGGAGATTTATTATGATTATTAAAAGAGAAAACATGCCTCTTTTCAAGATGACCCCTGACACTGCCATTTTATTCTTCAGGCTGTAACTTGTATGCTTTCTGCGGGGCTCTCTTTGGAATAACCTCCATGATGACTCTGTTGGCTATCTCTGTTGACCGCTACCTGGTGATCACTAAGCCCCTGCAGTCCATCCAGTGGACTTCCAAGAGGCGCACCGTGCAGATCATCGCCCTCGTGTGGCTCTACTCGCTGGGGTGGAGCGTGGCCCCGCTCCTCGGCTGGAGTAGGTCGTCTGCTCTCTCCCCCCTAGCGTTGCCTGTGTGCTCTTTTTAAGTCTTGTTTGGAGTATAAAAAAATGAGTTTTCTTACAAGTCTTGGATGGGTGCCCTGCCACCACCTGATGGTTTGTTGTTGTATCACACATCTGCACCTACTGCACAGCAGAAACCCTCTGCCCCTCTACAGCCAGGATGTATTCAAGCAGAACAATCTGCAGATGGAGTATTAGGTGTGTTACCTGAGAGTTCTGCAGTCAGGACCTCCTCTCCACGTATGCAGTCTCAGACCACATATATAACATATAATTTGGCTGGTACAGCTCCTGAAGACCATGGATACAGGACAAGGTTTATTTTAAGGGCTTGGTGGTCGGATCAGCACCTGCACTAACTTTGGGTGTATGTGTGAATCATGTGTTCCATGTATTCCATAGGTTCCTATGTGCCTGAGGGCTTGATGATATCCTGCACATGGGACTATGTAACCTACTCCCCTGCAAACAGAAGCTACACCATGATTTTGTGCTGCTGCGTGTTTTTTATTCCCCTGGTAATAATATTCCACTGCTATTTATTGATGTTCCTGGCCATAAGGCGTACTGGCAGGTAAGCAACCTAGCTGAAAGAAGCATATATCCCTTTTCTTGTAGTAGAAGATTTTCTCTGTTTCTTTAGTTGCAAAAAAATCTGAATCAAAAAGTAGCCTGAATTGAAGTTGGAACTGTAGCGGCAGATCATTAACAGCTGTTAACAGGAGAAATCTTTTTGCCAATTTAAAAACTGGATAGGATGTATGAATTTCAGAGTAGAAAAAGAAGTCTCTGGTGGTTCTAATCTCATTCAACTGTAGTAATTCATAGTACATCAGATAATTAGATTGAGTTATTTGTATTTCAGATTTGCACTACAAGAAACATGGTCCTTGTGTATCCCAGCAGTTTTCAGCCCCAAGAGATAATAAAAAACCTGTAGCAATGGGGACATCATCTGCCTTTGAGCAGCTCTGTAAATATAACAGTCCTCATATTTTTTGACAGTTTTGTTTAAGGCAGGCATACCAAAAAATATCTTGCTTCACTCAAGCATCACAACTACATGCACAATATTTGGCTACATTTCCTCAGATTTTTTTCCCCAAAAAATATTTGGTCTGTATTTGAAATGCGGAATCAGCAGGGTGTTAAATCTGTAAAGTAGCATCTTTCTATCAGTTATTTTTCTCCTAATGAGCACATGGCTTGTCTTTGGCCTGATCCAACACCAGCTGGTGCTGTGAGTCTTTCCTGCAGTTCAACTGTGTCATCAGTTCTGATGGCTTTCCTTTGCTCTTATCTGCAGGCACTTGTTGAAATAATTTGGCTTCATCAGGCTGAATTCCACTTTTATAAGCACATTTATATATGCCTAAAATGAAGTTCTTTCTGAACTCTATTTTTTGGCCTTTACCTTGTTTTTTACTGTGCTTTGTGTATGTATACTTGATACCCAGTGAAGAGTGCATCCTTAAAATAATGGTGTCTTGTACGCCTGGAAGCCCAGTGGACATAAGATTTTTCTATGCCTTTTGCATGGCCTGCCTGGATGGACCTTTGAGCAATCTGGTCTGGTTGAAAGTGTCCCTGGTCATGGCAAGGGTGTTGGAACTAGATAATGCTTAAAGTCCCTTCCAACCCAGACCATTCTGTGATTCTGTGATGCTATTCTATCTTTTGTTCTAGTTTGTTACCCTGCTGGCTGGTAACTAATATCTTCAGCCTGAAACATATCTCCATTTAACACTACTGATATGTAAAAGTTGTTATTTCTATGCTAAAGTATTTACAATGCTTAACTGTATAAAACTATTTAAAACAAAATGTGGGGTGTTTGGTGTGAGAAGAGAATTTGATGTTTCATGACAAAAGTATTAAGACTGCCTGTTGTACCTCCCCCTGAAAATACACTTTAATAACTAAATCTGTAGGTAAGTAAAAATGTCCTTGCAAGTGTTTGGGACAGGTTTCTCAAAGCTGTCAGGGTGTTCCAGCATGTGTTACCTCCTGAACTGGAGTTTCTGCAGGCTGTTCCTCCCTTGTAAAGGAAAAGACATAAAACTTGATTTTCCCATCCAGCTGCGCCTTTGCTTGCTCCACCTCTAAGAGCAACAAAGGACAAGAGATACCAATTTCTGTGTCTTTTAAACTCTCCATGTGTTAGGGATAAGGACACAGCAGTTCTGTCCTGTAGTCCCAGGGGTTCTCTCTCAGTCTCATAGGCAAACAAAACACTTGCAACCATCTTAATTACCTTCTAGGGTTTTTAAATATCAGAGGGCAAAGGAAGAGTTAGAGCAGGGAAATATGAAACTTACTTCATTTTGCATATTGCTGAGAACGTATTAGAGATGTTGCTTTTTCATTGTCCTGCTGAAATATCTGTATTTCTTTTCTCCCTCAGAGATGTTCAAAAGCTGGGGTCCTGCAGCCGGAAATCCTACCTCTCTCAGTCCATGAAGAATGAGTGGAAGCTGGCAAAAATTGCTTTTGTGGTCATCATTGTGTTTGTCTTGTCTTGGTCTCCATATGCTTGTGTCACCTTGATTGCCTGGGCAGGGTAAGTGGAAAAGTAATCCATATAGCAGAGGTTATGCAAATATGATTAGTACTGTCACCCACATGAGGCAGAGCTCCTTTTTGAAGGGGTCTTAATTATTACATTAGAGGTGATACTTCATTCTTCACTATATCCTTGTGAGTAAAGCCAGAAAAGGGATTATTTGTCTATGCATTTTAAAACTATTATGACTTTTTAGTCTTAATTTTTGGTAGATGATGTTTGCTCTCCCACATGATGTTTTCTCTGTATAAATTGGAGGAGTTAGCTCTTTTATCTCCTAATACCCATTGTCTCCAGAAGCTTCCTCCATACACTGCTGTCTCCTCCACCCATTCTCCACTCTAAAGGGACTTGGGGTCTTCTCAATTCATATTCTGCTTTTCAAGGCCAGGTTGGATGGGGCTTTGAGCAAGCTCATCTAGTGAAAAGTGTCCTTGCCCAGGGCAGAGAGGTTGGGCTAGATGATCTTTAAAGGTGTCTTCCAACCCAATCCATTCTATGACACCACGATATTAGCTGTGCTTATCCTGCCCTGACACTGATCACACCTGACTGACTGTGGGAGCTTAAAGTCAGAAGGAAAATATTTGTTTCAAACCATTTCCAGTCCTCTCTTCCTTCTGCAGTGTTTGGAACTGAGTCACTGACACACATTACTGTGCAGCACAGATGCTGCTGCTGAAAGATTTTTAGGTTTGATTCTGTTTTCTTTTCTATCACCATTCACTTTTCCCAGATGGCCACAATGGGGGTTTTTTTGTTGGGGTTTTGGGGGTTTCTTTGTCTATTGTAGAAACAGGGAAGGTGATTCTTTGTGTTCTTAGTCATCCTAAAATTACTTGCTGCATGTCTTCGATCTTTTCTGAATGAATGAAACCAAGTACATGCTGTCAAATTCAGGCCTTTCATCTGAGCAAAGAAATAATTTGAATGAATCAACTTTAGAGGTGTATTTCTTATAAAAAGATAACGGTACAAAACCACTTAAAAGAAGTAGTATGTTCTAGTAATAGAGTATCCATGTAATCCATGGCATAGCTGTGTGTAATGTTTTTGCTTTGTTTTAGTCGAGGCAACACCCTAACACCATATTCCAAATCTGTGCCAGCAGTTATTGCCAAAGCTTCTGCAATCTACAACCCCATCATATATGCAATAATTCACCCAAGATACAGGTACAGTAAATATATAGGTATGTGTGTAACTGTGCATGCAAATGTGGGTCTTTTGCAAGGAACAAAGTACCCTCATTCCCTCAGCCTCACCCTACGCAGTGCACGTTCCTGTGCTGACCAGCCCATGATGGGCTCTGGGTGGTCAGACCCAGCTGGTCCATGGCCCCCAGACTGCACATGGAGCTCCAGACGTGGCCTTGGGAGTGGCCAAAAGAGAACAGTCCCGCCCTTCACCTTTCCTCTGCCCTGGGGAGCTGCACAACACTGTGACTGACACGAGGAGGAGCTGATGCTCTGGGTCATCTTTCATCATATCAGGGACAGCCATTACAGAGCTCTCTCCAGATAAGAGGTCCCAGCCAGAGAGACTCAAAAAAATCACATCCTCACCAATTTAAGTAGCTATACATGCATATGTGCAAGGTTTGCTTTTCTGAAGCATTTTTTCACAAAAATTTTGAAACACTGGCAGCACAAAATACTTTATTATATAAAGGGGATATACTTGTGACAGAACTGCTATTCAGCATACCTGTAGAATTTTTTGCAAGTCTTTCAAAGCGTAGCTATCATAAGGTAATGCTGTGTCAGAAGTTCTGAGAAAACACAGGGATGCCACTGTGGTAAATGGGATAAACGTATAAATACCACTAGATGGCAGGGTTAGTCGTTGTGATGAGGCTTCTTTCACCCAAGAAGTGGAAGAACAAGTGAGTTCCATTACCTGACAACTAGGACTTGGGAGCTGGAAATTGAGTTCCTTGTTTAGGATCTTTGATGCATGACAGTGTGGTTGCAAGAAAAGTGAAGGTTTCTCAGAAGGCTGGTGGAAATACACCCAAAAAGGGGGAAAACATAGAATGATATGATGGTTTGGGTTGGAAGGGACCTTAAGTATCATCTAGTTCCAAGCCCTTGTCATGGGCATGGATGCCTTGCTCAAGACTAGGCTGCTCAAAACCCCATCCAACTTGGCCATGAACACTTCCAGGGCTGAGACATCCATAGCTTCTTTGGGCAACCTGTTCCAGTGCCTCATCAGCATCACAGTAAATTTCTTCCTAATATCCAATCTAAACCTTCCCTCTTTCAGTTTAAAGCCATTCCCCCTTGTCCTATCCCTACATGCCCTTGTGAAAAGTACTTCTTCAGCTCTCCTGTAGCTCTCATTCAGCTACTCGAATGTGCTGTGAGGTCTGCCCAGAGCCTTTTCTCCTGGCTGAACAGCCCAGCTCTCTCAGCCTGTCTGCAGAAGAGAGGTGTTCCAGCCCTTTTGTTACCTTCATGGCCTCCTCTGGACCCAATCCACCAGGTTCATGTCCTTCCGTGTTGGGACCCCAGAGCTGATGCAGCACTGCAGGTGGAGTCTCAGCTGAGCAGAGGGGCAGAATCCTCTTCCTCANGCTGAGCAGAGGGGCAGACTCCCCGCCCTCACCCTGCTGGCCACGCTGCTTTGGATACAGGACATGATCCAAGCCACATTTGGCTTCCTGGGCTTTGAGGGCACATTGCTGGGTCATGTCCAGATTGTCATCCACCAGCAGCCCCAAGTCCTTCTGGGCAGGGCTGCTCTCAATGCATTCTCCTCCCAGCCTGTATTGATAACAGGCGTTGCCCTGACCCACATGCAGCACCTTGCACTGGGCCTTGCTGAACTTCCTGAGATTCCCGTGGGCCCACCTCTCCAGCCTGTCCAGGCCCCTCTGGGTGCCATTCCTTCCCTCCAGTGTGGCAGCCACACCACACAGCTCAGTGTCACCAGCAAACGTGCTGAGGGTGCTCCGATCCCACTGTCCGTGTCACCAACAGTGATGTTAGACAGGGCTGGGCACAACACCGACCCCTGAGGTCACCACTTGCCACTGAGCTCCACTTTGAGCCATTGACAGTTGGGTGCAACCATCCAGGCACTTCCTTATCCACTGAGTGCTCCATCTGTCAAATCCATATTTCTCCAGTTTAGAGACGTAATTTGTTTGAAAATGTCTGCTATCATAACTAACACCTTTTTGAATCCTCCAAAAATCATCTGAGTTTCAAGAAGTCCGCAGAGCATTTTAGTTTAGAGTAGGAGAATGCCTAGTTTCTGATGGGCTGCAGAAATTCAATTAGAAGTTTTGCACAGCTGGCTGATGTTGTTTGGGACCCTTTATTTGTTTCTGAACCAAAGTTACTGTGTTTAGTTTATTATTTTTGCAAGGAACAGATTGTTCAGAGAAGCTGTGGATGCTTCCCTGGAAATGTTCAAGGCCAGGTTGGATGGGGCTTTGAGCAATCTGGTCTCATGGAAGGTGTCCCTGTCCACAGCATCAGGCTTGGAACTAAATGGTCTTTAAGGTGCCTTTAAGGTCCCTTCCAACCCACACCATCCTGTGACTCTGTGACAGTGAACTGCTTCAGTCAGTCTTTCCTATCAGCATCGGCTTTTTTAAGACTATTAAGAAATGGGCTGGAGTCCACAGCAAGATTTCAGACATTTTCTTAGTAAGTATCTTGTTTTATTTTTTTCCCTGCTTTCTAATTCATATTTCTAGATATATCAACAAGAGAAGTTTTTATGGACTTGTGAAGACATTTCACACACTTGGGAGCCATTCAGTCAGGAAAAAAAGTAATGTTGGGTCCCTTGTGATGAATCAAGAATGCAGTTTCAAAACTGAAAAAACCCCTACTGTACACCAATAAGCCAGTTGGCAAAAATATGTTGGCTGGACCAATTTTGCTTAAACAGTGAATAATGAATATATATGTTAAGATTATTGTTTCTGGATAATTTCCAAATCTTCCAATTATTCACATTATGCCTTGAAAGTAATTTATCCAAGCAGAGATAAATGGGCCAGTCTGTTCAGGCCAAAGGGGCAAGGGTTTGAGCTAGGGATAATTTGTCATTTTCTATTGGAACTACTGAACCAAATTATTTTCCAAATCTTTCTAGAAAGAAGCATCTAGACATCAGGATATAAAGGAAGTAACGAATCTAAGTGAGGAATGCATTCAAAGTTTGAATTCAGGAAATGCTGTTTTGTGGGGAAGAAAGCTTTCACATATTTAACACCTTGTATGTTGTCTCTGTGTTCCACAATAACTGTGACACATTAGAGTTATTGCAGAAACTCCCTTAGATTTTGGAAGATTTAGGTTTTGTAATCATTCTTTCACAGCAAGCAGGAAATTCTGCATCTCCACGTTTCAAACTGGCTCGCAAGCGAAGCACAATTATACAAAAATTATTGGTTCAAAACTCCTACATCATAAATAATGAATAATCATAAATAACTTTGAGTTGCAGTATTTTCTTAAAAAGTTGCTTGCTATTACTATTTATTTTACTTTAGGTGACTCATTTCAGATTATAGAAATATCATTAAATAAGTAGCTTAGTTTATGCCTTTTTTTTTTTTTTATTTCACACACAAAATATTAAAACTCCTTTCAAAAGCTGTACTTTCATCCCAACCAGGAAAATGTCCTTCAATAGTCCTCCCAAATATTAGAAAAGTAGAAACTCTGGTCCCTCAAGACATTCAGAAATGTTCATATGTTTTCCTTGAAAATTCACCATCAGACATTTATTTCCTGAATCTCCAGCACTAGGAGACCTCTTCACCAAATCCCACTTAATGAATGGGATGGTGTGTTTTACACTAACTTGAAGTTGTCAGAGGGAAGTAGTTCAGCTTCTCAGCTGGGGGAAAAAAGCCAGAAGCTGTTTTTCAGCACCAGACTGGGGTCTTCTACCTGACAGAAAATTTATGGGGGCTTGACATTTTCTCGTGTCCTGTAAACCCTTTCTCAGGACTTCTTATTTTGTGTGCAGCATTAACCATATTTTTTCACCCCCACACCATGTGAGCAGCCTGCAGGATGAGGAATGATGGTGCAGGCAGCTTTTTTCAGTCCCTGTCTCCAGAGTAGACACAGAGCTGCTGTTCACTTGCCTTTAAAATTAGAGAGCAAGGAAATGCAGAAATATTCCAAAAATGGTGATGGTGCCAAGTATTGAGGCTTGGTGGTGGTGGGTTTCTTTTTTTGATTACAAGCTAGTGACCTCATTTCACGATGCCAGAATCACATCTCTGAAATTTTAACATGTGTGATCTTTTGTGAGAATAGAAATGATGATTTAAAATGCACTGGTCATCCAACAAACCAGGTAACCACAGAAGCAAATGATTTTGCAATATACAACTGCTTGACTTACATGTCAGTGAAAAGTCAATGTCCTGACATCCTCCAGGGATCCGTAGTCCCCTGCATCAGTCTCTTGCCATATGCCTTGTTGCTGCCTCACTTCTTGACTTGCTAATTTAGTTTTGTGCCACTATTAGCTTCATCTGTTGGGCTGAAATAATGGATTGGGAAGTGTTGGGGAGGTGTTACACCAAATGAAATGTTCTGACAAGCACTGGCCTGCAAGGAGCAAGGCCAGCTGGCATTGCACAGGGGAGGCTCTTGGATACTTTGCTCTATGTAGGGCCAGGGTTGGGGTCAGGAGAAACAGACTCACACAGCCATGACACAGATTATTATTTCCTGAATAAGGCAGATTTGGGGTCAAGACCATCCTTCTCCTCAATGCTTGTACAGTGTTAATTTTGAATAGGAGTTTACAGTAGCTGCTGTCATACAAATAAGTAATAACATCCGATTCTTCTGGCTCTCTTCCCTTTTTTCCACTCATTCTGTGCCTTTGCACTGTGAAGACCTTTGTACCAACTAGCTTGAAATTTTCTGGGTTAACATTTTAAATACACTGTACACAATCATGCTCTTCAAGGTATTTTCAATTCTTACCACTTACATATGCAGTCCTTCTGTATGTGTTTTGACACAGTTGTTATTTTCTTTTCAGCCTGTTGAGTAGTTTGCACCAGCTATACCATGCTGTTTGCATGTAATCTTTAAGACCCCCTTAATCAAAACAGAAGCTGTGTTGAGGTGATGGAAAGAGACAGTTCTTTCACCACGTGAATTTCAAAGCCATGCCTTCAGTGTGACAGGTTTGGCTTTTTTTTCTTCTCACATTTTCCTGCAGAAAAACCATCCACAAAGCTGTTCCCTGCTTGAGGTTCCTGATACGAATATCGAAGAATGACCTCCTGAGGGGATCCATAAATGAGTCGTCATTCAGGACCTCTCTCTCCAGCCACCACTCTCTTGCTGGCAGGACCAAGAACACTTGTGTTTCCTCTGTTTCTACTGGAGAAGCTGTAAGTCTTTTCTTGTTTCCATGAAAGAAAGCAAGTATAACATTTCTCAGACTCTAAATAAGCAACTCTATAAATACATATTCAAAATTAGAGAACAGAAAAGGGAAGGAGGAGAGTGTAGCTAAATTTTTTGGGTCATGTGAGGTAATTTCTGCAAAGCTGGAAGTTCATGCATGATGATTTACGATCAGAAAAAGCATTCAGACCAGCATGTGTCTGTGGTTCTGATGCCTGCTGGGACCAAGGATGTTCAGGTTAAGTCTTTGATGTGAATTAGAAAGAGCCATTGTCAGACACTCCCTGTGTTACCAGCTACTGGCTATAATTAGGTATGTCACTGGGCAGGAGAACAAGAAAACAATCTTCCATCCAAAGTTTCATAACCTATCCAAGAGCTGTTTTGCTCTTTTAAAAGAAGTCCATTTTCTGTAGGATGGGAAATTTTTGATTTCCTAACTTGGATTTTAACCATGAGGAGTGAAAGGCTCCTGCTCCTAGAGCATGGTGGGGTGTTTTGTAAGAACGTAGCCCAAGCATCAGTGAGGCTGGTGTCTGACTGAGAGGGAAAAAACAGATCCCTTGAGACTCTTCACAGCCTCTCTCAGCATGACCTCACTTGCCCCTCTCAGTCACGAGAAGCTGGCCTTGCCTTCAGAGGTGCTGCGAAGGTGCCTCTGAGGGGGTGGCCCTCCTGGGGACCTGTGCTGCTCCTCCTCAGTCTGGGCACCAAAAACCTCTCCGAGTGACAGCTGCTGCCAGTAACCTCTCACAAAAGTATAAATCCTACATATACCTTTTATACCTTTAGGTATAAAAACCTAAATTTTCTCCCCGTTATTCCTTTGTTTGATGCTAAATGAAGTAAATTCAGCTGCATCATCCATCCTGATCCAAGAAACTTTCTGTTCTTCCCTGTTGGTCACTACTTGGTTTTGGTTTGTTCATGTTGGCAGGTTATTGCGCGTGCTTGGTTGTGGGTGCTGCTTAAATAGACAGCGTAATGAGGGTAAGAGGCTTCAGCTTTTGGCACAACTTTGGCTTAGGAGTCTCAGTGAAAACCCCTGCTATTAGCAGTGCACAGCACTGTGCTGTGCTGAGTTGATGCAGCCAAAGGCCGTTGTCCTTGGGGCAACTGACAGCTCAGTACAGCTGTACAGGTTTTAGCTGAAACAGCAGCTGCTGAAATAAAAGCTAAGCTCAATGACTTTGGCATGACACAGGACTGAATGAAATTTTTGAATGCTCCAATGAAACATTGATGGGCAAGAAAGGACACCAGGAACACTGTAAAAGATGCAGCTGTTGCCACCAACACTTTGCTCTCTGTGTTGTGTACATGTTAGTGTAGGGAACAAACGTATTTGTGAGTCATGTCAAGGAGCGTTTCATTCAAGGAGTTCTGTTCAACAAGTGAGGAGAAGCGAACACGTGGCAACACATAGATGTATGAGCAAGGTGGTGCAGAGGAATTATGCACTATCTTCCTGCTTGTGTGGAGCCCTGCCTGCCTGTCCTCTGTCTATTCCATATCTAAAAGCTGCTGTTGCAGTGAAATGATCTCATCATTGATACTCAATCAAAAAGTCAGCACAGAGTAAGGGATGACAGCCTCTGCCCAAGCCTCTAAATGGAACAGCACTTTTGCAATGCCCCATTTGGGCTTCATTACTGACATATTCTTAGAAAATTAGAGCCAAGCCCACCCATTGTCTCCTATGCACTAATGACGGTTTGTAGAATCAGCAAACTCACGCACATTGAGAAGCCTTGGATGTTCTGGACATGCTGCTGGGATGTATGCAAATGTGGTTTTGGATCTGTCCACGTCCATGGTTTTGTGTCAGCTGGTGGTCACACAGAATGCCACAAGACATATTAAACAGATTGATTGTACTTCCTCCCATCTTTAGAATTCAGGTGCCCTGCAGGTATGAGTATAGCATAAGCAATGAGATAAAAAAAGGGTGAAAAACATCCCGGTGAAAAGAAATTAAATAATTTTTCATTATTTCCAAGTTAGTTTTATTTTTGGTCAGCAAGCAAAATAGTCCAGGGTAAGTGACAAGCCTGAAAATAAAGCCTCCCCCCAGGGGAGTTTTGAGTGTGAGACCTGTGTTAGAACAGCTTTCGTTTTCTGTGAATGTGCATGGGGTTTGCTAGAGTTTGAGAACTTTCAAGAATTTGACAAAGGATGCAACTGTCTGAAATCCTTCATCAATTTGTGATTAGACCTGGAGCAATGTAGAGCTTGACCCTGTAGAGCCAGCTCATGAGAAGCTGAAGCCTCGCCGAAGTCATTCTTTCTCCACAAGTGTGAGAGAAGAGAAGAGAGATCTGCTCCCAAAGACCTGCAGCTGCGATGCAGCCATTGCCGAAAAGGTATGGAAAAAGTCTCAGCTGAGGACTCTCCATTTTAATGCTAACCCTGCTGCAGTACATCATCTCTGGAATAATTCAGCCTTTATGCCCATCTATTTCATCTGTAGGCTTTATTTATACTGATTTCAACATCCTCTTCCTCCTTGCTGTTATTTCTATTTATTTTTTTTCCTCTTTTTTTTTTTGTGTGTGTGTCTGTGTGGCAAATGAGAGTGCCAGTAATGCTTTATTAACTTTTTTCACTGCTACACACCTGTTTTTGGAAAGCCAGCTCTGCTCATAGCTCTGAAGCTGCATTAAGGCATAGTCAATAGCATCAAATGTAAGAAGATGAGTTCTTTGCCTGTTTATCTACCCCTGCTTTGGTTCCTTCCATCATGGCCCTTGTGTCCATACTGTGGCAGTCTACTTTTATCGTAAAGTCAAGTCTGCAAAACAGAGTTTGACATGATAGAAGCCACCCTTTTCCTTCTTTTCAGTGTACATTAAAATGTTTTATTTTTGTTGAGGAGGAAGATGAGAAAGAAACTCCCATTTCTCCCTAAGGGTGGGAGAGTCTGGCAGCTGCCACCCTTCCCTCACTGAAAGAGGAGATGGTGAGTACTCAGCGCATCTTCTGTGGATGCATCACCCTCACTGCCCAAACCACTGAGGTTTGGTATCCTGCTGTTGGGGAGCGCCCTGTTCCCTGATGGGAGCAGTAGGTCACCCATGGGTCAGCTTCTGCCAGATTGTAACACTGGTTTCCGAACGAGCACTTGTATGGGTGGCACAGTGTCAGGCACATACCAGTGCTGCCTTTGCAGGAAAAGACAGACATGGCTTAAAATCCTCTGGCTGTGGCTGGACTGAGTAGCATCCCCTGTTTTGATGGAGGCACCCCTTCATGGGGCTGCTCCAGTGCATGTGGACAAACACCCACACCTTGGGCAGCTACAGCATCTGCTTCTGTCCCCTGTGTTCCTTTCCAGATTTGATGGTAATTGTCTAGAGACATAATAGTTTAAAGCAGGAACTGAAATTCCAGCCACCCAATGACCCAATTCCTGCATGCCTCTGCCCTGTCTTCTTTCATGTGTGTGATTAAGTTCAAGTCCTGAGAAACCTTGTTCTTGTCCTGTAACTGTTGTGAACAATATTGATGGAAAAACAATAGCTTCAAATAGGTGTCAGGCAACATTGGCTCAAATCTACTACTCAATTCTGCTGCCTTCTGTCAGCAGCCAAGTGTGTCCAAGGTTGTAGGCAAGTGGGAAAGGCAGGATATTGTCTCCAGGTCCTGGAAAATCACCAGCTTTTGGTCTCACAAGGAAGGAGAAGGGAAGTAAATCTCAGGTAATCTGCATAAACTGTTCAGTAATACAATAAATATTTCTGTATCTGGAATTCAGCAACTGTGTAGCCCACAAGAAGGCTCAGTGTTATACTTTGCCTTGAAAGACATCTCTTGAATTACTTTGATAAATAACCCTTGAAACTTTCAGTAGCATTCACTGAGATATGAGGAGTGTATTTACATTGAATGTTCAAAGCCTTATTTACTTTTCTGCTATTTCCAGCAGAGATTCCTATGTGGTGTGAAGATCCTTTGTGTGTCCATTGCAGCTAAATGCAATGCATCACTATTCATGCTATCAGAATAAATATTTGTCAAGCTCAGTTAGAATGTTTCACAATGAGACCACCCATTTATCCTCAACCAAAAATCCCCCAACAAATCCTAAAGAAGCCCCAGTGCATTTTTTTATATTTATTTTAAAGTTTAAATGGCATTACTTGATTGTCTTTGACTGAATTACAATTAGAGCACTTCCAAAAACACTCAGTTGTGGAAAAGCGAGTCAGTGTCCCAGGCTTGGTGTTTTCCAGAGCATAAAAATGCATGGGACTGTTTTCTGTGCTGCCACAAAGATATGATCCAGCCCCATGACCTACTTCAGTTTGTTAGGATAGTAACAAACTTGATATAGACTGACACCTGGAAATGAAACATGGCAGTGAAGAGGCCTTTCTGGAAGTATTAAAATGCAGGTTTGGGCACTTGATTTCAAAGGAGAGTGGTCAAATGTCCTCTCTGCATTCAGGTTTCAAGGGATGAAAATTATTAAAAAACTTGTAAGTGGGTGTTCTGCCCACTAAGGAACATCCCAAAGGAACCTATCCTTCTGTTGCAGTGAAAACAGTGCAGCACTTGGAAAAGGGCGAAGTGGCTTTGGAGTTGGGTTTTTTCATTCTGTTATTTTCTTTGATATGGAAGAATGTATGTTTCTTCTCTGTCACTCTGATTTAAACCACGTTTTTTAGCACACTGTGCTTCCCTCCAGTTGGTAGGTAGAGTGGCTGGAGAAATCATTATCAATAGGGATTCGTGAAGAATTCCTTCTTGTGGAGTAGAATTACACAAAACTATGGGAATTCACACAGTAATGAAGTAAAAACAGCATTTTACTTTAAATGTTGCTTTTCCCTAGAAATGAGGGGCTTCTATCTTATCTCTATATCTGACACAGTGATTTTATTGTCTTAATTGTAATTTTTTAAAGGAAGCCAAAACTGAGTACTTATGCCTTCCCTTGCCAGTGTATTTAAATACTGACATTTTCAAAGCTTACTTAGTTTACTCTGAATTTGCATACTGTGCACAAGACTTATGGAAAGAACACAGAGGACTTACCATCAGAGCCAAATTAGGAATGAGAATTCTCTCAAAACAGGCAGATAAGAAATTGTTAGCAAAGTGAATATTTATTGCTTCTTTCTTGGAGGAAGCACTTTCCAATGTGAGAATGCAAGGCCACCAACTTCCCTGAGGTAGTACCAGGAGCCATTTGGGGAGAGACAGAGATTGTCACAATGTTGATAAAACTTTAAGAAAATAAAGAATGATGTGTACTTGAGTCTTATGTGGGATCCCTTGCATGAGAAGGGAGAGAAGTGCAATTATCTAGTACCCTGAGATATGTTAAAAATGAAGTAATACCATTATTTAATGATGAAATAAGTCAGATACAGGAATGAGCTTTTGTTTTCTGCTTCTTTTTTTTCTTTTCAGTCTCTGCTGATATTTGAGTACATCTTCTTTTGCTTCATTTAACATTCTGCTTTCCAAGCAGTACATATTAGCACATCATGATTTTCCCTCAAGTTAATGATTCAAGTGTTTAGAAAATTGGCCTGGTGGCTCAAATATTGACCAGTGGCAATGAATATTTCAAATACAGGTTTCCACAAGCATATGGTGTCTGACAGTGCTAAAGTTTATGTCTCCACTCCAGGTTTCGCTCTCCTCCAGCTGTTTGGAGAAGGTGCTTGGGCAGCCAGTCCCAACCAGTCCCTCTGCAGCACTTGTGACCAGCTCCCTGAGAGCAACTTCTCTGCCTGTCGGATTGAATAGCAGCAGTGTCAGCAGAGGAGACTCAAGTACTTCCCATATGGCAGCTCAAGGAAGTCAAGTGAATGGAGTTCTGGATTCTATCATTAGCAGTGCAGTCCCTCGCATCATCATCATTCCTACCTCAGAGACCAATCTATTTCAGGAAGAACTGGAAGAGGAAGAGACTGAATTATTCCATTTTCACGACAAAAAGGGTAATCTGCTGGACTTGGAAGGGCTTAGCTCATCCATGGAGTTCCTTGAAGCTGTTGAGAAATTTCTATCATAAGTGTGTCAAAAGAAAACTTTCCGGTAATTATTTTCTTGGCATCTTCTCCACTTAATTATACCAAATAACTGAAGCCTTGTAGGTTAGATCATGAGAAATTTTTTTGTATGTTTATATGGTAGTCACTAGGCAGCCTTCAGATTTATCTTTGTCCAAACCAGCTCAGGCATGGAAACAGGCTTTCTTTCAGATTGTACTGCAGGAAATGAGCAGTGGAAGATCTGGCAGCGTGATCAAGTGGCATTGGTCAAGGAGGCCGCCTGCTTCGTGAGGCCCTGATTTGTTGCCACTGGTGGGGCTGTCAGCAGAAGGGAAAATGACTGACTGAGAGCAGGGTCAGCTGCTGAATGTTTCTGCTATCTACACATGGAACAGCATTCCTGTTTTGGCAGCTCTGTTCTGGACAGTGATGGGAAGCACCGCAAGACCACAGCTTCCACCAGCCCCAGCAGAAAGGCAGCTGGCTACATGACCTCAACTATAGTTTAATCAAACACTTCTCAGAATTGTTTTTGCTGTATTTCATTTTTCAATTAGGCAGCTTGCTAAACATGAACTGGTGGTTTTTCACTGGGAAGTGACTGTTTCCCAGCTTCTAATCCTCTGAAGTTTAGTGGTAGAAATCTGGATTTTACCTCAGTATTAGCATGGTCACCTAAATGTCAAAATGCAAGGTGCTATATGCTAAAACAGACACTACTGTAGGAGCATTCAGAGTACCTTCAGAGTTTCAGTCCTCATTAAATATGTGTGAATCCTAATGAGTCTGATTGAAAGGGTGGATGCTCACAGCTGGCTTGGGAAGTCATTGACAAAAGTAAAGCCTTTGCTGCTGTATATCACTTGTCTGTTCAGAGGAGATTCTTCTCATCTCCTCTAAAAGGAACCAACAGATGTCTTTTACAGGTCACTTACCAGAGGCCTTCAAAGTGGGTAAAACATCACCTTGGGGAGAAAACTGCACAGTACTGTGGTGTTTGCTACAGGATCTGCACTCACATAATTTTCTGTGGTTACTAATTGTGCTCATTTTATCTGTGCTTCACATTATGGCTCAGGCTCACAGGGCCCTCCTAGCATTTTATTCCTAACTGCATTCTTCCTTTTGTTACTCATTTTCCCGTTTCTCCACATCTTCCCTTTCAGTCTCTGATTTTCAAACCTAGAGAACAAGTTGAACTACATTGTTCTTCACCTAATGTCAATATATATTAGTAGAAAACAGGTGCTCCTCTGGATATAATAGTGCAAATATCTGGCCCAGTGAGACTAATAGTGTTCAGACATTCAACAAGAGAGTGAGAATTCATGTTCATAGTCTCAGTTTATTTCCTTGACTGTATCCTAGATTGTGCAGAGACCACTGAAAGAATTTCCAGGTTTTGTGTATGCACTGGCTGGTCTTGGCAAGTAATTTCTCTTTGCCTGTTTTCCCGATGCAAAAACAAGATGGAAAGCATTGAAGTGTTTTTAATTACCTTTTTCGTTACAAAAAAAGATAACACAAATCTTGTTTGCAACAAGCTAGACAGGAACACCACTAATGAACAAACTAAAACCCAAAGCAGTGCAAGAGAGAGAAGAATGCCTCCAAACTTGCAGACCTGAAGCTCTGCAAGGTGCCAGCACAGCAGACCTTTGAGAGGACGAGACACTTGCTTTTGATGTAGACTGTACAATTCTTAGAAAAAAAAGGACTGTTTGGCTACAGAGGTGATTGCTGAGACAGGCTGCCTAATGCAATGCTGACACTCTTAATGCTGCTATTATTTGAGGTCCTCTGCCGCCTAGAGACCCTCATACTTCCTTACCATGGAAAGCAGAGAGGAAATTGGTGGTGGAGCCACATCCTGCATATGATTGCCTGTGTGTAGCCCTGGGGTGTGGTGCTGGGGCACCAAGGCTCAGCTGGGGCAGCACCAGGCTGTGATTCCTGCAGCCAGGCTGCCAAAGCCTGTGCCCTCTGCGTGCTGAGTTTTCTGACAGGGCCAGGAATGATGCCAAGGTCATCTACAATGAGTTCAGCAATTCCAAGGGCAATTCCTCCATTTGAGGACTGGCACAGTGAGCAGACAGTGCAGGACAGCTGCCAGGGACTGGGACAGGGACGTGCTCACTCGCAGTCCCACAGTGCCATGTTTTTTCCACTGCATAGTTTTGGCCACAATGAGTAATCAAATGTTAATTACGTATTATGTTAATGGAAAATGGGGCAGGCTTAGTTCTAGGGTAAACATACTGTCCTGCCATCTTGGATTCTTGTCCTTTTTTTGTTGCTGAACCTGCCCTCTTTGAATTTTTTTTTCCTACACCAACTGTGCAGTCAGTGACCTTACTTCTTGCATTTAATATCGTCAGCTGCTGTATCTCCTTTCTTCTTAAGCCAGATGTTAGGAAGCAAGTGTTCTTTGAAGGCTCCAAATAACAATAGAAAATGCATTTGGTGTTCCATGTTAGAAAAACACTCCCTGGAGTAGATTTTGCACTCAGATTATTACAGTCTTGTGCTGGTAAGACTGTAGGCAGGGTATTGCCACAGATTTGCACAGGATGAAGAAAGGAAGACCTGAAGTCACAGTCAACAAATTCGTCCGTGTCTGAAGTTTTGCTTTCTGCTTGTTAGCCTACAAGAAGACTTTGCAATGATCTCTTGCATGTGTTTGGTGCTATTACTGTGCTGGTACTGTGAGCGTGTCGCAGAAAATTAGCAGGCTTGAGGTATGTGCAAACAATGTTTCACTTTTATGCTGTTACTGTCATACACTGTTAGTACCCTTGCTTCAGAAGCTGCTGTCAAGATGACTGCTCATTGAAACTGATGCAAATGGGACAATGGTAGAGGGATATAACACAAAGTTGTATGAAATGTCACATAGACTTACTGCAGTCACTGTGAGACTTTTGCAGAAACATCAGTCACAGAGTAAATGAGTCTCAAATTGACTACCACAATGTAGGAAAATTTTGCAAGCTTCTCTGTTGCCACATTAGAATAGATGGCACATAAAAATGTACACTAATAACTGTTGCTTCCCGTTTCACAAAGGAATGTATTGGTTGACTCAAACAGAATAAAAAATTCTTAGGAGTTAAACTGAATTATCCATTGTTTGTTTTTCTTATTTAATCATTATTTTTGGAGTCAGCAGGGGAAATAAAAAAGTTGAGTCAAGGCTTTTGAAACCTGTGCTCTGATCCAGTTAATAGTGAGGTACATATATATGACTTTATTTTCAAGTCATTTAGACTGCTTAGGTGCAACCAAGCACTCACCTGCTTGAGTGTAGAACATCTGAATTTAGAGTTCACTGATTTGGTAAAACCTGAAGTTGCTCAGCTACTTTTGAAATACGACTTCACTGGGATGTCAGGTATTAGGCTAACAAAACTGAAAAAAAATAGCCAAAGTCAATACATCTGACAGCAGACTTTGATCTTTGTTCTAACTCTGAGTGAAAGTTAACAAGTAATTGTTCTTTTCTGCTAAATCTCTGCATAGCACAATTATAGGATGTGTTCCAGTTTTTATGAATAACAGAGAATGCAGACCACAAGTGTAAACATTTTCTTTTATCATGGACAATGGTATTTTTTAATAGTTAAAACAATGGTTAGATAAAGTTTTCAAATAAGAAAATTTACTTACTTGAATCTTAATGAATCTTGCAGCTTTAGGCTGGCATGAAACTTGACCTAATACCACGTTCTTCCAGAAAGCTCATTCAGTTCCCAGACATCTATCCATTTCCCTCCTTTCAGAAGACACACATGAACAAAAAACCTCTTCCACACCCCTGTCTGAAAAAAGTTAATGTTGTGATGTGCAAAAATTGGAAAACACTGGGAGGCAAATACCCTCTTTTAAAATTTCCTTACTTTCCCCTTACGCCTTGGTTTGTTGGTTGTTTTGTTTGGTTTTTTTTGTTGCATCTGCTCTTCACTACCTCTCTGTGCGGGTTGTCCTTGACATTTTTGGTCTGGTTCTGCCACAAATACATGAAAACAATGCAAGTTAGTGGGGAGTTGGAAACTTGGGTGTGCATTATGCAGTGGACTCCTTTCTCACATGGGAGCAAACAAAACTGCCCACAGTGCTTGGGTTCGGCAAGTGCAGGACCAGGTGACTGCAGGATGAAGCCTGACAAGGTGGAAGCAGCCAAAATGCATCTCCTGGCTCATCTCAACAAAAGCTGATGGTTAGTTCTGCGTTTGCACCTCATCCACAGCCTCAGTCTGTAATGAGTGTTCTGTCTGCACCTTGAATGGACAAGTTTTTATGTGAGAAGTTTGGTGCTGGGATGCCTTCGTTGTACCTGTCACTTTTACCCATGTATTAACATATACTATGGCTTACTAAGAGTTCAGATGTCTGTCCATATATTTTATTTGCTTTATGGGATGTCTGGGTTGCACTCTGGTTGTACTTGTTAGTGCTACAGGTTGTAGCAAGACATGAAAAGCTAACAGCAAAATGTCAAAGTCAGGTGTAAATCCACTGTTACCGATTCTCCCCTATGCCAGCACGAGGCAATGACTGCGTGCCAGCAATCCTGGTGCCAATATTTCATGGTAAAATCCCCTGAGAGAAAATTTCTGTAGGGATTAGTGTGTTATACAATATACTGACGGTTTTTACTCTGAAACATTTCTCCTCTATATTCGTAGTTATGTATCACATAGGCATTTTTATTTAAAAGGTCAGGTGCATTCTTCACCTTAAAGCAAAGCTCCAGAAGACCCTTGTCATCTTCAGGACCTTGTTCTGGACTGAATCAGCCAAAGACATAGGCAATAAGAGGTGAGGATTTGGGCTGCTGCCATTACCAGTGGTGTATGGTCCTTAGGGTGATGCATGCCAGCCCTTTCCCTCCATGCTGAGGAGCAGGTCTGTTCCCCTGGAAAAGCCAGACGTGTGCTAGTGGGTGCCATATGAAAATGGTATTTTCCAGACATTTACAGGGAACTCAGTGTGGGTAGGTTTTCATGGGGACGGCAGAAGATGTCTCCCTAGAGTTTCTCCTTGCCAAATCTCTGGTTCCTTTCCACTGCAAGCAGGTGGCAAATCTCTTCAAAGGAACAGATGGATGTGTTTAACATTAACAACTAATTTTCCACAGGCGCGTTCTTGGAAACAAATGATCCCTATTTCCTGAGATGGAGAAAAAAATCCAGCCAAGAGCAGACTACAAGTGTGGAAAATGTGAAACCGAACACGTTTGAGTTCGGTAAATGCAAAGCAAATGAAAACAGCAGCTTAGAGTGGAAATTGTCAATCCACCAGAAGCAACAAAATGACCAATTCCATCTTCATAAATGATATAAAAAAGCTGTATCCAAGCAATTAATACAACCAGGTCTTTTTGCCTACCCCCACCTATAGACAATCCAACAGAAGTGAGCTCAGAGCCATCGGCAGCTTTTTCATGCTTGGGTCGCTGTGACCGTCTGGGCACCAGCATGGGGAGAAAATGGCAATGAAAAGTTGCTCTCACAAAAGCAAACTTCATTCACCTTGTTAGACCCAGCAGAAAAAGACTGAGGGGGATATGACTATTCTCTTTACACATCTGGGATGAAAAATAGGATGCTCAAGTAAAGTGTCAGTGACAGCCATCAGAGGCCAGTCTCCAACACTGATTGCCCCAGTAGAATAACAATAAATTCCTTAAAAGTACAAATACCCACAGAAACAAATCCTGCTGTTAAAAAATATCTTGAGCTGACTTATTTGCTGATAGTTTTAAACAGGCTGATGTTGTTTTGAGTCTCAGTGCATGTGTGACTGTCAGGAGAGTGCAGAAAGCAGGAGTCCTGCTGAGGAAATGCAGTAAATTTCCTGACAATGCACAGTCATTGAGCAAGAAACTCCTTCTGATTGGCTGAGGAGGAAAATTGCCAAGAGACCAGTAGGATCTGTGTTATCCCTTTTGTAAACTTCAGTGGAAAAATTGCCTATCCCCTAAGGTATTTTGTAATGTGGAAATAACTTGAACTTCAGCTGCCTGGCAGGGCTGAGCCTGCGTTGTGCTATATTTCCCTTCTCGCTGTCATGCTACCTAAAAGCCACACACTTTTCTGGGGCTGGGAGTTGAGGTGGTGTGGCCTTTTCCTCCTGGCACCAAACTGTCTTTACAATCACAGTATAGCTTAAAACTTTATTTCGCTGCATCAGAGCCCAGCAGCAAGTGTTGAACTCCCTGACAGGCCCCTGGGGCTCTCTCCTACATGCCTTGTCCCCCCAGACTTTAGTCTGCCAGATGTGCTGGTCTGTAAGGCCAAGAGAAATGGGCAAGTGAAAAAAAGACCTCTATGCTTTTTCAGAGTTTTACTATCCTGCCTATTTGAGGAGTGACTGGTGGTTTTTTTCTCTTTTTTTTTTCCTCTCTTCTTTTTTTTTTTCATGGATGCCTTGGCATGCATCCCTACTGGCATAGGATGCTTACTCAGAAAGCCTTTGCTTTGTGCTGGGCTGAATTTATTTTCCCTATGTGATGATTTTTCCTGGAGCAGCTTCTGAGCAGTGCTGAGGGTGCCTGGCAGATGGACCTTCACAACTGGGTTTTTCTGCCATACTCTGGTGCTGCTGATGCACCAAGACATATGCTTTTGGGTGAAGCTCTTCCTCTCCAGCAAGAATTAACAACTAAAATTTCCAGAGGAGAAACTCCCATGGCGTGTTTCTGTTTTGACTGAAGTGCTGTTTCCAAACTTGTATAAGGGTGGGTTTTAACCACCCTACAAAGTCTGATGGTTTGAGTTTCTCTTCTTCACAGGCTTCTGTTTCAGAAAAGGTCATTGTGCACTTCTGGAACATCATTGCTTTTAAAATACCAAAAACCTTTTTACCACAGGCTACAGAAAAATCAGTAATTTCAACAACCCAAGCTAAAAAAAGGGAGAAAATCAGTCTGTAGGTGGGAATCAATGGAGATGTCAAGGTAAAATGCAGGTGATAAGGAAGTCCTGTCCACTGTGCTCCTAAAATCTGGGCCTGGACTCTGCTGAACACAGTAAGACTCAGGAAAAGTGATCACAAACACTCAAACAAGCCAAACTCTTAACATTATCATCAAATTGAGCAAAAAGCAGAGGTCGACTACCTAGGTTGAATTTTCATGAGTCTTAACCTTCTTTTCAAGATTGTGTCTCCAGCCTGAATAGAAAGAAACAAGATTTTCTTTCACAGAAAAATGAAAAAAAAATCATATATACTCAGACCAAGGGTCCAGTTGAGTCAATATTTTGTCTCCAACACTGACCAGCAATAAGTAACCACAAAGAGAAGCAAAACAGGTACCAATACTTTCCTGCTCTGCTCTCCCAGAACTTCTGGTGATTCTATGCCAGAAATGGTATTTAATAAGCTTTCACAGACCTCTTTCCTTCCATGGATTTATGAAATTGCTCCTGGGACTCATGTGGAAGCCTAACTACAAAAACGTTCTGCTGGATCTGCAGTTTAATTGTGATTTACACAAAACAGAGCCTCCCTATGCTTGTGATTTCATTCAGTGCCCTCCAGTTCTGTAGGGTGGGAGAGAATGGATGATCATTGCCTAGTGGGCATCTTCTTTGGACCCTCACTGAGTCTGCACCATCTCCACTCATCGTCTCCTCTCACAGGTGAGTGTCCCACTCTGTCCACCTGAGTCCAGGAGCTCTGGCCCCGTGGCACAAAAACACAGTGAAAACACTGAATACCTCACGTGAGCTGCAAAGCTGCTCTGGCTGCTCCTCCCAGGAGGGCATCCTGTGTCATTTGTCCTTGTTTTTGCTCCAGACACCCTCGTCTGGACCCTTGTCTCCTCCTCTCCTACCCCAGAGTGTCCCTGCCCTCTTATCCCTGCTCTTATGACAGCATTCCTTTGAAGTTGTGCAGAAGTCTGAACGACTTGGAGTAGAAATGTGACGTGTTTACAGTTACAGAGTATTCACAAAATATTTACACACTATACTTAAGCAGCTGGCAGGCACTGTGAGGAATACCTTATCAACAGGATATCTCCAGCTCTTCTGAGAGGCAAGAAAGTGTAATTATCCTCATTTAACATAGGCAGAGGCTGGGATGAAGTGTGAGCAGACAGAAGCAGTATTGTGGCAATCTCCTCCTCTCTCCAGCACAAACCCAGACACTTCACACTCCCTGAATGCAGGATGTGGTCAAAATCGCTGAAATATATGGGTTTCAGCTGTATGTGTTACATCAGAAATACAAAACAATCCCCTAGATCCAAGCAATGCAACAACTGAAATGCTGGATCTCAACTGGGGTCCAAATTCTGCCACTTGATATTTCTGTCTGTATAATATGGGGAATTTCAATGACAGATTCAAACACACAGCTGGAATTGTCACCAAAACATATGCCTGGGACCCTCTCCAGGAAACATGAATAAATAGCAGACACTGAATTAATATTATCCTCACACCCTAATCTGGCATGCCTTGTGGCAGTAACCAGAAATTAATGTAAACATTGTATTTCTAAGGGCAGGGTTTCCAAGTCTTCTCTCTCAAAGAATATAACTATTTAATAAGCAATTTGGAAGAAGTGTTGCCCACCTTTCTATCCCAGCCTGCAGGATGTTTTCTTTTATGCGTAGTAACTCAAATGTCTTGTCTTGGTATTATCAAACATTGACAATGACAGTGAAAGTCCCAGCATCTTGTGAGTGTGCCACATGGAAAAAAATACTATTATAAAAATACTGTTAAAAATATTTTTATATTGCCTTTGAAAGGAAAGCCCATGGGAGCTCAGAGGGCTCTCCCAAACACAAGTGAGTGAGTCAGGTATTTCCTCACACAGGCTGGAAGGAGAGGAAGGCAGGGCGAAGCTGCTCTATTTTTAGCTGCCTGAGACATGCAGATCTCATGGTGATGGGGAGCTGATAATTACATAAGAAGTCATACCAAGCTTTGCTATTTAGGTCTATCTGGCCTCTTCCTTATCTCAAGTGCCGTACTAGCAGTTCCCGCTCTGAATATCCGTAATCAAAATATAACGTGTTTTCCTGGAATCCATTGCATGAAGTAATAGGCTATTTTACAGCGTCTCTTTTCCACAGGCTGTTCTTTCTGGCTAATGATTACACCTAGGGGCTGCTGCCGTGGCTATATTGGTATCACAGCATCTGCTGTAGCCCCACAAGAAAAACTGTGAGGTGAGTAAAACTGGGGAGGAGGACTTGTGTTTGAACAGACTGTCAAACATTGTGGTTATTGCCTCCACCCTGCTGCTGCCACCCCTATTGAGGAAAAGTGTTTTATCCAGAAAATGCACACCTAAAAATACCTTTCAGTCACTAACTTCAGCTCCTATAGCTGAGTGCATCCTGGGTGCTTTCACACCCAAAATGCACCCACCTATGTAATAGGTGGCTGTCTGCAATGGCAGGCAGGAAGGGCCTTGAGTTTAGTCACTTCTTTTCCAGATCAAGGGTCTTTCAGGTATTTCTTCAATTCCTCATGATTAGTTTGGGGATTTCATGTCATGCTTGAACAGCTATGTCCCACTGAGCCCCTCTCTACCAGTGTTCATCCTGGGTGTCTCCACACCTATTTCATGGGGTTTTTTTTCCAGTAAAACCAGTTTTCCCCAGTTCCACTAGCAGCCAAAGAGGGAGGCAGTGGAAGCAAGGAAGCTTGTTTATAGGTAACGTGCAAGGGAAGCTGTAAAGCCCTTTAGTGGCAATATCCCGGGGAAAGCCACATATGTTACTGCTATTTGAAGCAGTGATATTTTTTTACAAATATAACCTTTTATTCTCCTGCTGCTCTAAAGCACTGAGAGGAAACAAGCCCATTAAAAAGGAGGCTGTGGCCTGCAGCTCCCGGAATGTCCTGTGCCACATGCCACAGGGGTGTTCTTGGATTTCAGGTGTGCAGGGGCTATATCCAGCTCCCGAGCACTGGGGTGAATGGAAACACTTCTCCTCACATTAATAACACAGGGCTAGACTCCAGCTGTCTAAATGCAACCAATTGGTTGAAAGTTTGGGGAGAAACCAGAAACGCTGGCAGCAAAGGTTTCTGTCGTATTACACATGAACAGTGCTAGAATTTAAAAAAAAAAAAAAAAGGGGATGAAAGGTCTCTCTATTTTTATATAGCAGAGTGAAAGTATTAGGTATCTGCGGCAATATTGATTCCGAAGGAAAGTGAAATTGAATCCAAGTGACATAATGAGAAAGTGTCTGGCAGAGCCTGGTCCAGGGAAAAGTAGCAGGGATCATTGCCTTCTAAAATTTAATTTTCAAGATGAATACGCAATGGAACTGAAAGCTATGGTATACCTAAAAGCTATTGTATAGTAGAAGCTCACTGTTTTGTGGGGAAAGACAGAGGTGTTGGCATTTTAAAGCAGGAAACGTATGGACCAAGAAGTGAGTGAGAACATTTTAGTGTTGTGGCTGAAAGTTGGAAGATTTGCACAGTAGAGAGCAGTGAGCAGGAACACAGTAGGGAAGAAGCAAGCGCAGATTAATGGGAGGCAGGATGAAAACTGTCTAAAATTGGCACAACAGGGTAACTTGGAAAATAATACACACTTGCTTTCAGCTCTTTCAGTTTTTCAGACACTCTTCTGCTCAGCTTTGCCACCATGGCAGGTGTCTCAAGTTAACATCAGGCAACACCGGAGTGATTTTGCTTCCCCTTACAAACTGGGGCTGTGAGGGGATTCCTGCCAAGAAAGAGCTCTGAGTCTGATAATTTGTTTTCCCCTCTAAGATCCTATAAGAAATAAACAATGGAATGTGAACAAAATAAGATACGTCAAGCAAGAAATCCTTCAAATATACTGTAAAGAAGAATTCAAAAGAACAGGTAAATTTGAGGGGGCAAGTAATGTGATTGCAGATGTCATCTCTGCAGCAGTCTAAGGATGTGTCTGCCTGTGTGGCCTTTACATGCTGCGTATTTATATATACATTTGACTGATGCAATGAGGCAGAACCTCTTGGAGGGACAGATTTCTCCCTGGTGCTCTGTCTGGCTGAGCAGCTTGCTGTAGGACAATTTACTGCGAGCTGGTGGTTGTCACAGCCCCACCGACCCTGACAGCCCAGGCAG
>VYZT01001945.1:0-57618 GCA_013400735.1 Pomatostomus ruficeps
CGCATTTATTTATAACATTTCCATATTGAGAGATAATCAGAGCTGACTCTTACCCTAAAATCATGTGTTAACACAACCAAATAATATGCTTTTGGCATCTGAGTGGAAGAGGGATGTAATTAGTCTTTATCTCTGAATCGTTACTCAAGCAAACCTTTAAGAGAATTGTTCCTGATTAATAGCTGCAGGACCAAGATCTGTAAGAATCTTTGTAGGAGAGACTGTGATCTCTGCTGCTTTAATGAGTTTTAGTTCTGAGATTCATTACAGCTGAGCTGGCCTTATGAGTGGCCCTGAAAAATGAGTTTTCTCTGAGAATGCTGCCAGCATTGAGCTGGATAGCTATTTGTATGGGCCTCTTGCAAATGTACTTTTTTGTTGTTTTTCCTTAAAATGAAGTCCACTTTTGTTTCCTTCAGCATGACTCTTGGTCTTCCTTTTACAGAGTGTGTGAGAAACAGGGCTAGACAAATGTGATTATATTCTTGGCTATGTAAATCAGAGTAAGTTCACTGAGTGAAAACACTGTCCTACTGTTTCATTACAAGATGAAAGCCCTGATTCAGGTCTTTCTTTACACTTGTATGTATCGTTCTCCAGCTCAGGAGACTTGTTCTTGTAGTCTAATACTCTAAGTGGGGAATCCTCTGTGTGTCTACTTCCTTCTGTTGATATAGCTGAAGTAGGCTTGCCAAGAGGATGTATGAATAATTTGTTAGAAATATTAGATGTTTGAATTGAAAGCAACTGAGAATTTAATCTAAATTTAAAATTTCTCTGTACTGTAAATGTAGTCAATTTAATAGAAGTATATATGAAGGTTGGAAAAAGGACAATTTTCTTAGAAAATGGTGGGGAATTTTGTTCTTAAAGGTGTTGACCTTTCCAAAGCGACAACAAATCCTAATAAGTTCTTATATCTTCTGAGTTTATTCTCTTTTAGTGTTTCCTTTTCTTTTAGTAGGTGTTTCAGATCTAGCAGCAAGGTTCAAATGTTAGTTTTCATTTCAGAAGCAGTTGGTCTGGAATGAGGTAGGCCAGAGAGATCCCTCTAATTCTTTTATTCCTCTTGCACTCTCTTTTACTCACTCACTCACTCACTCACTCACTCACTCACTCACTCACTCACTCACTCACTCACTCACTCTCTTTTTTCCCCTCCCCACCCAGTTGTTTCCCTCCTCTTCCACTGGAATTGCCATCCCCTCTGAAAGGCCATTGTCAAGGAACTTCTTACTGACCATCTTTCTACAGTACATAGCTTGACTGAGATGTCCCTGATTCAGGCTTTATGCCATGAAGCACGGTGGGGTTTTCTCAATCTGTAAGGCCTTGCTCTTTGCTAAAACCAAACAATGTGTTTGTGCACATTTGGTTTTTTTTTCTTTTTTTTTTGTTTTTTTTAATACCACAGTGTGCTTTTTAGCGCAATGTGTTAGTGTTACAGTTGTGTAAACTTTTTGAAATTCTCTTTTTTTTTAAACATCCTGTCATGAAAACCTTCCTCCTCCATTGCTTAGTTACTAAAGGGTTTTGGGTTTTCCAGCCTCATTTAATATTAGCTTGGCACTTAGTTTGTACAAGATCTGTGCTCTTGTATCAGGCGACAGTCAATCTCTTCTGCCTTAATGGTGTTTTACTGAGATTTGAAATTTGGGTCTACACTCGAGTGAAAATGTCAGCTGCTGACGGCTGGGAGAGACTTGGGTTCTGCAGGTTTCTAGATGAGCCTTGTCTAGAAGTTGTCTAGTGCAATAATCACGTTAACATGGTACTTTAAATAGAAATTAGAGATTACTCCCATCCTCTTTGTTGTCTTTGATGTCCAGGAAGGCTGTCTGGCCAAACTCACTTTGAGAAGTAGTACAGTTAATTTCCTTTAAATAAATGAATGGAAAATATTCATTTTTTTTTTTCCCTTGACAGCTCCCTATAGCAATGTCTATAAAAGTTCCCTTTATTTTTCACAGAAGGAAAGCAAAAGCTCTGTGCTCAGAGCATGTCAATCACAAGATGTAGATGTAATTTTCTGAATGGTATCTAGGCCTGTTTACTGCAGTGGTTTCCAGCTGCTTCCCTCAAAACAAGCTAGTCTAGCTGAGAGGGACATAGGAAGCAGTTGTGTGTGTAAAACCAGAATTTGTACTGCTGTTTACAATTTTTTGGCCAACAGACTTGTAGTAGTACCTCTGAGTGTGTGTACACATGAATATAATTCTGCTCCCAACTATTACTACTTGAACTTGGATTCCTTCCGTTCTCCTTTGTTGCTGTGTTAGTAATGTCTATTCTTCAGTAAACCATCAGGAGTGTCACTTTATAAGCTAACTGGAGACTACAGAAAGGAAGAAAATCTTTAAACATTGATGGACCTGGCTGATCAAACTTCAAGTTTTTCTACTGTGTTAGTTTAACAGATAACTTCATTTTTCTGTGCAGAAAATTAAATGCTTCTTCACCTACATAATTTACTAAATTGACAGAAAGACACAGAGAGAGAGTGTAAATTACCTAGTTAATAGGTGTTGAATAGAAATAATTAATTTGAAGAGTGTTTCAAACAAAAATAATGACATCATACCAGCAAACCTCAAATTGTTTGGAACCCTGTATTTTAATATTTGTTTTTAAATCATGTAATCTTTATGCTATCAGTGCTATATATGACAGAAATATTATGAAGGATGCTGACTAACTGGTTTACGTGAACACTCTGAGCTCAGGTTTGGGTAGACTTTCATCAGTATTACTGTTTATTCAGATTGGTTTATGCTCTACTCTTACACTTTGCAAATACAAAATTTGATATATATGAGTGAAGTCCCCAAACATTTGTCTTCTGATTTTAAAATACAAGATATTTATAGAAGTACTTCAAAAGAACTATTATTTCTCTCCTTCCACCCCGCCTGTAGTAACAGGATATAATTTAGCTTTAATCTAGGGAACTCTTGAAGCTGTCTGATTTTTCAGAGGGCAAGTGGTCTTCCTTTGGCACAAATGTGATTTCCATACATTGCCATCAGACAATCTTGAAAAGTCTTAATCTTTATTTAGAATAGCAAGCAGTTTGCAGTGTTCGTGCAGTTGTAGCATAAAAACCTGTAAAATCAGGTATAGTTCACAAGATGTGAAGTGTGAAAATGAACAGTATGATATGAAAGAATAAAAATGCTTGTATTTCGCAGTTCATCTGTCTTCTAATGAGCACTTCAATTATGTCTGGCCTTGTTAAATAGGTGCTTGAAAAATTAGTCAAGTGATGCCATAATTAGGAACATAGGAAAACAAATCCTTCCCTCTTTTAAATAGGAATCAAAATATTTATGTGGAGAAGTTACTATTGTGGAGCCTTTTTATACATATTCACAAATTCTTAGGCAGCTAAGTTGAGGAAAAACCCAGAGTGCAAAAATACAGGGTTGGAAGGCTTGAGGAAGCATTCAATGCAAATCCTTCAGTATCTCAGTTTGAAGACTCCACAGGGGAATGATTTAAAGAATATGTAAGTTTATATTAGGAACAAATTATACTTCTACCAGACTGTAAGCAAATTGAGCATAAAAAGTGAATAATGGCATTTCACACTGCGTATTTGTTTCCAATTAATGCAGAAAACAGCCATCGCTAAAGTAATAGATGATACTTAAGTCACACATTAATAATGAAACTGATTTCTGGACAGTACATGTGATCATAAGAACATTGGCTTTATTTAATTGACAGCTTACTGGGTTGCCCCACACACTTTTGTTTTGCTTGTGGCCAAGAATTTTTTCTCTAGGACAGCAACATTAAGTTAAAGAGCAAAGAGCAAAATGTAAGGGGCACCATCTACAGTGTTTGACGGAGTGGCATTTGGTTCAACCTCAGCGGTGTCACAGGAGCTGAGAGCTCATTTACTGTTGCCATTTGGAATTTGTAAGGCAATCTGTAAAGAGCAGCTTCTGTCCAAATAACTTGTCTGTTTTGTAAAATTTCACTTGTTCACCAACGGAGAGTTGGTCTTTGGTTTATCTGCCTTGGTCTTTCTTGCTGTCGCTGGTGTTTATTGTGGAACATTTCACTCTGCTTCAGTCAAACTTAAACCTGAGGAGGTGGAGGTGGGCAGGTTTTTTTGCTGGTCTCAGTGGAGCCTGTACCTGTCAGAGCTTTACTCAGCATCAACTTAAAAAGTTTAAAAAGTTGTTAAGTTCCACTGTCCTGTGCCCCAGCTAAGAGTTCCATGGTGGAAAAATCAAAATTAGCATGTCTTCGTTTGGCATCCTCCTACCTCTCACTAGGAAAAGCCACTTTGTAATGCTGGTTTTACCTCCTGGAGGAAATGATAAGCTCATGTGGAAAAAATGTTGTGAGGGCTTCAGGCAGTAATGCTAGACTGTAACAGCTGAGTCCGCTCAGTTGACTAAAAAAAAAATTTGTTGTGCCACTGAAGGATTTTTGCCCTTCTGTTTTATATAAAGAAGCATCTATGTATTGTGATTGTTGTAACCTAGCATCTGTAAGTTAGAAATCAACTTAGTGTAGCTGTAGCTCTGCGAACAACAATTCTCTTACAGATTAGTTCAGTGGAAAGAAAGATTAATTGCTACTACCTTAAAAACAAAAGCCAAGAACTGACATTTCTGGACATGTACCATATGCAGTAGTGCCCCTCTCACATGATTTATCTGCTTTCTGGCCAAGGGCAGCACTTTCAGATGGGCAGGAACCCATTTGGAGAAATCCTGCAGTGCATTCTACTGCTATTATGCTTGAAAGTCCCAGATGAGAATTGAAAATCTTTGGACTAACAACTACCAGCAATTTCTCTTTTTACTCAGAAAGGAATAGTGTGAAATGCTCAGGAAAACTGTTGAATAGTAGTCTTATTCAAGGCTGTGTTCACTGAGTTAATGTCCAAATTGTGACTGTTTTTTCCTAAGATACATGTGTGTGCAGGATACTAGAGCCATGTCATTGCACTGTTAGTGGGATGTATTCAAGAACCTCCAAGACACAGGGAATAATATCTGAATTTTACAAAGGAATCAGAGTCAGATATTGCAAAATCCCGGTTATTTAACTTTACAAAAGCAAGAATTGGAAATTTACACTATAGCTCTGATTGTGATCCAGGTGAGTGTCAGGGCTCTGTGCATATGCACTGAATAATCTTTTCCATGGCTCTCTGCATACACAGGACAGTGGAACAACTGGCAGTGTCTAGCAAGCTTCAGAACAAAGCCTTTGACTAATGTATGTAGGAGCTTTCCAGATGAAAATATTGGACTATCCCTCTGTCAGCTCCTGCTGTGCATTGCCCAATTTAGAAGAACAAATTATGTGTTTAAATGTTATTAATATACTGGGTGGACAATCTGACAATTCCAGTGATCTCTGCAGCAGGAACTGCCTAGAATTGGCCAGATTGAACATAAATAATATAAAGTAGTAGAAATTGTTGTGTGCAGGCATGGGGAATCAAAAAAAAATATATAAATGCAAAGCCCACCCAATGCACAACAGCTTTGAAATACAGAAAGTAAAGTTTTGTTGTTGAGGCCTTTGGGAATCTCTGTTACAGTAATTTCAATGAGACAGAAAAGCTTGTTTTGTTTAGATGAGAAACAGCTCAAACAGCTTGACTTGTTTCTTGTGTGAAGTCTTTCAGATTACTTAGATTTTTATGGGTGTTCTCTTTTCCAAATGTACCTTGCACTACCACTGCAACTGTTGATTTCTGATCCTTTGGGAAGAAAATTGCACAAAGTCTCTTATTATCAACATCTAATTGATATTTTATTCATATCATTTATTTCAATTGCAGGACTTGAATGTCATTTAAACACCCATTATTTTCCCTATGCTATCTGTTACCAAGTCCATAGGCATGCTACATTACAATGAGCTCATTTAAAGGAAGATGATTCTGATCAGGGAAAGAATGCTTGCAGAATAATTTGGTACAGTGGGACTACCAAATGGATCATGAGGTGGTTTGGGTGTTTCTAATCATGTGAAGTCAATGTAATGTTATTAAAATACTTAAGATAATTTTTACTACAGACTTAATATGGAAATAGTGTATGGTGTGGGACTCAAATATAACACAGTCCCTGACTGCTGTGCTAAAGTGTTTTGACACTACACTGAAGCATCAAAGCCATTTGATTCTTGCTTTTTCTTCTGAAATTATTACAAAATACTATTAGTGATTATTGTATTCTGAACACTTTGTTGCTAGGCACTGCCTTGAGCCTGGTGGTGAGTTCCTCATATATCATCAGCTAGATGAGATTTTTTTTTTTTTTTTCAAATGTAGTTCAATTTGTAAAGCAAAATTACTCTGTAGACAGTGATCAGGAATTGGAAGCCTCACTGTTACTGGTTGCGCTTTTCTGTTTTCTCTGTGGACAGATCTTCAGTTTCCTTTTCTACTGGGGAAGAAGAAAACTGGTTAAAAGATAAGAACTTGGTTGTAAGGTTCAGATCTGATTGCAAGAATACTTAAAACAACAACATAGTGGCAGTGACAGAAATGCCAGCAGCAATGTTAGAATAGCTGAAGAAAAGGGAATAAATAGTTGCTCCTCTTCTGTTTCTTTTTGAGATTGAATTAATGATGGCATCATCATGCTTCTCAGGAACAAAAGGTGGAGGTTCTGTGTTTTACTGTGATGCATTTGGGTACCTAATAACTGAAAAAAGCAAAGGGACTGGAGTGTCTTGGAGTTGCTGTAAATGGCTCAGCCTGTGTAGGTCTTGGGGAGCAGCCTGCACAGTGCAGGTGATATAATCCTGCTGTCCTTGACAAACAAGCAAGTGGTTGGTGTGTTTGTGAGTTAGCTACCCTTGGGCACGTTAATTATCCCTAGGCTTTGCTCTAATGGCATAACTACAGCTCTCTGAAGGGGCTGGTGCTGAAATGACGCCTTATTTTTGGATTTTAACACACAATTTGTGCATCACGCCTGAGGTTAATTTTCCCTCTTGCAGCTGGTGAGGTATCTGACCAGAATGCCTTTTTCTCTCAATCCATCCTTTTAACTTCCTTGAGCAAAATATGCTGATCTTCTGAAAATGATAAAATTTTCTCATGAGTTATTACTGGAAAGTGATAATTGTTTTATCAATACCAGATACAGTCAATTGCATTTCAAGTGCCTTCAGAGCACATTATCTGATCACACTCCCAGGCAGCTTTGGCTATTGTGTGTGAGCTATTAGCAACAGATGTGTAATGATGAATAACTTCCTTTGCTCAGGAGTGTCGGGGCTTTAAGCCCAGCTTCCAGTGTGAGCCAGGCCACATCTTGGGCAAATGTGTAGGAAAATTGCTGGGGAGAATGACTTCCTTACGGTCCACAGCTGGCACTGCAGCCAGTTCTGCTGTCCTCCAAGAAGGAAATGGGAAGGTTGTCTACTAGCTGATGAAATGCTGACACTTCTGTCACTCATCCTGCTCATTCGGATTTGTGAACTTGGAAGAACCAAGTGGTTTTTTATTTCCTAGTAAAATCTTGATACTCCTTAATTGTTCCTGAAGACTTGCCCCAGCAGGGGCAGTGTGCAGAGACCCTTTTTTAAGGGTTCTTACTAGGCTGGCGTTTGGGCTTCCAAGAGCTGCCAAAACTTTTGTCTCAGATTAGTCCTTGGTTGTTAGAGTAGCAAGTATGTTAATGAAAGTGAGGCCTTCCATTCTTTGGCCAAAAATTATTCTTTTGGAGGGCAGTAATCCTCGAAAATGTATTACTCTGCTAACTGTATGTGTATGCAAAAAAGGAAGTCTATTGTAAACTATCAAAGTGAATACTTCATGAAGAAGGCTAAAAATAAGCATGTTCTTGTCTAGACAAATACTCTACTGTGGTGCTTCAAAGAGCAACAACGTAAAGTAACCTGTTCAACGTAAACGTGGAAATTTTAAAGCCAATTAGTGTTTTATTCTGGATGCTTTCTGCAGGCTATTCCCTCATAGTCTCATAGCATCCAGTAAACAGCTTTAACAGAAACACTGAGCATTTGAACAACTTTTTTGGTTTTTGAAAACCAAAAATCACCTCCCAGATACTTTTCAGTCCCTTTCTCTCTGTTTATTTTTGATGTTTCATGGTCCTTTGCTGTCATGTACAGCATGTTCTCAGGGAGGGAAAGACAACAGCACTGGGGCTGTGTACGCTGGCTAAGAGTTACCTTAACTCGCAGTTTGTGTGTTTGACTAGATCACTCTCAACACCACAGTGCCAACAGAAATTAGCTTCACTGATAAAGTATTTAGACATTACTTTTAGTTAAAAACTCTATAATAACAGGGACAAAGAAGTGCAAATCTCATTATTTTCCAATATTTCAAGTAAATGGATGTACCAGCATTCCAAAGACATAAAAACATTAACCTATCATTGCATTGAAGTGTAGCCAAGTCCTTCATGCTGGAAATATTTAATATATTTGGATGGGTACAGATACATGTGCAGCTGTAACACAGAGGAATGTTCTATGATGAGATAGAAATAGGAAAATGACATAAATATTGAAAATTAAAAGAGGAGTATAAAATGTGGAACAAATCCCTTTTTAAGAGCTGCCTTTTCTTAAGCAGATGGGAGAAAAATTGGAGAAAGACAACTGCAAAATACCAACTCACATCCTCCTTTCTCTCATGAATAAGGAATATTTTATTCATTTTTTTTCTAGGAAAGGTTCCTAAAATGTGTAATGCTTAGGCTTGAATATATAGTTAGGAAGTGCCTTTCTGTGGAGCCTTTCATGGGCTGGGAGGTCTCAATGAGCAGGGCTGGTGGGCTGAGAGCGCTGTGCAGGACGAGCTGTTGGTGTGGCTGAGGGCCTGAAAATAACTTGATGTTTTCTTTGTAGCTGTCCAGTGGGAGTATGGGCAGCTCAAGAAAGTGACTGGTAAAAAAGCCAGATAATGAACTCATGATCAGAATGTGAGAAATCCCATCAAAAAGAAAGCAAAGGTTTGCGCTAGGCATGTGTGGTCTCAAATGAGAAGCAGCGCAGAAAATATCCAAACATGACGCAAATAGAAGCCTGAATTGATTCCATTGTGCTTTTAATGACTGGTATACACCTGCATGCTCTGCTTCCAAGCAAAATCAACTAATTTAAAGATGTGTTTCAGTTCAGTTGTAGAAAATACAGTAGAAGTTTTGGTTAATGCAGAAGTTTTTGATTAAAGAATTGATTGCAATATATAAAGTTGAGATGTGGGCTGGATTCTTTAAATTTCGTTGCTGTATAGTTAATTTCCCCTGAGAGCTACTGAATGACTCCTACAAGGTCATAGAAGGCAATCTTCTTTCTGCCACCATTAGCATCTGGTTTAAGCATGATACTGCTTTGGCTTGAAGTCATAGCTTTCAGAAGTTAAAAGATGGATATGAATTTAATAATATTTTGATTTCTACTTTCATAACTATCAGGTTCTGCTCCTCTACCTCTCCCAGGCACTCCTACTTTGATGTTCTGGGATTGGCAAAGAGAAGCAGGAAACTAAATAATAATGTGTACCCATTTTTGTGAGGCCACAGTTCCTCAGGTCCCAGCCCTCCCCTTGGAGTATGACCAAATCCGAGGTTAGGTCAGGTTGCTCAGGGACAGTTCAGTTATGGAAATCTCCAAGGTGGCTCAACACCATCTCCCTTGACACCTGTTTCACTGCCAGAAAGATGTTTCTTTGTTGTTAAACAGCCTAAGGAGAACATTACAGGTTCTCACAGTGTATTCCAGTAGTTTTCATTTTGTGGATCTCTCAAGGAACCCCAGGGTAAATAGAATCATTTAAAGATTTGGAGTATTTAGTGTTGTTTGCCCTTTTTAGTAACTGTCTTCCCTAAACAGGTGTATCCCTACTCTGTCTATCTTAAATATTTGAAAATCAGCTCAGGCCTGACTATTTTTTCACTGGTGTAGTTGGAGGGTTGGAATAACCTACCTTCAATAAAATAAGATTTTCAGACTATTAATAAAACTTTGTAGTTATGCAAACTAAGAGAGAGATAATCAAATTTCATACTTCATGCCAATATGCTGATCATCACAAGGGTTCAAGAGAAAGTATTCTTTGGATTTAAGTACTGAAGAACTTGCTGTTCTTCAGTTTCCCTGTAGACCTTGCAGGATGCTAATAGGTGAAAACTGCTGGATTTGAAGGATCTCATTAACCAAATCCTGGATGCTCTTTTCCCAAGTCCTCTGCTTGTTCACTGTAATACAGTGGAGTTTTCAGGCCTCCGTGGAGTTTGCTTTTGCAGTCTTTGGTAGTGAAGGAAGTTCGGAGTATGCTTTTAATGAGCAATGCTGCAGTAGGATAGAGGTAGAAAGGAACACTGAAGACCTGGCAGACACTGCTGTGTTTTCCAAGCACACACCTCAGGGAGAGGGGAAGGAGGTGGTCAAGGCGCTCTTCCCTCTCCCAGTGGGCAATGAATTTGTTCCCTTCAGAATGTGGAAAAGGCTTCCTGTGACCCCTTGTATCACTGCATATCATGATCTGTGTGGGGGAATTTAAATTACAATCTTGACACCAGTTATGTTCTCCAAGAGTGGAAGTGGCAAATCAATATTGATTGTGAGTTCAGAATTCCATCACAGACAGTGATGTCATCTCACTAGGTGGTGCTACAGAATCATTTTGCCTAGAGAAAGTAAAAATATGCTTTATGCAATGATTAATGACTACTATATTTCTGAGAAAAAGCTGAATTAGATGCTAGAGTTCTTGTCTGAGAAAGTTATGGGGTCTATACTTAAAACTTTTTAATACATAGTAGAATTTAACTGTAATAAATAATTTTAGCTGAGGAAGAGTTGAAGTAAATCATCATTGTATGTGTGAGATGCAATGTAAGATGCAAATAATGCCTGTTTTCAATCTCAGATTAAGGAGTAAGGTAAAATACGAAAAATAAGAACAACAAAAAAAAGGCAGAAAGGGCGAAACTATGCTACCTGTGAGCAAATATTTTCAAGATTTTGATGGGACTTGTGGTGCTGTATCACCATGGTGGAGATTGACTTTTTGAAATATTTTGTTTTGGAATACTGTTGATTTGAATTACATGCTGTGTTGCTCTTTCCTGAATATTAATGGTCCAATTTAAAGGATGGGGTTCTTTATAGACATTCAATTAACAAAATATTAATTTATATCCTTATAAAATTTGGGATGCAGAGAGCTCATATGCAAACTGATAGCAGGAGACTACAACATAAAGATTCATTGTCCAAATTTGAAGTAGTCTCAGTCCATGCTAACCCTAGAAGCAATATTCCCCATTGTTATTCCAAATTCCTACCCTTACAGTTCCCCAAGGGGAGGTACAACTGATCAGCTCTTGCCCTAAGACAACAAGGAGGAAATCTTCTGTTGCAAACATGTTGAAAAGATTAAATGATAGGACTTTACTTTAGTCCAGGTCTTTGCAAAACCAAGGAACGCAGTGCAACTCATGAGCTAAAAAGTCAAGTACAGAAACGGGGAAAAAGTGCGTAGCAATATTATTGGCCTCACTGAGCACGAGCCCGTCAGTAATACCAGCTGGGCGTGTCAGATGGATCAAACAGCAAGTCAAAATATTTTGAATATAGGTCATAATTATTCATCACTACTTGCAGAACCTTAAAGTTCATGGACAGAATTAGGCAAAATGAGCAAAAGAGGTTGAATACCAAAAATAAGATATACAGCTTTCAGTGGAAATCCTCAGGGATCTGGTGGATTTTACTGCCCAATCTGAATGCAGCTACAATCACAACGAGACACAGTTTATCCCTTTGAGAAAGGATACGCTATATCCTGCTATGGGTGCTTAGCAGTCTGGGCTGTGGGTCAGCCATGACTGATTTCTGTGAACCCCAAAGCTGTCTGATGTTCCCCTGATTTAAACATTCAAACTATCCAGTGTGCTACCAAGAGTGATTGGTATGCTCTCCTGTGCTCTCTTCTGAGAGCACCACAAGAACATTAAGTATAGCAGAGCAGAACTAGGCAAGTAATGGATTTTTTTGCTTGACTGCTGAAACAAAAGGAAAGTAAAAAGAAATTAAGAAAAATAAATCAATCTGAAACAGGTTTGTCAGTTTTTTTAGAGGCACTTTGAATAATACCACTTGGAGGAGAAAATATATAAATACTTGACAGAGAAGAATTCTTTTTAAATCTTTAATTTTTATGAAATTAGATTTGACATAATGCTATTTGAAAGTGCAAAGTTGTGAAGTTTTATCTTGGAAGTATGTAAAATTACTGGTATTTCCACTATTTTTCATTTGAAAATGGATGACATGCTTCATATAAACAAGTGTCATTTTTATAGATAATTCTTGCCCTTGCAAGGAGTTGCAGCTCTGTCTTGTAGTGCATATGATATTCATTAATGGAACTGGAGCAGAATTCAGAATGGGAAATGTGCTATTTGAGAGAGAATTGCCAACTGGCTAGCAAGTTTTCTTCTCTTCTGTTGTCAGGACTGCTTAATCGTCCTGCTCTGATGGCTTGTGCACATTGATGCATGACATGATTTCCATGATGAGAGAGAGACAGCAGTTATTTGTGTAAATGGTGTAATCTTATTGTTCAGTATATAGCTTTCTTCTCTTAAATACTCCTCTCTAAAGCCAGAATAATTTTTATTGAATAGCTTAAAGCTGCACTTAGTGTTATTTATGTTGTGACAACTCATAACTATTTTGAGTTAAAGATGAGGTTTCTGTTTATTTCCGTGAATATGATGTTCCATTTTAATAATCCTTTAACAAATAATCATGCTGGTTTTTTTCCTGGGTGAATGAAATACAACTCTTCTCAAGGGAAATCATTTTGATCTCTAGGGTGTTTGGCATATTGTACTTAAAATATTTGCTTATGAATAGAATTTACTGAAAGTGTTGGAATTTAGCTAAAAGTTGAGATAAAGCTGCCCTAACTTTCAATTCCTTTGTAAGGCAGAGAGTAAATAGAATTGGATAGAAGCCTTGGTGCAGTTTGGTCACCAAGGCTGAAAGAGTGGTACTCAGTGGTACCAGTATTGGGGTTTTCAGAGATCCTGGTCCAACCTGTACAGCTGCTCTGACAGAACACATCCTCTGCTGAAGGGGGAGAAGATCCCAGCATGATAATAACCAGGGCTGCTGACAGCTCGTAGTATTAGAGGCCTGTCTGGGCTCAGTCTGCTCTCCATGCTGTGCCAGCTCCAGGGCACCTGGGACCCAATTCGAGCTCCTGTACTCCCGGCAGCATCCCCACGGGGCTGTTCCCTGTGCACCAGCCCTGCCAGCCCTGGGTCCATGGCGGGGTGGGATGCTGAGACTGCAGAGGGGCAGAGAGCCGAGCAGAGCATGGAAACTGAGTTGGGGGTGGGCCAGCCCATGTTCCTGCCTCAAAGGAGAGAGCCGCCATGTGCCAGAGATGGTGATCCTGACCCCAAGCTCAGGATTTCACGACAGATTCCAGTCTGAAGGGGAATCATATGCCTTCAAAACCCTCTCAAATCACACTTTCTTTTCTCCACAGCCAAAGCATCAGGCTATTGATGCCAAGTGAGGAAGATTTAGCTTAGTTGCTATGTCAAAACTAGAGAGGACACAAAGCTGATAGCGAAAGTGTGTCATCCTCAGTGGCTACTCCAGCTTTCTTTTCTTTTGTTTTCCCACCCCAGGAAGGACTTGAGGAGAGGGAAGGGGTTATATATATATGCTCTGTGTTACCTATACACATAACCACACATTTTTGTAGTATGATGTAATATATACATCATTTTTATGACATTTAATGCAAATTAATAGACTTCTAAAGAATTAATTTTCCTTACGAGATTTACTCATAATGATTTCCAATTTGGCAGCCTCCTGCAGTGCTTAATATTACATCTGCTTAATAGGCAAGATGATAATTCTGCAAACCATATCCAGATTATTTGCTAAACCTTGGAGCAAGTGGCTATGAAAATAAATATATTATCAAAAAACAATATTGTAGTACAACATCTACATTTTGTATGGTAGTTTGACTTGGCTTGTTGTCTTGCTTTAAGGAAAAAACACGAAAAAGAATAAAAATATTACAAACTTTTATTTTGTCTTTTGTAGCAATAACAGCAGTACATACCTTAAAAAAAAATACTTTTTCCAAAATGTGTTAGATTATTGTCTTAATGCAATAATGTAGGGGTTTGTCTCAGGTGGAGCTACATCCTGGCATTACAGACCTCATTCCACTGATTAAACTCTAAGTAAGGAGTCCCACAAGGTTACCTGGCTGAGAGAGGATTTTGAATAGTTTGTAAACTGGAAAGCCCCGGGGTATGTGAAGGTTCTTGATGAAATGGTTGAGAATGTGATCAGCTGGCCCAGGAGGAATGGTTCTTTGAGCTGCAGGTTGCATCAGTCTGGAATCTGATTGACTGTCACATGAACAGGGCCTTACAGCTAAGAAAAATGAAACTTTTAGCAGTTTAGTTTTATACCTTGGTTTAAGGGAAAAAAGGAAAAAAAAAGGACAAATGTATGTGACTGTTTTCAAGTCTTTTATTTATTCAGTGTCTTGTTGCTTAGCTCACAGGCTTGTATTGCAAAACTTAAGGTAAAGCGAGGTAAAACTCAGGTAGAGTCTGGCAGGACAAGTTAATTATATAAATATGTCTTCAGAAACATTTCCTATTCTTTCCATTTCCACTATATTTTGTTAAAAAATTATTTACCTGGAGAAATTCTTTGGTTTTGCTCACTTGTGCCATTGCTTGTATCTAAACTGAAGCTATTCTTATGTTTTTAATGCTTTTAAATCCATTGCTAGTCAGCTGGAAACTGATTTTATTTGTGGCTAATAGGGGCATTTTCCTTAAAAAACAGTAATTGCATAGGCTTGTTGTCTTGTGAGCACGTAGATTGTCTTGCAGTAATCAGAAAAGAATGAGAAACTTCTGGATCAGTCTGGTGGTCACCAAAACTGAGTGAATAGCGTGGACTGACTGGCTAAAGGAGAAGCTAAATAGTAGAATCATGATATTGGAAAAGTTAAGTAAAAATGACTGAGATGTGGTTATATAATACTCATGTATTTAATCCATTTTATGTTTCCGATTTCTCTTGTTTTGAACAAGAAAATTTGAGAGGAATTTCAATGACGCAAGAACAAAATTAATGGAGATGATAAGCTATATGGACACAAGTGATTAGGACCAGTAAATCCATATTAGAAGCAGTGTAGCTGCAATAAAGTAAATAAATATTGTAATTTTTAACAAGATGAACTGACAAGTAATTTGTGGGTTTAGCAGAAAATGCAGTCAAGCATAAACTCTTTTCTTTTGCATGTAGAGTAAAATGCTTATCCTGACAATTATAGCCTCTAAGTGTCTATTGCTCAGTGATTTTTATTCTCTGGACTCTGATATTCCCTCAGTGAATTATCAAAAAGGCAGTGACTTTTACAATATGGCAATTGTATTGATTTACATATTTTTGATAAAAAATTAAAAAAAACCCACCCCATCCTATATTTCACTAATATGCCAAAATAATTTTCTTAATATTATTACAGCGCTTTCAATGTAGATTATATGTGTTTAAAACAGGGTGTTCACCCAACGGAATAGCTTCAGGCATGCTGGGGAATAATCTAGTCTTGTTTGAGAAAGAAGAAATAGGAAAGTAGATGAGAGCATGAGTTCAGGTTACTATAGTTTTACTCCTTTCGTGATTTGTTAGCCCTCCTACAGGAGATTAGGCGTGGCTTCCCAAAATTGCACGGGCTGCTAACGATCCCCGGGCTGCTCTTCCAGCAGCCAGGCTGCCTGAGCCCCTGGCTGTGCCCTGCCCAGCTCCTGGCTCTCCAGGCCGGCTGGGAGAGGGCGCTTACCTTGCAAGGCAGACCATGGCCCAGTCAAACACCTGTGAATTAACCCAATCAAACACAGAGCATAACACTGCAGAGAGAGAGAACCAAGGGTTTGGGCAGTATTGGTTATATGCAGACTGCGTGATTAAAGGAGGTGATTAAATGGATAAAGTCCCTGAAACACAAGGATTGCAGCTCTGTGTCTCCCTGGCTCTTCATGCTGGGCTGGGCCCTTTCCTCTTGTGTTGCCTGGAGCTGTTGTAGCAATAATGCCATGGAGGAATTGCTTCCAAGGCACCCTTTCCCACCCAGCTAAGAACCAGGGAATGGTCAATAGGATTAAATGGCTGCTCCAGCCACTCTCCATCTGAACACTTGGAGCCTCCAATGACTAAAAGGTTATCTAGAGTGTGTAACACCAGGTTGCTAGTGCTGCCTTTTATGTCTTGTTCATAGCCATGGAATGTAGAAGTGGTGAACAATGGCATTGGTTTCATTAGTTGCTCACTGGAGGCCTCTAGTCTTGTGGCTGAGTTTCACTAACAAGAGGTGTTACTCTTCATCTTTAGAAACCTGCTTGAGGCCTTGTGAGAAGCATAATTTATGTCACTTGGGGCAAGGAATGAAATACATATATATATATATATATATATATGTATGTATATATATGTAAAGATTTACATAATCAGTGAACTGCTATAAAAATGAGAAGCCTTATTCATCAAAAGCATGGCTGCATTGCATGCACAGTACAGAAAGGTATTTCTCCCTTAAAGTGGGTTTTATAAAGAGAATTTTGAGGAATATCTTTTGGCAGGGTTCTTGGCATCTCTTCAAACTTTCATTGCGGCCTGCAGTGCCATAGGTACTCTGAGCACTTTTCATGATGTAGGCACTGTCTCTGTTGTCTTGAGGTGTTCTTGGGGTTTTTTGTGTTAATTTTTGGTGAGGTTGTTTTTTGATGCATGTGGTGGGTTTTTTGTTGTGTGGATTTGGTTGTTCATTTTTTGGTTGGGTTTTTGTTCATTTGTTCTTTTTGTGGGGGTTTATGTGTTCTGTTGCTGTTAGTTTGGTTCGGGTTTTTGCTTTGGTTGTGTGTTGAGGGTTTTTTTTAGGGGTGGGTGGGAGTGGGGAGGCTGATTTGTTTGTTTGTTTGAAAATTCCACTGTTCCTGAATGCAAGACAGTGTGTGCTAAACAGAATCCTTCAGTCCTCATGTCTGCTGTGGTTTTCCAGCACAGCCTTGTTTACACGAGTGTTACCTGAATTTGACCATGACTCATTATGCACATTTCATTTGTGTGTGTCAATTGCCAAGTAAGGTTACAGATTCTGAAAGATCAGATGATGGCTCAAAGCTTATTCCAAGCCTGACATGCTCCTAAAATGAAATCCTGTGTGCTGCAGGACATGGAGCATTTTACAGACTGATTTGATCCATGTGGTAGCATAGAAACCGTAAATGTGAAGTGTTTTATATGTAACATTAGTGTAAGGAGAAAGGGAGATGGGGAAAATTAAATCCATTGACACCATCCACAGGTCTTCATAGTTTAAAATAGTTATTAACTTAACCATTTATCTAACCATATTTCTTTATGTCTCTTTTTGTCTGGGATATCCTAATGTCAGTTATGATATGCTGATTATTTTATTTTACTTGATTTTGTGTAATGAAATTCACCCTTTCTAAAGGTGAAACTCCAGAAGAGAATTCAGGACATCCTCTCTCCCTCACCCCAATAAAGTGGCATTAGGGGAGGCACTATGAATAAGTCATAATTTACTTTACAAAAATTCAAATTCCTCAGGATAATTCAATCCTGGTTTCTGTTCAGCCACTTGGAGCTTTGAGCCTGAGATATATTTCCTTGTGCAACCTTCTAGTGAATAATCTTCATGTCAATCCCATTCCATGAGTGGGACTGGGTAAGAGCATGGTTATGGAACATTCTAACTTGTTTATTTGGTCCTCTTAAGAGTTAAAGGCAACACATGTTTGATTAGAGGCATCCATAAATTTTTTATCAGAATATCATTGCTGTCATTGTACAACATCTACTCTGGAAACATCATCAAAAGATAAATTGACCTTAGAAGGAAACAGTAATATCTATATTGATATGAAAACTGGTCATCTTTATTGGGAAAAATATATGATTCTTTATTTTTCAATAAAACACATCAATATTTCCTTTCTTACATTCAGCAAACAGCAGATTAATATTTTAACACAGCTATTTTTGAACAGTTTTCTGTATAACTTGAAGGCACACTCAGATTTCTTTCCTGGTTTTAAAGAATGACAGCAAAAGCACCTTTATCTGACATTTAGGATGATTAAATTTTGAAAAATCACTTGGCATATTCAGCATGACTCCACAGGGTACTTTTGCTTTATAAGGCAATGGATCATGTTAGCTTAACTTATATTTAAGATTTGCTGGCCTGATATTATTGTGTTAGGCAGTATTGCTGAAATGGAAACATAAAATTTTGCTGCCAGGAGATCAAGTCTATGTCTGCCCTACACTATAAATTAGTTCCATAAAGTTTTAAAATGCAATATTTGCTCTAATCCAACTAGTGCTGTAAGCCAACAAGTTGGGCTTAAATATATAAAATTAAATCCCACATCAAAAATGTATGCATTGGTTTTTTTGCCATCTCAGAAGATATACAAGATACACTGCTATTTTAAAAGGAAATCAACTTCAATTGAATATATTTATAGATATGTGTTGGGGAAGCTGAAATAGGGAAACCATATAGATATGATTATCTGGCAAAAACTATAGGTGAGATTGAAATGAAGACAAGCTTTGAGTTACCCAACCCCAGTTACTGAACAACTGGAAAACAATGGTATAGCCGACTGGAGGTAATCCCCCTTTGATTAAACAATGCCCTCAGCTTGCAAATAGGTCCAAGGGTCAGAAAAGACCCCGCAAACTTATCAGAGGGTCCAAAAAGGAACTTTTAGAGTTTAAGGTGTAACGCCACAGGCTAATGCAATGATTCTTATAGGCTGTAGGCAAATGTTGTAAGATTCGTAGCTTATTCTAGATTGGTCAATGGAAATCAGAATATTCAACACGGAAGATGATTTATTGTATTGTAAACACTCATTTCTGGTCATTCTATGCTGCTCTCTTCATTCCTATTCTATGCTGCTCTCTTCACTCTATTCTACTCTCTTCCTTCTCTGCTCTGGCCTGCTTGGAGCTGCGTCCTGCAGCTCCTCGTAAGCCTTTCTTTCCCCACGCCTTCTGCAACAAACCTCATGTTCTAAAACCTAAACATAGAGATCTCCGTTTGTCCCGACTGTCCTACAGACACCGCAAATCCCACAGTTATGAATAATTTTCATTCTTTTTAATCCATGACAATGATACAGAAACCGATTTTGGAGTATCAAAACTTTTTCATCTGCGTTCCTAAATGGTAATGTTTCTTGTGTCTTAATGAGTTGAGTCCAAAGCTAGAAAAAAAAGTTCTTTTAAGAAGTCATGGACTTGAAATTTAATTTCATTAATCATCTGAAAAAAACTGTATTCATTTTTCTACATTTCTGTGCTTCAATATTTGAGCAATGCTATTTGCTGCTATTGGGCTGGGTCTGTGGTGAGGCTGCTCTGCACAATGCCCTGGTACAGCCTCTTTTCTGACCTCACCCTTCACCTTCTGGAGAGTGCAGGCAGAAAGCCAGCATGGGGGTTCCTACAGATTCCCTTGGCGTGCCTGCTTGAGCCATTTGAACTTCCCCAGTTTTCTTTTCTCCACAATGGGGTCCTGTTGTGCCACTTGATTGAGCAGAAATAGCTTCTGTTAACATGCAGCCTCTTGAGGGTCATGGAAAATCCTTTTTTCATCAAAAGAGAGAAGTAAGTTTGTCTCAAAGCTCAGAAACTGGCACTTGTCTTTGTCCTGAGAAACAGACTTGCTGGGTTAAGAGAATGCTGGGTGTGCAGCTTTTCTAATCACAAAGATGTACCTCTCACAATAGATTTGTGCAAGAGAGAAGATGACAATTCCTTTGATTGCAGGAGTGTAGCAAAAGACAAGAGCAGAAGTTAAAGCCTGTCAGTTTTCTGTTTCCCTTTCCTTCCATGCCCATACAGGTTTAATATGTTTGAGATGATTGACTGTTGTATGTAGTCCTTAAGTCTTATTAATAGTATCCTATGAAGAATTCTGTTGTTTAAGTGAAATGTTAATCAAGAGAACAGCTCCCACCTTGGCGTGGCAGTCTGGGAGGGGGGACAGGCCTCTCACTGCTTCCTGCAGACTGCACAGGGGCCGAGGGGTACAGGGAACGGGCGGGCTCCACTTATAGCAGTGGCTGTGTTGGGAGGCTTGCCTGAGTTTTGGTAGCTGAAGGACTCTGAACAAATTGTACTGAAGCCTTGCAGGCTCTCAGGTGAGGCACAGGAAGGATTCTTGCACCATGCCTGCATGTTGTCCTGAGTTTTGCAGTTTCTCAGTGTTTCTCTTTACTGTAATACTTTCTCACACATTCTTCTGTAAACATGGCCATGGTTTCTTAACAACTATCTATGTTTTGCTAATTGTCTGTGTTGTTATCATTCCAGTATACTGGGTGGAGAAATATGATAGATTGATGCTTTGACCAATGGAATTAAGAGGTGGTCATTTCTACCTCCAATCCATGGTGATTTGTAAAAACATATAAATAAAGGCAGAGGGTTCTGCCCTCTCCCCTTTTTCTCTCTTTTTGCCCTCTCCGTTTGCTGTCTCTGTGTGGTCTTTTATTTGGCTCTCCTTTGGGCTCATTGGCCTAGCCGGCCTGACCCAGTGCTACACCTGCAGAACTAACACAAAGCACGTGGATGCCTGTAAGCGCACCAACAAAGGTGTGACACAGGTTTGAATGAGTGGGTTTTCTCCTGCCTGACAACAGTGACGGTGGTGGCTCAGGTCTGCAGGTGCAGCAGAAGCCTATTTGCAATCTAATAAAATACTGTGATTTAGCTGAACTGATAGAATAGGTATAGGGCTTTTCAAATCTGTACTGATCCCTGCTGTTTGCCACATTCGGTTGGGAAAGGCAGGCCAGGGAATGCTTCTCAGAGTGTCTGATGGGCGCTGCTCAGGCTGGTGGCACTGCAGGGCCTCGGTGGAAATGAGTTGCAGCTCAGGCATTGACCTCTCTCTGACTCTTTCCTTCCAAGTGCTTTCTGCACTACACAGTGCCTGGCTTGAGAAATTAGCCAGAGGTTTATAGTGCGCCAATAAATTAATGCCTGCTTTGTGTTATGGCTGTTTACAAACCAATTTGAAAATCATGGTTTCACTGCTAATCTTTTCACTGTTTTGCTCCATGTGCCATTTCTGGGAAAGATGGAAAATTTTAAGCTGAAGATAAAATATCAGATTTGAGAAAGGATGTGACTTGGTCCAGCATTTGAGTAAAAGAAACCTGGAAAATCATGCAAATATTTCAATGAAGCTGAGCATTAATTCAAGTGATAAATTGTTGAAATGTATCTGATTGCTTGCAACTTTTCTTATTATTAGTTAAAAGTATCAACACATATTTTTGAAAGCTTATTCACAGAAATTGAAATTCATGTTATTGAAAATAAATTACAGTTTCACAATAGGACAGCTCTTAAGACAGGTACTACTCAAAACTGCAGCCCTCTTCTCCCAGCTTCACATTTAGTGCCTCTACAAACAGACACATGAATGCTGCTGCCTCTTCTGAGAGCTTTGGTTTTAGTTTCCGTTTTGGTTTCAGAGTCTGTATGAAAATTGAATCATCTTTTAAAGCATATTTCACCTAACGAAAGATACCTGATGTAAGCGTATGCCTCTGGAGGCCGTGAATCTAAACTGAATGCTGATTACCACACAGTTCTTGTGACAAAATCAAAAAAGATGGCTACAAATGTTGAACGTGTCTTGTACGTTGCAGCCACCCTAAATCTGCTGTTTGGCTCCTCTGAATGAAGCTGGTAGCTGTTCAGACTGGATGTGCTAGTGTTTTCCATGGTAAGAAATGTGTTTTGGTGTTGTTTCGGCAACAGCTAGAGAGCCATTCACACTGTAGACTTCATGTTGTCCAAGCCAAGAATTCATCCAATATAGAACAGGGAATTTTCTCTCCATGTATGAAGCAGCTGCTTTGGGCCAGCCATGCAGATTGTTCAGTGCTACTCTGTGGAACAGTCAGCTTTGGAACTGTTGCTTTGCCACTGTTTTTGCAAGTTTTCAGTCAGCTCCCTGAAGGAGGCTGCTATTAGTGGCTACTTAATAATTGGCAAGTGCTAACATAGTAGTAAAATAGAATTTCTGTAGACTGATTGATTAAATTGTATCAAAAAATACAGATAAAGGGAGTACAAGTGAATTAAGACATCACTCAGTCTGAATGAAGTTAGCAACAATTTGACTCTAGATGATTTGGTTTAAGGGGTTTTTTTGTTTGGTTGGTTTTTTTTAACCTGAGAAAGTGTATCTGTATTTCATAAGCCCATTTAGCAAGTACTGATATACCTTTGATATTGAGTCTGATACACCGGAAGGGTTGAAATGACTGAATTGAATGCTTAACTACAATTTTCAATTTTATCTGTATTATATCCAATTAGAAACAAAGCGTGTGTTGTGCTTACAAAAAAAATCTGTCTTCTGTAGTCATGAGGAGAGTCTAAAAAACCCTTTTGTTTACTAAGAGACACTGTTAGATTGAGTGCCAAAATTGTGATGTCCTTCCACCTCTTGATAAAGATGTTGGTTATACCACTTTGAGACATGTTTCTTGGCCGCCTGTCTGTCCAGTTGTTCCAGATCCAGGTGACATTGGCTGGATCTTGCATGATTTAAAACATGTAAGTGATTTTACAATGGTTATCTCTCCCAAAGGAAAAGAGTGGCTGGAGCAGCTGGACATACCCATCTGTATCTCTGTGAGGCAAATATTCAGCTCAGGTAGCTTGGTGCAGCTGCAGTGCTGGCTGCAGGGTGAGCTCTGGGTGAGCCTAATTGCCATCAGAGGGCCATGAACTGCCAACCCTTTGCAGAATCAGGGGCCTGGAAACCTGTGGTACAGCCAGGGGACCGGGCACATGGAGACACAGCAGTAGCCCCTGACCCCCAGACTTTCCCACCCTTAGACTGTGAGGGTATAAAAGCCCAGAAGTTCCTTTGTCCAGGGTCCCTTGCAGAGACACAAGCTCTAGCTGTTGTTTTATTATTTGGTTATTGCTCCAAGACTAAATTATTTGAATGATCTTGTCACCGAAACTACAGGAAAAACAAAAACCCTCCAACAACTTTTTTAGTGTTAGAGAATCAAGGCATTACTTTATTCTGGCCAGGATGTGCAACAGAAATCATTTCATCCACACATAGCCTGGGTGTGCAGAGAAAATAATTCCATAACTCTTCACTAGATTTTTCAGATGCTTATACAGTCAAAACCCATAGAAATTCATGGTTCAATGTTCATGGGTCCCAAGTTCCGCAGTTCTTAGTATTTAGTTTCGTACTGGTTACAGATTTCCTCACCTCCAATGCTAATTAGGTCCTCATTCTTACCTCTTATTAGTCTTTTTGGACCAGGTGTCACCACGGGAGATATTTAGAGCTGATGTTTGTTAATGATCCTTATCTTTTGTGTATCTTCTTTGCTACTCCCATGAGATGCTGAGATGTTAAGCTCATCACACCTTGAGTGATGAAACAGTCCTTTGAGAAGAAACTTAAAATTCCTTTCCCCTGGGGCAAAGGTGAACAAGACTGATTAAAGCTACAAAAAATTTTAAATTTTGTATCATTGTCCAACAATCTGGACGTTCTGCGACTCTGCCATGGGAAACCCGGGGTGGGGCTGGTGAGGAAGCCTGGTGTGACTGGGACTGTGGAGAGTCAGGTGGGGACTGCCCGCTGTCCAGAGCTGCCTTGTCAGGGGCCTCAGTCCCAGCCCAGGTGTCTGGATGGTCAGACGGGGAAGTTTCCTTAACATCTTAACCTGAGCTGTAAACACTGAGGAATGGTATTTAGTCAGTTACATAGACTAAAATATCTAAGAAATTAGAGGAAACATTGCATAACCCTGTAAAACTGCTCCTTTCCCAGCCACCTTTTGTCTTTCCCATTCAACTTCTAAACCATCTCTTTTTAGTAGTTGTTATGAATCTGCTTGAACAACAGAAGAGCAAAGAAAAATAAGTCTGTGAATAAAATGGAAAAAACTTCGAAGGTTTAAAATATTCCCCCAAAAAACCAAGATAAAAACCAAACGAGATTAAATGTTGATGCCATAAATTAGATATATTTTTATTTAATAGTAAGAGAGGCAAAGAGAAAGAAAGAGAAAAGTAGAGAAAAGTTGAAAAAAGCTAAGGTCACTTTAAAAAACTTGGGATAGATCACCACCACACTGTGCTACCTTTGTTGCCGCTGAGACGGGGTGGGGGCAGCGGAGCAGTTTTTACCTTTTCTTTCCTGGTGTTTGAAGCGTCTTATCTGTGTTCTGCAATCCCGGGAGAGGTTTGGCTGGGATGTGGTGGTCCCTCCTCCGGGATGCAGGTGCAGTGCCCGGTCCTGCAGCCAGACCCCGGTGGGCCTGCGATGCTCTCAGCTTGGATTGCAGGGGCAGGGCAGGGCATCCACAGCTCACCCATGACCTTGGTCCACAGCTGCAGGATTAGGGGGTTCTCCCCGACAGGCGGTATTGGCTCCCGGAGGCCTCAGGGTGTCCCACAGCAGGCGATGGAGGTGATGGTGGTGGGGAAGGCAAAGGTTGGGGATTCCACCCCTCACTTTCCCCGCCACGCTTTGCACCAGCCTCGCCTTCCTGTCCATGGGCCTCAAGGTGGGCTGCTCACAGCCCATCCCACATGTGGTTTCACGTAGTCAGGAGTGATCGTGACAATCAGACATAATGACCAAGAATGGAAAGTACTGCCAGGTATCTTATCAGATATATATATATAAATATATATGTATATTTATATTTTTATATATATATATATATATAAAATTCTAGTTTATCACAGAATATTCTGGGGTGGGAGGGAACCCTCAAGGATCACTGAGCCAGCTCTTAAGTAAATGTCCCACAACGGGATTGAATCCACAACCTTGGCANCCACAGCAGGCGATGGAGGTGATGGTGGTGGGGAAGGCAAAGGTTGGGGATTCCCCCCCTCACTTTCCCCGCCACGCTTTGCACCAGCCTCGCCTTCCTGTCCATGGGCCTCAAGGTGGGCTGCTCACAGCCCATCCCACATGTGGTTTCACGTAGTCAGGAGTGATCGTGACAATCAGACATAATGACCAAGAATGGAAAGTACTGCCAGGTATCTTATCAGATATATATATATAAATATATATGTATATTTATATTTTTATATATATATATATATATAAAATTCTAGTTTATCACAGAATATTCTGGGGTGGGAGGGAACCCTCAAGGATCACTGAGCCAGCTCTTAAGTAAATGTCCCACAACGGGATTGAATCCACAACCTTGGCATTATTAGCACCATGTTCTCACCAACTGAGCTAATCTGAAAAGCCTTTAATAGACTGTTTAAAATCCCTTGGATTTGGGATACCAGAGCACAAAGGAATTGTGTGAGAAAAATTCTTTAGTTTATACCATGTTTCTGGAAAGGTAAAGTTGTTCATAGAGGAAGCCCTACTGAAAAATGCCGATGACTTGAGAAATCACTATCTTCTTGTGTTTTCACGTCAGGTGTTTTTGCTTGAGTATGTGATCAACTACTGTCTGCTTTGCAATACGTCAGTATTATGTACTGTGGCACTAGAAATGACAGTGCAGTTATTTGTCATGAGAATTTGAATCATAAGGAAACAATTTTCCAGTCTTCAGTGTGAACAGTAGATGACAGGCACATGGGTTTTTTTTCATTCTTCCATTTTATCACATTTAAAGTGTCTATTTCTATTTAAAAATTGAATATATGTTTGTGGAATGAATTAATAATGCTTGGGGAACTAGAGTTCCATGTGCTATATTGTATTATTGTATTAGCAACTTAATCCAAATATTCAACTTCTTTTCAGGAAAGAAAGTTCTCTAACTTGTCTGACAAATATTTAAAGCATCCCAGAAGCTTGTGCTGTGGTGCTCTCTTTGCAAAAACGAACAAACAAACCCCAAAAGAACCCAAGCAAACCAAACCCAGAAACCAAATCGCATATTCTCTTTTGATTGAAGGCTTTTGTAACTGCTCTGCAGTGCCTCACTGTGCTAATGTAGAAGTATCCTGTTTGTGAACAGAGCATAATGTCATTGAGGGGCAAGGAATGAGACTACAGAATCTTCTTAGGGGGTGAAAACCAAAAACCCATGAAGACATTTTGCAAAATATGCTTTTTTTTTTTTTTGGCTCATGTTCATATTTGGAGGGAAGGTGGGAGTTAGCACTGGCACACAACATAAGACTTGTCTAAGGGTTGGGCTGAGTATGAACTATAGATACTGTTCTAACACTTTTTAAGCACATGAAATGTAATAAGCATTTACCAGGGAAGGAGATTTTAATTCAGTGTTGTCTTTACCATGAAAATGGATAGGAATAAGTTTTAAACCAGGGTAAGCAGGGAAGCCAGCTGCTCAGTTACTGTTTGTGACAGGAGTTTCTGAAGTTTCATACTGATGATACTTTTGTTCTGTCATTCAGTCCTGACTTTTGATTAAGACCGTCTGTGGAAATAACAGTAATGTTGATAAAGAGTGTGTTCCTAAATGTCTGTTGCAGTTTTTTGCCTGCAATGTTATAATCCTTGCCTATGAAGGTGCTTTTGCCATTTTTTCATTTGGTGTCCTTCTCAGGGGCTCATAACTTCAGAATTTGTTGTAGAATCTTCTGAGTGTAATTTTCATCTTGGGTACAGCATGGATGATGCACGTGCTGGTGCCAAGCCCAGCAGTGAGACGTGCTGAGAGAAGTGTGCTCTGTCTGTGCTGTAGTCTTCAATAGCAATTTTTGTGGCTGTCCCGGAGTTGCAGAGAAGTGAAATGTCCACAGCTTTCAGGCAAGCCCTGTGTAGAAACTTGAATTGCAACTTTAAGCTATATGTTAATTTTCCTTGTTTCTTGTGTTATTCACTGTGGTTCTATTAATTTTTGGGATGCTTTTGTTACTACAGAACAGCTCCAGTAAACCCTTTTCTTGTTGACCTCTTTAAGTAACTGATAAAACAAGTAAGCCAAACTGAAATAGTTGTGTATAAATAAATCTAATAGCCACTGTAACATCAGTTCTGATTTGATAAAAGAAAGAACTGTAGAATAAAGGCAGACTGATTTTTTAAGATATATTTTTAAATTACATCCTGTTACAGGGAGGCAGGAGCTGCAATCAGTTATATCGCAGAATGATATTGAGGAATAGGAGCTGATTAAAAGGAAGCAAAATATGACTGATAATTCATATTGACAAGAGGTTTCGAGGGATCTATCACAGTGTTCTAAGTAAAGCACATAGTATTTAAATATCACTGTGAGAATAGATTACAGTATTACATCAACAGTTTCTAAAGGTCTGAGTGACAATGAAATTGAGATGTAAGGCAAAATAAAATGTCAGGTTCAACTTACAAAGTAACAAAGAGCAACTACAGCACCCCTGAGAGGCAGGGGGTTCAGTGTGAAACGAATAACTGATGTGGTGGAAAACAAACAGGGGGAAAACCACCTAGAAAGTAACAAACTTCCTCTTACATCAGAGGATTTTTCTGTGTATTGCTGTGTTCTGTTCCAGTGTCCCTCCACACCTGCCTACCTGGTCACCCCTTATGGAAAATTTATTTTCCATTGATTGTGTCATCTCTGTAGGGGATAAGAAGTGACCTCTGCAATGCCAGTGGTCACCAGGCTTGTCTGGCTGTTCCTTTGAGAGCAGAGAACTGTACATAGCACACAAAATGCTGTATGCTCCCTGTTGTGGTTTTAGTAGTGGGGAGGGGGCCATAAAGATGGCTCCTGTGAGAAGTTTCTGGAATTCTTCACCATTTCCAGCAGAGCCAATCTCTGATGGCTCTGAAGATGATGGACATGCCACTGGTCATATCTGGGCCAATTAGAAAAGTTGGTTACGCCTCTGTGATGACATATTTAAGGAAAAATCAAAACAAGTGTGCACACAGCTGCTTGTAGTTAGAGAAAGAGGAAGATGTGAGAACATGTGAGGGAAAACAACATGGAGACACCAAGGTCAATAGAGAAGGAAGGGGAGGAAGTGCTCCAGGCGCTGGAGCTGAGATTCCTCTGCAGGCTGTGGTGAGCCCATGGTGAGGCGGGGTGTCCCCCCTGCAGCCCATGGGGTCCATGAGGGATGCAGAGAGATCCACCCGCAGTCTGTAGGTGAGGTGCCAACGTTGGAGCGGGGAGATGCTGGAAACTGCAGCAGCCATGGATGCCAGAAGAAGCCACAGTAGCCGTAGATGCCAAGAGAAGCCATTGCAGGTGCAGCCCAGTGAGAGACAGAGACTGACATAAAAGTCCCGCAGTTTGTGGAGGAGGTGACCACGCTGGAGTGAGTAGATGTCAGAAGAAACTGCAGTCCAGGTGGGAGACCCGGTTGGAGAGAGAGGGGCCCCCTGCTTCCATGCTGGAGCAGTTTGTCCTTGGAGGACTGCACCCAGTGGACGAGTAAACCCACGCCATAGAAATTCACAAAGAACTGTCTCTCGTGGGAGGGACCCCACAGCAAATGCAGAGGAAAAAACTCCTCTCCCTAAGCAGGGGAAGAAGATCTTAGAAATGGACTGACCTGAAAACCCCACACCCTGCTGCCCCTTGCACTGTTGGTGGGAGGGAGGGAGGGGTGGGGAGTGAAAAGAACCGTGTCTTTTAAAAGTTTAGTTTATTTCTCATATCCTCCTTCTAACTCTGGTAGTAATAAATTTCACTTTGCAACTTAAGTTGAGCCTGGTTTGTCCTTGGAGCGTTTTCTCCCAGTTCCTTATCTCAACTCGTGGACCTTTGAGTTAATTCCCTGGGGTTTTTCTCCCCCCTCTCCTTCCCTCCTCTGCCCAGCTGTGGCAGGGGAGGGAAAGAATGAGCGGCTGCCATGGGTGCCTGGGACTTAACCAAGGTCAAACCACAACACTCGCAAAGGGTGGAGGGTGTCCTGTAATGCATTGTAGTCAAATGCTACATGAAATAATATGGAGGTTTAATTTGCAGAATGAAAAAAATTGCTCTGAAATGTTTTTTAAACAAAATATTTTTGTTTCTCCCAGTATTATCAGTCAAAGCACTTCAAAGAGAGATTTTTCTACTAGACTGCCTATGTAGGAGGGGTTTTTTTCTGACTGGCTTAGGAAAATAGTTACAAAAGGTTTCATCATATAACAGAAAGAGCTGGTATTTCCGAAGAGTGCCAGATAGTTTGACCTTCACTGAAGTGCACTAAATCCCTTGAAACTCCTAAATAGAAGAGTCAGAGTGGTGCCTACAAACTCAGTATTTCATAATTTGTGTTGTATTCTCAACCAAATAGATGCAAACCTCTCTGAAAGCACCATTTCACATGTGGGGTTTTCCTCTGGAGTCCAAATACCAGCTGTAAAAATGGCTGCAAGGTATCTGTAGCTGCCTGTTGGCCAGATGCCATATGATCTGTTTTCCTGAACCTGTGCCTGCCCAAGCCACAGCACCTCTGACAAGCAATTTAAATGGCTTTGAAGAGATCAAGAAATATTCTATTGGAGGTGGTTATGAAAGTGTGAGATCCTCTTCAAATTGAAGCTCTTTCCAGTTGTCTATTTCACATCTGAACAGGGTATTCCATTCATGTTTTTTTGGTACAAAGCTCTTGGAACATATATTTAAGATTGCATCAGTATATTTTTCAGCACTGGCTCCTCTCTTTTTTTATTTATTTCACAAACCCCCTTTGATTTAATTTCTCTCTCCCCTCCCATAGCAGCATATTTTTCATCACACAAGGTATGAGAGTAAATTCTCACATCTTCAGCTGTGTGCTGGTTTTTATTTTAAGTAAAGCAAGCAGAGAACTCGGGTAACATATGATCCTGAAAATAAATTTCTGTGGCTGTGTTGAGGACAGGCTGGATGAATGGGCATAACCGTGGTTTGCAGCATAAATGTGTCTGACCGGGCCAAGCACACTTTTTGTGCTTTACAGCACGATATAAAATGGGATTAACAAAGCACACCACTATGAATAATACTTACTCTGTAGCATTGTTGCTAACTTGTTGCTATTTCCTTGACAGCATTTGGAAAGCAACAAGCCTCTCGGCCAGCATGGCCCTATCTCAGTGCAGGTTGTGCTACCTGCTGAGAATATCTGCAGATATAAAAAATAAAGTCCTGAGGCTTTTGTGCAGTATTTGATCCATAATAGCCACAGGAAGTTTAAAAAAAAATCCTAAACTTTGTCATAGAAATTAGCTACTGTCAGGAAAATATCGATAACCTGTGAGAAAATTGGAATCCATGGTGGTTTTTTTTCATTGTAAATGTACTTGAGTAGTGGCTTGAAATTAAGAATAATTTCATTATATTATGTATGTTAATATAGCTTTCATTTTTATGTTGGCAATACATGAGGCTATATACTAAATACATAGGGTATAAATGTAATCCTTTTTTGCTTTGTTTTCATTTAATAGAATAAAGTTACATGATTAGAGATATAACATTTTCAAGAAAATTATATGCAGGTGATTCATTTTGCTACTAGAGCAATCTCTTATTCCCATTGGTGTTCACGTAATGGGAGCAGCTTTTATAAAGGATTAGGTGACCAGTTGTGTTAATTCTGTGGTTTTACATGTTCAGAGTATCACAAATCAGATCAAGAAGTGAAAGTATTAAATATTGCATCTGTAAAACCAATGCAAGTTTTATTAAGTTCATAAATAGAAATTCAAAATAGTTATAGGTTCAGAAGTGAAGACTTTAATTTTGGCTTATTATCTTTGAAAACAATGGCTTTGGAAACAATGTATTGAGCCATAAGGTTTCCAGAAGTTGCTCATATTTGATCTTGAACAATATTCTGAACACCAGCAATATCTAAATGCTGCTCCAAAATATCTTAAATTTATAAAGTCTTGTAATGTGTTTATGAAGACAGCTTACCTGCATTGATTTGTTGAATATTCAGCATCAGAAAATCCTTTGCCATTTTGTTTAGCCTGCATAATAATGACTTTTGCTTGCCTGGTACAAGCTTTGAAGTAATTATAAAAGGATAAACCTTTATTGGTAATCTATACCTTTGGCAGAGTTCTGTTGATTTTAACTGAAAAACAATGACAAAAAGGATATTAGCTTCAGTGAACCAAACATTTGCAATTAATTCGGAGGATTGGGGAAAGGCTTAACACTAATGAGGTGAATAGTATGGATTACAGGATCTACATTTTGTCCAATTAACTTCAGAATCTTTGTATTTAGACAAAATAATGCTTAGGGTAGATAATGGTTAATAATTATCAATCTTATGTGAAACACTGTTTTGACAGAATACATCATGGAGTGTTCACTCGAGTTGTTGGGTAAATGAGAATTTCCCTGTGTCCTGCAGCCCAGAGCTGAGAGGAGCCTTTACCCCGACACTCGGGGGTGGCTGGGAGTGCTCCTCCTCCTGGGAGGCAGCTGCAGGTCAGTCATAATGCCAGGGAAAAGCATCCATGCTGGAGCTCAGCCCACATTGGTCATCTTGAACTCTGGCAAGACAAGGCATGCAAGAAACTGATACTTTTCTTTGGTCCTTTATTTGTTGGGCATTAATTTGCTGCATAAAAGACTGACCTCTTAGTTGGTTTCTAACAGGAACAGCCCTAAGAGGAAAGTATTGGTGGCAAACTCTTTTCTCTGTGATAGGTTGCTGTGATGCTGCCGGGCATCCACTCGCGGTTTCAGGGGTTGCCAGGCTTCTCCAAAGGCACGGGAGGGCTGGCGAAGTTCCTGCAAGGTTTCACCCAACCCACCAATGGTACAGGCACGCCGAAGAAGGAGAGACAAGCAGAGGGTCTTTCCCAGATGGTTTATTCGGCACTGGGGTTGTGCTGGGGAAGCGCTGGCACCGGGTGTTACATAAANTAGGTTACTTCTCAGAGATGCTCATTCTCTTTGCTTCCTTCATCCTCTGTGCAAAATAATGTTTGGGGGGGAGGGGTTTGGATTTTGTTTTTGGTTGTTTGTTTTGTTTTCTAAAGGAGTAAATTCTTGCAAGGTCCAATGTTCTTTTTAATAATTTCATCTTCTCCATGCATTAATGACATATATCTGCAAGAGGAAACTTCTGCAATGGCTAACCTTGGTGAAGGCAAAATCTTGAAACATAAAGTTTAAAAACTCGATAAAAAAGTAGAGCTTAAATACTAAAGCACTAGGATTTTAGTAAAAGCTAAGTAAAGCAAGAATTGCAGCTGAATTTCAGTAACTGAGCAAATGATTAGCTAAAGATTAATTACCTGAGTTATTCTGTTTGTTCAGCTGCACTGATGGTCAGTAATTTTAAAAGAGATTTGAATAATAACTAATTTTTCATTTGAAATTTCTATTCATAAGGAATGAAAGAAAGAACTGGAGAATTTCCCAGAGATATCATTCGTTATCCTGACCCAGAAAGTAGACAGGTCAAAGCGAGGTAAAAGAGTTACTTCATCTCTCACACCTCCTTCTCAAAATCATAAGACCACCGACCCATTAAAAAGGAAGTCAGAGCACATGCTTAATTAGTTTTCAGCTAATTACCATACAAAGCAGGGAATGGGAGGTGGCAATAATATGAATATGCATTTGTATTGAATCTTTTGTGGATAAATAGACCTTGTAATGCTTTGTGATTTTGCCCTGCATATTTGGCAGGTATTCCACGCAGCTGGCCTGGCCGTAATGAAAGCATGCCCTTTCTAACTTTGTTGTTAGAAGGTCTTGTCCATCTCAGTTGGGTATCGATATTAGATCTATACCCATATTTTAGTAAATCAATCTGTTGTTGAAGCTGTGTGCATTTTCTTTTTCATCCGGAAACCCTGAAATCATGCACATATGATCTCCTAAAATGCCATATGGCTGAAATTAGGGAGTGATTACCAAGAGGCTGAGGAAATGTAGGCAACTGGAATCTTAACCATGGCAAACATTCTTGCTAGATCACCTGATAGATATTGTAGACATGAATAATTTGCCAATTTTTGTTCTCACTTGAGATGTTTTTAGACATTCCTTAAGGATACTCTTAACTGAATTTGCAGATATGCTGGTGTTAGTACAATGATATGGTGTTTCTCTTACTATCTGGAGAATTCTAATATAAATTAGTATTTTTTTCAGTTGCAAAACCAATATGCAAGAGAATTATTGTTTAAGCAAACCTTTCCTATTTAATAATAATTTTTAAAAGAAAAGGAAAAAAACCCCACACTTTCCTCTATATCTGGCAGATGCTTGAATATTCTAAAATAATAATAAAAGAACTATGCATAAACTTAATTTAGGCAGAATTATAATGATACAGAGGCAACTTCACCTGGCACTACTTTCTTTGAAGATCTCATCTAGTCTGCCCAAGATATGAAAAGAAATTTCAGATACTATTCTATCCAGTGGAAATCCCTAATTATTTTATTATAGAATATAACAGAATTACAATTAACAATTAAATAGACCAAAATTTGTGTTACTTTGGGGGATTTGGATTGTGGATTTTTAGTTTTTTAGGGGAGGGTGTGTGTTAAAATTTCATGCCTTAGATTGATTTTGTTTATAGAAATTGACTTTCTTAGATTGCAAATGTTTGCCTGAAGGAAGCGGGATTTGTTTTCAACTACACACAGAATATAATAATGAAAATATAATCAAGAATTAATGAATGTTCAACGTATTAAAGAGATCAAAGAATAGTGTGGTGAAATGAATTTTTCGGATTTTTTTTCTGTTTTCTTGGCTGATTACTTGTGAAGGTAGTTAACACACAAAGGATGAACCGTTGCATAATTAATTTATAACTGTAATACTGCATGTACTCTAAACAAAACTGTAAAATTAGAATATTAATATATGCAGTGGTGATTATGTCAAATTCTTTTTTGCCCAAACCATGTAATTATTTAATGCACTATTTAGCTGTGACTAACTCCATGAAAGGGATAAAGAATATCTGGGTGATTTAAATTGTATTTATAAATACTTTTCTGTGATTTTTTTTTTATAATTGTATTAAGTTGAGATGATTTTAAGAACACTCTTTAGGTCTTGGTAAATTTCTTATTATTTATTTTATATCTTCTCAATGATAGCATGCCATGAGAGTAAAAAAAGGTGGATTTTTTTTGTTAAAGAAAGGGAAAAAGTAGTGGAATTTTATACTTTTCAGATTTTCATACTCAGTTTTTATTTACTGCACTTTAAATTTCCCTGTGAATTACTGGTAGTTATTTCTATAAAGACAAATCAAAATGAAAGCAGGAAGACAATCCCTAAATTTTGTGTTGCATGCAGCTCTGGATGGTATGTGAGATGGGAGTAGGGAGGAGAGGCTGCCTCCCGTGAGTTAGAGGGAGCATGTGTTCTTGCAGATTAAAATTAAATCACTTATCATTCTAGGAAGTCTAAAAAATTTCATGAAGAGTAAATTTACAAAGGTGCCTGTGTAGTTTGGCATTTCATGTTCAGAGAGAAGTGGACCAATATCCAAATCTGTGGGGACAAAGCTTTAGAGAGAGAAGGCCTTTCTTTTAATTTTTTTTTTTTTTTTGAGGGACACTCAGACCGCATTTTCCCATTGCCTGGGTTCTTCTTCAACATAAAGGTGGAAAAGGGGTTGCCAAGGACCCTGGTTTGCTCCCTTGTGTGAGTTCTGACTGTGGGTTGGCAGGGGAGTGTCCTGTGCCTGTGTGCCACACAGCCACATGTGCCAGTGCCATGTCCTGTGCCATGTGCCACACCACGTATGCCAGTGCCATGGCCTGTGCCTGTGTGCCAGTGCCATGTGCCACACCACGTGTGCCAGTGCTGTGTCCTGTGCTGTGTGCCAGTGTCACCCACAGCTGGCTGAGCGTGTCCCTCAGCAGTGAGCAGCACTGGCGTTGTGAGATATGGCCGAAGGAAGTTGGGGGTGCACTTTGAGGAAGACCCTCAGGCTCGTACTGGTCTGGCTCTTTCTCTTGTCTGATTTTTTCTTCTTGAAAGGCCTGGAGGGTTTTGTTTTTCTTAACCTTGAAACACCTGGAAGAAACCCTCTGTGTTGGGTAGGGACTGGCATAAATGTGCCAAGCAGCAGCTGTAGCGTTCTGCAGAACTCAGCTGTGCATGAGGGGACGTGATCAAGACTTCCTTACAATAGCTAAATCTGTTCTAATTTTCCAGCACAAACAGGAAACATTAATTTAATAATTTCAACAAATCTAAGGGGTTTTATGTTAAAAACTGTCAGTGGCTTAACAAAAAAGCACTATAATGATTACAATTTCTCCATTAATTTGAACTTTTCTAGTTTTACATACACAGCTTAGGTAAGCTGCAGCAGTGCAGGGCTCGTATGTTTTAGTGGTGCTTTTAACAGTTATCTCAAAACTTGTGATAAAAGCACCAAATAGCCGTGATATTGTTAAAGAAACAAATTTGAATCTATACAAATATTCAGCCAAACAAGACCATTGTGCTTAGGCAGAGTATTTTGAACAGCTCCATCTCTGCAAAGTACACTCTAGTGGCTGCTTTTTTTGACCAGTCCTATAAATAATATCTCTGCTTTTAAACTTGCAAACACTTGTTTTGCCAAGGGGTTTCTGTTATGTTCTTCAGGATCCAATTAACCTGATCAAGGTACCCTGAAAAAGGACTCCCAAACTGCTAGGCAAAACTTGAATTAATTATTAAGACATGTCTGATTAGATAGCATCATTTCTATTTTGACTTCTCTTTTCAAATGTTTGCAATGTAAGTGTCCTAAATTGCTCTCTATACACCACATAAATATTCAGATCATCATTTGACACCTATTTCTAGTTTATTCTCTTCAAAATGATTGCAAAGTGCTGAAATATTTTCCTTATCCTGGTGGAAGACAAAATAAAAGATAACAGAACTTTTTTCAAGAAGCTGTGAAGGAAAAGACTCTGAGGATTTTAACCACCACCTTAATGTAGCGTGTTTTTCCGGGGGGTGGGGGAGGTGGAAGCTGCCGCGTGCCCGGCTGCGTCTCTGTCCCACACAGAGGGAGAAAGAGAGAGCCGGCCGTGTCCTTGCACGGAAGCAGGCACGCTTCGCACACGCCCGTGCCGCTGGCAGGGCACTCCCACCCACAGAAGCCGGAATAGCTCACAGAAATCTAGAGGCAAAGAGTCAGAGGGCTCCATGGCGTTTATTCCAGTCACTCTGAAGGGGGCCAGGGATGAAAGAGCGTTTGGCCAGCCTTGGCATGGCCTTATAAAGCATGCAAAGCCGGGGGATAGACAGGGGCGGGGTGAAGGTCCAAGGGTCAATAGGCAGGACGGAGACAGGGTGGGGTGAGGGATCTGCCGGGGCAGGCAGAGCCAGGTTTCTGGCTGCCTCAGCCCAAGCCGATGGGAGATAAGGGGTCCTTCCCCCCCAGTGGGACTGGGGCATTTTCAAACCCTGGAATCCGACCGCCAACGGCCGGACCCTCCTTGGAGTTCCACCATAACACCATCTAATTAATTTTAGTGCTTGTAATGTTGCAAAATGCACTGTATAAGATTTCCTTTAGCAAATTAGGTTTTATTTTTGATGTGTAAATACGATGATGCATACAAACGGTATCCAATAGTAATTAATTATTCCGGGATGTTCTTAAAATTTCAATATTAAATTATGAAATACCTCAGAGAATAAGAGAAAATTTGCCATGCTTCTGGCTATAGCTCTGGTCTTGCGAGCTTTATAAAAGCTATTGTTCAACATCTACAGTGATCAGAAATGGGAATGCCAATGCAAATGCTATCTTTTATTGTGGAAAGGAGACTGCTTCTGTTGTCAATAGCTTGAAAGCTGGTTCATCTCCACCTTCCCACCCACGGGAGAAAGTTGAGATCTCATTCTCCAGCTGAGGCTTTTTATGCTGATGAGCTGCAGAAAGTAATCAGAGGACCATCCAGGATCAGGAGCTTTGCTGTGAAAAGAGGAGTCCAGCAAATTCAGACTTGGAAAGAGATATATGGAACTCAGTGAAATGGGGGATTTTAATCAATTCCCATTTACTGGGAACCTCTCTGCTGTGATGTATCTTGCTGGTTCCTGGTCTTTTCACACCTAAGCAGCATTTCTATTTGGTCAGGGTTTTGACCAGCATCAAGCTGCTGTTCCAACTGAATAGATGGGATAACTTATACAAAAAGATATTTGCATATTAAAAATAAGTGCACCACGCATGTATATTACTGTCAGGGAGTGGAGATTTTTATGATGGGAGTTCCAGAAAACTGACAAATTGGGCCAGTTGTAAATTTGTTCAAAATGTTTCTAGTAGTCACTTCTTCATATTAGAAAAGTAAACAGATTCATTTCTTCCTTTTAATTTTAAATGTTGATATATACAACAGGGCATAAGCCAGCAAGATTCAGACAATAAAATGAAGTGATTCTAGAGAGAAAAATTAACGAAATGAGGAATATTGCTCTTGGGTATGATCAAAGTGAATGTTTCATCATGGGACTATATAATTGAGAAGGCAGTGGCATCTTCCTGACATATACTAAGTGCTACCGTGAACCTAAATCATCATTAAAAGAATTCCAACCCACATTTGTAGGACTTTTTGAAGGTTTAAGTTTGTAAGCACAGGATGTGTCAGAGGCAGACAGATCCTCTTTGCTTTCTCTCTCTGAAGGGGAAATTGCTTCCTGAAACACCTTTAGCAAAGTGAGGTAAATTCATAGACCGCCTCTGGAAGAAAAAGGGGTTATAACAGAAACAACAGCAGTTCTAATATTCAGGTTAGCATTCTAGCATTTTGTAAATGTATGTGCATACTTCTGGAATTTAATCATGGATGCAAGCTCAGAAAGTATTCCTTTTCTTTCATGAAGCTGAGGATAAAGATTTTGGTATTCAATTCTTTTATAACACAAAAACATATTTGTTGATTGTGGTTCTCTGTTACATTTATTCTCAAACAGTTGCTACTGCTCCCTGAAAGGGCACAGAATGGCTCCTTTAACAATTAAAAACTCATTTACTGAACACTTGTATCATGAAATTGGAACCAATTTATACATTTTACTGAACTCTACCCTAAATGTCTGATTTCTGTAACATTAAACAGAAGAGGCACTTCATTCTACCTTGGAGTCTGCAATACAGGTCTTTTTTTTTTTTTTTTCAGTATAAGAAAACTTTGGTTTCTTTATTAACTTTCTAAATCTGATTTTGTCCTTATTCATTGTATGTATCTCAAGGTTTTTTCCTTTGGTATTTGAAGTGCTGGTTCAGTTTTCATAAAAGTCAAGTGGAAATATGACCTGAACTTCAAGAGGGCTGCGAGTCAGCTCTTAAACAAGTAAAGCATTAAGCAAATGTGTATTTAAAAGGCCATACAAATTCCATCTGTTTTCTCTTACTATTGTGAAGATTTTTTCCCCCGTGGGTAAATGATTTTTTATGTAACATTAATTTAAGCCAATTAAAATACAATTTGAGTGTTCTAGCAGACTTAAAGCAAGACTTTACATTTCCTTATCAAACTAAAGCCTAGGAGGTCATGTAGACCACAAGATTTTTTTTTTCCCCGAGCTGCAGTTTTATTAATCACGTTTGCACATGTACATAAAATTTTATAATAAGGTGCATGTGTTATTTCAAGGTTAATTTTTATTTTGCTGCCTCAGCCTATCAGGTTTAAACAAAACATTTTTCCAGCACTCAGAACAGCTCTTCAGATCCCCACAACCCTGAAAAACTCTCTTCTGTTTATAACAGATCCTGGAAATATTTGAGGGGTTTCCTAGTATTTAAAAAAAGCATTATCCATGTATCCTGCTCCACTGTGCGTGTGTCTGAGCTAGGCCAGAGATCAGGGAACTCTATTTGGAGTAAGGTTGTCAGGCAGTTATCTGCCTCTCTCATTTCTGTAGGGCTTTGACACCCACTTTTGATGGAGTATGAATATGAGCAGGCGAATGATTTTCAGATAGGTAGTTTACTTAGGTTTGGGGAAAAAACATATGGTAGGAGTTTCCCTGGACCTTTCCCTGATGAATAATTGTGGTTCTCGCTATTTTTAGGACTGGTTTCACAGGGTGAGTTTGATTGACACACTGTCAGGTCCTGCATATTTTGCAGCTACTGAGGAGGAGAAAAATGAGAAAATACTTGTAGACTTCAAGAACTCTCCCTGTGGTCCTTGGTTAATTTTACAATTCTAAATACCATGGTCAGCCAGGGTGGAAATGTGAATTGATTGCCTGCTCCATGTTGGCACAACAGTAAATTTGAATGAGAGGTTTTGGTATCTCCTTCCCAAGGATGTACGACACAGTGCCCTGAACGCAGTCACTGGGCACAGGAGTGTCTGAGGTTTCACCCTTATAGGCATGTAAATGCAGGGGGTCTGATCTGGAGCCCTTCCATGTTAGTGTCATCCTCCAGCTCTGTTATCACACCAGTTCTCCAGTGATCAGAAATTGCTTCTGTGGTAGCTGAAACTCCTATGCCTGTGACCAACAGTGAGCAGATCTTAGAGCTGGATGGCCAAAGCTTCATTCTGAACATTACTGTCTTACAATACTGCTGTTGGGCATTTGAAATCCTATGGGTGCCTGTAGGAACAATCTGCAGTGATTATATTTCCCTCCCTTGTTCTTATTTTCAGTTTAGTGCTTAGGCTCTTTCTCATCATTTCCTCCCTGCTGCACTTCTCATGCCTATCGTGCTGTTGGTTGGTAAATGAGTAGCTCTGATTACCAGTGGTCATTAATTAACACAGATTTAGTTATAAACAAATTGGGAATTTCTTTTCTGAAGTATCTTTACAAATGATAAAACTAAAATCTCTCTAACACCTATGCTACAATCAAGAGAAACATTTTAATGACCAGTAAATCTCCTTTCCTTTTTAACAAAATATCTTGCTTTACAAAACAGAGGAACAACAGCCACACCTTGAAGATATCACATTGTAAAAGGTGAAGATTTGCAGTGACAGTTGACAGTAAAAGTAGAACAAGTATTTTTTCTGGCATTCGTTGACTTCTATTTTTTGCCCTACTGGGACATGCTCCTTATGCTTTCTTGCAGCCAATACCAGAAGTAGCTCAGAGTGTAAAAAATCTCATTGATTGACTCTTAAGGAAGGAGGGATCAGATCAGTTTTGTAGTTGGGGTGTTGTTCTCTGGGTGGGTCTCATTCTCTGGGTAGGTCTCTGGCATTTCAGCTCACACCCAGTGCTGCTTGTCTGCAGTGGCTTTCTTGACTGTTCCCCACTACCTTAGTTTGATTCCCGTTGTAGGTCAGCCCTGGAGCGTTCTGAAAGGGATTTCTTCCCAAAGCCATTAGCCCAGGAGGGGAGAGCAGGGATGAGCCAGTAGCGGCAGTTCCTGTCAGCAGCAGATCTGTCTGAGGTGTGCAGTGTGGTTACTCAGCAGCACTAATCTCAGTCTCCAGATCAGCTCCCATTACACAGCACTGTTTGGCAATGCAGACATCACTGCTCCATGAAGTTCTATTATTTTTTTAAACTGTTGTCAGCTGCAAATGAAGATAGACTATAAGTCAGTTCTGCTATCATGTCAGTGAAGACAACTATGGAATAAAGGCTTCTTGGGGGAAGGAACACCCCTAACTGTTACTATGACAGACCTTCATCTTTTCATTTATATTAAGTATTTTCTTTGTTGGAAGTTGCATGCAAGGATATTTATATGCATCCCATGATGCATTCTACATGCAGCTCTGTGACTTCATTTGTAGTCTCTTCCACTTCATAAATGGTAGGTACACATCACGTGAAATGGGAAATAGTAGTAACTAATGGGCATTTTTATAGAATAGCAGAATAAATAGGCACATAAAGCTTTGCAGTGGTTACTGCTGCCTTTCAGCTGTAGTGACTCACTGGGGTGCACTTCCAAAGAGAAATGTGGGGTCCAGAAGTAAGCACACAAAATACTTCTATGTTTGTAAAATTACCAGGGCATTGTTGTGTTGTTTTGGTATGGGGTTTATTTTTCATTTGTTTTTGTAGTTTGTGTGTTTGGGATTTTTTGTTCCATTTTGTTTAGTTTTTCTTCTGGAATGCTCTTTAGCGTGTTTCATTGTGAAAGTTACTTTTTCTTCTCCAGAAAAAAAAAATTCTTAACTTGCAGACTCTTATTTTCCACCTAATTGCAAGATCTCAGTTTTTCAATGCCGTTCTTTCTAAATCTCATATTTAATGAGTTGCCATAGCTAAATAAAAAAACAAAAATATCTCTGAGTCCAGTGTCTGGTGAAAATTTTTAATGTAGCTAGAGTTGTAGAGGAAAAAGCTGCATTTTCTATTTTTGCAGATGAAATATTCAGTACATAAATTACCTCAGTTTGCAAGGAAAGGGATATTGCTAAGCACATTTTCCTTTGATTCTGGTCCGAGATTGAAAGAGAATGGAAAGTTATTAACAAGAAATATAATGCACAGTGGTTAAAAATGCTTGCTTAAGAAATTCAGTATCCTAAACTGTCATTGTTGTCTCTGGAAATGAGCATGACTCTTGGGATAAAACCTGGGCATGTCCTGCCTGCTGGGTCTACAGAACCACCTGAAGGCACTTACACAGATGGCTTGAGCAGAGAATGGATTGTGGTGGAAAAAATAAATATAAAAATCCCTGCAGAAATCACTTGGTGTGAAAGTGCTAACTACTTCTGGGTGCACCATAAGAAAGACATTTTCCATGCCTTTAAGTGCATGATAGCAAAAATGTCATTTTAAGGCAGTTCTGCTCTTTAATGTGGCTGTCATATAATCCAGTTAAATATTTGAACTTTGAAGGTCTTTGTGCTGTCATCTATTGTATATTTATATTAGTCCCTGCTACTATTTTTCTAATTTTTTTTAAATTTTAGTTTGCCATTTCCTGTTGGGGTGCATGAAGGTAGCCCCTGGTGGTGGGCTGACACTGAAGTCGGAGAAAACCAGATACACTGGGAAAAGCCTCCCACCTGTCTTTGACTTGGACTAAGGCAGCTGTAACCTGACCCTGCCTACCTGGGCAGACCCCTGACCCCACCCCTCTCTCCATCCTACTGTACCGACCCTGTATCTTTCCCCACCCCGCTGGTTTGTACGATATATAAACCCCGGGCCACGCTGGCCGCCTCTCTCTCTCTTTCTCTTTCATCCCTGGCTGCCCTTCAGTGACAGAAATAAAGCCTTGCTGGAATCACCAAATGAGAGGGCCCTCCACTCCTTGCCTCTGACGGTGCGTGAGCTATCCGGTATGCGTGGGTGAGAATTCAGTGCCCTCCCAGGCACGGGTGGGTGGAAGCGGGCCTGCTTCTGTGTATGAGACACAGCTGGCATTTTCTTTCTCCCCACGGTGGGACAGAGAAGTAGCCTGAACAACACTTGCCCCTTCCCCCACCAAACTCCACGAGATGTACCCCCCTGAAATATACAATTTTCTTTCAGGATTGTTCTCTGGCTAGTTGTGCTACTGCTTCTAGAACAAAATTTCCTATATAGTTTTGAGGAGATTTTGTTCCAGTAGAAACAAATGAGAAGTGCTGGCTTTTACTTGAGTTCTTTGGGCAAAAGCTCCATTCAAACAGGAATGGAGTACCACAGAAAAACAGAAAGTGCAGGCTGTATTTTAAAACACCAGGACACTGAAAAAAAACCAGAATGAAAGGTCTGTGAATGTTATGTGTATTCCACATAACTGCTACATAAGAACTGATTTACTTCTAATAAATTCTACACTTTAAGCTCAGAAAAAGGAGAAGTTAGAGTGGGACGGTAGAAGGAATGTGTTAAAATTACATGTACTATGATGACTGGTATTTTTCAGGCGAGAAAGTCACACAAACAGGATTGAGAGATAAAAGAAAAAAAATATTTGTAAATGGAATGTATAGCTGTTTGTATTTTCATTTCATTCACTTGTAATGGGCTTATCACACTGATAATGCTTGAAGAATCCTGTTGTTGCTACAAATAACTTTGCAACACAACGACAGCACCGACACTGTACTTGACCTGCACACACTGATTCTGAGCTGCTTGCTCCAAAGCCAGTCATAAACAGGGAGACAGGTCTGCAAGCAGAAGCTCACTTAATGAAGATGTGTTAATTGAGAGCAAAGCAGCCTCCTGATATTGGAGGCGTTTTAGGTGATCATTGTGGTGCAGCAAATGCAACAAGCGAATAGGAGTCATGCAGTGGTATTCGTGCAGGACTGTACATGGTTCCTCACTTTTGAGCAGGAATTATTATTTGGTTTTTTAGAAACTTTAACCTTTTTTTGGTAAATTATTTTTTAAAGAGTCAGAGATTAACATCTACTAATGGTATTTGATTTTGTTACAAATACATCTGGCTGTACTTTAGTTTACTTATTAGGAACCTTCAATGTTGGTCTTTGTAATCTATTTGTTTTGAATGATGTGCGCTAGAAGAAAAAAGGTTCCTTACTTGGTACCATGTAGATCATGAAGTCTCATCTCTAATCTGTTTACTTTTTCAAGCCTGATGTGAGATTCTGGAGTTTGATGTTGATGTTCCTTTGAAAATGTTTAACAGTATTCAAAAAAGAACCTAGCTATCCATAACTCACAGATTTAATTTTAAGACCATGTTTTGGGGTTTTTTGGCCTATATGCTTTTTCTTATAATTGCTCATTGTAATGAATTGTACTTACCATCACATTAAGATGGACTTACTCCAAATAGATCAGTTTCATGGAAATTGTTATTGTTTGGTGTCTTTTGTTTACAGTTTTTTAATGAATAACTACTTGAATATCAGGAGTTTTGCTTAGGTGAGTTGATGATAGACAGGAGAAAGTTGCAGAGTTCTAGTGAAGTGCCAGTTATAAATATAATTTGGCTTCTTAACAAAGACAATATCAAATAGTTTGAGTTTCCCTTCTGTTCAGTCATTATTTCTCAACATTGTTTTGAATTCAGACAAATACATATATTCAAAATTTTTCATGTAAAAACAACAGCAAACACTTTATGAGACCAAGCTGCTGCTGCCCAGAGGAGTTTTTAGTTTATTTGAGGATGGGGCATGATGAGAGCAGTTTGAATCAACACGCCTTTAGTTAGGAGGGAATCCAGCTAGGAGATAGTCCTGCAGATGCAGCACTGTGGGGTAGCCGCGTGGTTGTCTCACACACATTTGGTGTGGTGTCTGCAGTCCGAAGAAAGCTCTGTTGGCTGGCACTGAAGCCTTCCACCATTTGACAGGAGCCGGGATGGTCTCCTACACACTGTCACCTCAGCAGAGGTGTCTGACCTACACGTGATGCCTGTGCCACAAGGGCTCTTGACGTGGCACAGGGGCCCCCATGGCCCTGCTTTGCTCTCAAACCTCAGCCATGTCCCCTGTCCACACTCACCTGTTCAGCCTCAGCTCCAGGTGCCAGGCACTGTCTAGGCAGTGCTGTAGGTTGATCTCCTGTAGCCTGCTGGAGGAGCCATGGCTGGTGTGGTGCCATGCCCTGGAGAGGGTTGGCAGGAACCCTGGCACGGCAGGACCCCTGACATTTGCTGTGCCCAGCGGGGTGTCCCTGCAGTGGGAAGCAAGCCAGGGCTGGGAATTTACCCCTTGTACAAGGCCCTTTCTCCCTCGGGCAGCCATCTGCTTGTGCAGAGCCTGCTCCCCCGGGAAGCAATTCCATAACCGTGCCCTCACCTCCCATGCACATCGTGTTCGGGCTGACTGGGGGTTTTTTGTGCTTGTGCTTTTTGGTTTTGTTTTCTTCTTCTAAGCTACCATTTGCACCCCTGTATAATTGTAGGACCTGGGTAGGTACCACCAAAGGGTATAACTCAATTTAAAGAAAAAAATAAGTTCAGGCTCCTACGTTGCAGAAGGTCATGCTGGGCTTCTGAAGGCCTCTGTGGCATTATGTGGGCTATTCTAGAATGGGAGCCAAACATTGTTACTGATTTGAGACCTAAATGATTATTTAAATTTAGACTGACGAAGAGATTAATTTCTCTTTAAAGTATGCTGTCAGAATTAATGCAGGTTCATTCTTTTCTCTGGTGTGCCTTCTTGTTGGAGGAGACCATCTGTTTGTCTAGGGAAGCCATAATATAATATTTAATGTGAGATTTGCACCAAAACTCTGACATCTAGCAACTGCAGTTATGAAAATTATCTAAATGTGCCTAATTCATTTCTATTTTAATTCCAATCCATCAGTGTCAGATAAAATAAGTTATTTTTTCTTCTATTCCTGGGTGGCACCTATAAAAGCTTAATGTTGTCTGGGTAGTAAAATGATAAGTTTTGAAGTCTTGCTGCTAGCCAGGGGCTTTTGACAAGAGCTGCCCAGATGAAAGCTTTTTTTAGAAATTATTAAATGTCTTTGTATTTCTGTAGTTAATGATTATATTTCATTTCTTTAAAATGATTTACCTATCACAGCTGTTGGAAGCCATATGTGAAGGGAATATAAATTAATGATAAATCAAAAACAGGTAAAAAGTTCTGGATATCAGGACAGTGATGAGACTTGAGAAGAAACAGATTCTGTTGGCTAATCTCATTGAGACAGTTTCCTTTTTATGTTACAAAATTGTAAAAATACATGGAAAATTAACAAAGAAGTTGTGTACTGTTCCAGGTCTTCTAATTTGACTCATCCCAGTAAATCAGTGATTGTACTGTTCTTTCAAAAAGTATTTACCTTCCTTCTTTCTTGGCAAAGACTGACTGCCAACCTTTAGAAGTACGTGGCTCGGATATATGGCTTTATACAACACCCCTGGACTTTATCTTAAGCACTGCCTAAGGATTTATATAATGAAAGTGTTCTATGATTTTCAGAAAAGGGAGGTGCTTTTAGGATAATCCAGGCTGTCTCTTTTTAACCGGAGTCCAATACTGGAAAACAGTGTCCTTCACATGTTCCTAAGAGTAATAACCAGACAAGTCATGACGTCATACTGTTTTCCACAGAGGTTTGTATGATGATTTCTTTTAAATGAACTTCATTTCAGGCTGCTGTTCCACTAACCTCTGAGTGGTTTCATCTTTTTGATTCCTTTATTGGCTGTGTCATTCCCAAACCCATTGGTCAAGTGAGTCTGTTGGCCCTGCTAAACAGCAACAGGGACATGCTCATGGTCTGTGGGCTGGAATGAGACATCAGGGCTCGAGGTCAGGTCTCTAGGAATAACAATCTGCAGAGATTATCTGCCTCTTGAAGTAGCATCTTTGTATCTTCAAACTAATGTTGCCTTGGATACACCAAAGAACATCCTGTGTGTTTCTTCATAGCCTCTCAGCTAAAAAGTGACAAAAATACATAAAGTCCATAGTCTGTTTATTATAAAAGTTCATCTTTTAAATATTTTTTCATGTAACAAAGTGAAAATTGACCCTTTTATTGCCACATAAATAGCAGGTGCAATTAACTATTTCTGGAACATAACACTTCTTAAAGCTCCCATTTGAATTACAATTATTTTACTAATCAAGGCTTGCCTCCTTAAAAGGACATTGATTCCATTATCTGCCAAAACACGTATGAAAGTGTGGGATAAAGTGATTTTGTCATTTGCAAAGCTGCTTGAGCATATCTGAAACAACCTGGCCATTTTGGGCTAAGGTGGGTTATGATTTAGGCCTTCAGCAGTTTGCAGGGAGTCATGAATAAACAGGTGTGGAGTAATAAACAGGGAAAAAAGAATTCTGCCTTGTTTCATGTCTGCTTTGATCTGCTGTTGACAGAACAAAGGCATATATTGTAACTCTATCCTCTTTTATACAGAAAATGAAAATATGACAGCTACATCACAGCTTAGTTCAAGAACTTTCAATCGGTGAAATGTTTTTGTTTCTATTGCTTCAGACTCAGGTGTTTTCTTCATAATGCCAAAGGCTTTACACAAATTTATTTTTATAAAATATTCAGTGACAAATACTTTAATCTCAAAGTTTGATTTTATTTTTTTTAGAAGACTGTTTATACCATTTCAGTAGTTTGCATCATGCAAACCCAGAGGTTCTGACTTCCATTTTGCAAGAGAAAAGTTAAGTCTAATTTATCTGTTGGTATGCTAGTCTTCTTTTCTTCTCTTGTCTCTTTACTGAAAGTAATACAACTATTATTGCTATATAATATCTTTGTGTTACTGGGGAGCACATGTGGCGAGAGGCTTTTTTGTGAGGTTCTGAAAATGAGATTGATTTTCAGTAACCGGCTAATTTGCTGTGAGCATACTAAAGCTCTTCAAATAGATATGGTTAACCAAGAAAAGAGAGTATGATGAATTCACAGGTTTTTAATTTTAATTTTCTGACATTAGTGTGCATGAGCAAAGATTGGTTTTCCGTGAATGTAAGCACAGCTGACAGCAAGTCTTGAGAGACAGGCTCATAGGTATTGTGTCATGCCATGGTCTGCTGGTCATCCTGGCCAGTGCAGCTGCCTCCTCTTCTTTCTGTGAATGAGGAGAGATCTGGGAATCATTTGGGTCTTCTTCTGAGAGAGACTTGGGACTGTGTCAGGACACACAGCTCGTTTGGGTTTAGAAGGACTAAAAGTTGGCTTTGATTTTGTTTGCTATGCCACTAAGGAATAGTAAAGTTTGTAGCTCCTTGAATATCCCGACAGCCACCTCTCAAATGTTTTTCTACACTGTTGTCTTCATGAATGAGAGGAGCTTTTTATAAAAAAGCAAGACAACTGTTACTCTCTTTTAGGACTGCAAAGAAATTGTACAGTGCCATGGCAGTCTGAAAAACTGCAGAAATCAACTTAATTGTCGAGAGAGTGAGTCTGTAGAGAGGTGCTGTTTCCCATCAGCCATCAAGACTTGATCCTATGCTCCACAGAGTAAAGCCTACCCATTACTTTGATTCCATTATTCAGTAACATTCATTCTAGCACAAAATACCAAATTCTTCAGAATTTTCCTCTAAAATGTCCACCTAGTTCTATCATCAAATTGGAGAGTGCCTATTGTGTGGTTGAACCTAGAGCTATGACAGAAACAAAGGTATTTTGGAAAATGGACATAGATTGACTGAACACTGTACATAAGGGCTGCTAAATACATCTTTTGTCATCTATGTCAGTCCACATAATAATAAAAAAATTCAATCAGTTGTCCATTTATAGTGGTCATTCTTGCAAACAAAAAACGAATTTAAAATTTGTTGGTTATAAAATTGTTTGGTTTTATTCTTTTAGATCAGAAAGAAAATATAATCATCCCTTCCAAAAGAAAATGTCCTCTCCATTTCTTGCTCTGCTTTTTATGTACTGTTGGCAAAACAAAAGCATGCAAAATAATTATTTCTTCTGTTAAACATCAAAATATCAGTCTCAGCCATATCATGCATATGAATTGGAGAAGAGCTAATTAATTAGTCTCATCTTTGCATTCCCTGAAAAGAAACACTATTATTCATTCCATTACCTGCTGCTTGTTTCTACAGTTTCAAGAGCCAGAATATGATGGTTCAATTTAACTAGACATAAGTTTGGGTCTGGGCTGTTTCTGCATTTTTTTGTGTTAGATTTCTCCCATTTGAGTCTGTTTCTTCTGCCTGTGCTCCATATTATTATAATAAGTTAAGCAATCTAAACTATAGTGGGTTATTATGTTTTAAAAAGTCAGTAACCTAAGTAACTTTATTTATATCCACTGTAAGCTTATTTTCTTTGTCTAGTTTTGCAGCTAGAAATACCTATATTGTGTCTGGAAAAGATTTTCAAATGCTGTGCTATTCACTAGACACTTAGGGATGGTACATTTAGGACTCAAGTGGATAATGTGTGTACTTCTGTATCTACTTCCACACTACCCGTTCAGTCAGTGGTCAAGGCAGGAAATAGCTTTGACAGTGAAAACCAGGATTTTGTAAGACACTTAAAGATGAAGAAAGAAGAATGACACTTCTTTCCTTGCTGTTTCAGAATCCATTTGCTTTTGTGCATACAGCAGGGGAGTGAGTTTCCTGAATTGGGAAATGCTTTATCCAAGAAGTGAGGCAGCATAAGAATGTCAATTGGTAGATTCAGCTTGCATTATTTACATCTTTTTCTGCACTCAGAGGTAAAATCCTGGACCACCCATTAAAAGATAATTAATGGATGTCTCAAGGGAAGGGGTGTCTAACATACTTATTCCCAACAACTCAGCAAAGCTTGTTTGGCTCTGTAGCTGACTCTTTAACTCTCAATTTGTATACCTTTTTTGTATCAACCTTTCTGAATTTTGTCTGAAATTCGTGAATTTCAGACAAAATTTTGGTAGCAGACCATTATGCATCATTAATCTTTTCACTCTACGTTTCTCCCAATATGTAGCTGTTCTACAGCTTGGCTACATCTTATCTACAGTGAAACCTAAATCTAAGCTTTACAACAGAGTGTGAGATCTATGATACCATCTTTTTCACAGCATCACAAAGGGTACAATGTAGGAAAAAGGCTCTGCAGAAGTGGTTATCACTTTTGTAGCTAAAAGGTGGGGATAATGAATTGTTAAGTACTGTATTTCTTTGAGATAAAATAAACCAGCCAAGGTCCCGTTGAAAAATTTGGGTGAAATTACATGAGTCAACCTTGATAGCACAAGCCAGTCTGTTACTTGTACCACTAAGCCTACATGTGTAACTGGAGATCTGAATTTTGTACTTTCTGCCTCTGTATCAAGTCTAGTAGAATATTCTGTGATGGGATGTGAACTTAGTTTCCTAGAGATGATGATTAAAAAACCCAGTGCATGTTGGCTCTTTCACCTTTGCCTTGGTATCTCACTCCCACTGAGTGCCTAAATACCACCACTTGTTTCTTGCTTTCTGAGAAGCAATGTGTTGCTGAAGAAGTTCTGTGTACTTTCATAATGTCAGATTACTTTTTTCAGTACAAGTCAGAGCTCAGAAAGTATTCTTCTCCTCACTTTCCAGTCTTCCTTTTCAGTATCCAGTGATGATAATAGTAGAATCTTTTTGCTGGTGGGGTTTTTCTGGGTTTGGGTCTTTCTTTTTCTTTTTTTAACTTCTATCTAAATTAGCCAAAACTGTCAGGTAGACGAGCAGAACCTGCTGCTAAGCAACAAAGCTGCATTACCTGGAGAATAATATTACACTGCACTGAGTACTGACAGAATTGGCAAATGGTCTCAGAGGAAGGAGATCAGTCCCCATTCTGTTACAAAGCTGCAAATACAGCTGGTAACAGGGATTAGCAGTCTAGAGGTTTTCTGGCTTAATAATTTACAGATTGTGTCTTTTCAAAACATGCATTTCAATTGAAGTCAGGCTCATCATAGCCTATAATCTATTAAGTGTTAGGAAATCTACAGATTAGCAATTTTAAGGAACACCCGTACAATCTATCAGGCTGTAAACACCTAGATTTGTCTTTATAGTATTAGGAAAATTCTTTAGAGAAGCCAAACTTGTAAGTGTTGCAATTTCCTAAAAGCCGAATTGAAGTCTTTTTAGTTTAGTACCCGGTGATGTGTAAGTCAAAAGTAAAGACCATTTACAATGATAAAATTATCTAGCTATGGATAGCAGGTTATTATTCTGCAGTAGATGGAATGTCACTGAAGAGGAAAACTGAAAATGTATTTTTCTGAGATTCATTCTGGTAATAGTCCATTTTATGTATTTCAATATATACTACTTTGTAACATGTCATATACATTTTTCTCTTTATATATGACATTTCTTTAGCTTTGCTGTTGGGCTGGATAAACCTCAAATCCATGTCTTTGCTTTCGTGAGTGCCTGTATGCATTTAGGAACAAGTTAAAATGATGGAGCTTTCACTTCCCCTTCCTGCAGCCTAGTGCGTTGTGTTGGCTAATTGTCCATAATACCCCCAAAATAATAACCATAATCTCTCCCTTAAATGTCTTGCTGCACTCTAAATCTCTTTTTTTGGCCTTTTTATCAAAGGCAGAGGGACCAGCTTATTTATTTCATCCTGGACGTACCATTTAATGTGTTGGTTCAGTCATGATGCGAAAGGAAGGTGCAGAAAGTTGAAGTGGAATTGAGCATCCCAAAACAACTGTGCTAGATATTAAATAAATTAATAAATACTTATAGTTACTTCCCTGTGTCATTTCATGCATAGTCAATGCTCAGTGAAGGATGCCCCATTCCTGTCATGCTGTGTAAGACACAGAAACAACCAGTTCTATACCTAGTTGAAAATTCAGAGTCTCTTTTTCTGAAAAAATAAGCTTAGTGTCTTCCTGCTTAGTGCATTTCACTGCTGCAGGACGATGTTGAGCCGGCAGGTCCATTAGCCTATCCTGCATTCGGGCAGCCCTTCACGTCTAGCTGCCACGGCCAACATGTGGGAATGGGCTTCCCAAACCTGCAGGGCTTGGGACCACGCTGCCCTCCGTACCCCGGGCCACCCTAGGTGCTCTCCAATGCGATTTGCAAAGGGATTCAGAGAATTACAGCCTTCTTCATGGAAGTGAGTGCTGGGAGGGCAGAGCAGCTCACCCGGTGAGCTGTGCTTTCCCACGCTGGTCCCGTGGCCCTAGGGCCGCAATGGAGCTCTGCGCAGAAGGCGTCCTGGGAGCACCAGGCATCCCTCTGTGCCTTGTCAGCGAAACTGTAATTTATCTGCCACACCTTGGTAACTTTCCTCTCAATTCCAGAGTAAATGGCTTTCTCACATCACTCAAATGCACAACCCGGTTATCAGGAGCTGCCACTTTTCAACCTAGCAGCATAAAAAGGACATAAAATGCTACTTGGCCTTAACAGCGTTCTATATGTGCTCCTCTCAGCGTGCCCAGCAAGGAGTTTCCTGGGTCCCCCTTGGCTCTCAGGTGAATCAAGCTCACAAGCGTTCTGGCTAGCTGAGGAGGTGCGGAGGAGGAATAATATTCTTTATAAGCAGGTCATATGGCATTTAAGCCTCCTCTGATCATGCAGACAAATCTATCAGTGTACTAATTCTCCCATAAGAGTTCGTGCAAATTCTCCTGGTCTAAACGAACCAGCCTTGAAAGCATTGGTTTCAAAGAATTTTAGTATGAAGCTTTTCCAAATAGAAACTCTGGTTTGTGAGACTCATTTCATAAACAAAGTGGGGAAATATTAGTCTGCTATTAAGTCTTCAAAGTATTCTGTAGCCTTGGGCTCAGCAGTTCACAGGTCATTACAGACATTTACAGGTCAGCTAAACAAAGAATCCCTTTTCTGTGTTGTTGGTCTTCACCAGCTGCTTTTGTTTACTATCACAACACGTTCCTTTAGTTTAATTAAGGTAGATTAACTCACTCTGCACAGATGTGGTGATAAAGTGTATTTTAAAAAGGTGATGTGAAGTAAGGCCTCAGTTTGTCTGGTTACAGCCACTGTAGTTCTATTTAATTGGTGTCTTGAACATCTTGAGTTTAGTCTCCTCTTGAGGCAGGGGTTTAGGTCTCAGTTAACCGGTTTTCCTGTCAGCTATTAAATAAGTCATTCCCCACCAAAAACCCATTGCTACCGTTTTCATCATGAAACCACTCCCAAAACTTGTTTTTCAACCATTATTACATGCAGAGCATTCTTGCTGTAGACCGGTATTGATATTTGAACCAATTTGTTTTCCTTTGTAAGGATTTTTTGCATTTCATTTTGATTTCTGACCTTTTTCAGAGATGTTAGTTTATATTGAGATTATGATTCGGATAGATGGTGACATTTTCTAAATTGGTGGGGATCACCAAAGGGACATTTTCTTGAAACAAACATTGATTTTTTTTTCTGTTACTGGTCCCATAATACACTTTTCAGATGGGCTTTACAGGCAGTTGCTTCCAAGCATGAAGAAACATTCCAAAGCTATCAAAATCATTCTGCTTTAGACAAATTAACATCGCAGCTTTCCAGTGACAAGTTTCTGAAGATGATCACATGAACAGAGCTGCAGCCAGTCATTTATTCAGGCCTATCCAACAAGACACTTCATCCTTCTTTGTCCTTCACAATGACTCAATATAGACAGAAAGGACAGTTCTGTGCAATAGGCCACCACCCTGTTAGTGCCATTGTGCTGAACCACGAGTGCAAGGTTTCCAGTACATTAAAATGAACACAAAACCTATTCAGGACTGCAGACTTCTGTAACCTTGGAAATGATGATATATGTTCATTTGGGAGACAATCAATTTATTCCAGCAATGTCAAATTGTTTTGAAGAGAGAGTGAATTGCCCTGTTTCATTTGTTCAAATGTATTGGTATCACTCATCTGCTGTTGTTACGACTCAAACTATTATTAATAGTAGTAGTACATTTAATGACCACTTCCTCTTTTTGTAGCATTTGAAAACTTGATTGAGGAGTGAAGCACAAAGCCTTGGATTCTATTTAGTCTTGGGAGAGACTGCAAGGCCCAACAGAGACAGGTAAAGTTGTTACGTGCTAAATAGATACTTTTCTGAGGGCTTTGTAGGAGACCTTAATTTATAGTCAATGCGTGGGACAATTAAAACAGTTTTGAGAAGGCTCTAACAAGTGACTACATGTAAAGATAAATCGGGAATTTATTTTCCTTTTTTGTTTCACAATACAAGTACTGATATTGCACAATATTGAATACACTATCCTAGAGAACATGCTTTCAACTTTAAATATGGACATTAAGTTTAGTATTTGTTTAAAATTCATGTATGTGAAAAAACACTGATCTTTTTGAGAAGTACTATCATCTTTCGGTGTTACTGGTGGATATGTATATTCAGCAAAACATGATTATTCCATGCTGTAACCCCCCAAACATTTGGCACTCTTGCTTTCTGCTTTAAAACAAGAGTAAAATAAGTCTAGAGCTTTCCATAGCTGTAATGCATCGTGTGTATCAGAGACAGAATGTCATCACCCTGCTTGTTAGCACATGTGGAGCCACACTCCCCTCCAATCCCAGCACTGGGGTTGCGCTGTGCTGTCTGACTTAACCTCTCTTTCACAGCTACATATGGCTGCTGGCAGGAGACCCAGCTTCACAGGGAACTGTAAAAGCCGCTATGTGGGAAGGCTGGGGTCTTTTAAAATAGTCTGAGGGTTATTTTGTAGAGGTTTTGCAGAGCAAGTGTGAATTTGATGAATGCTAGAAGCATACAGTTGTCATTGGATGCACCTTGGAAATGGCACAGTGGGTTTGCTGTTGGCTCCCTGAGCACCACGTTTCAAAAGGGGCATTTTGCTGTTGTCTCCAGCAAAGACAGAGTGGCACAGTAAGTGTGTACACAAATGCTCTTGACAAATAACTCATGTTTAATTCCTCTGGCACTTTTATTACAAAGTGTCCCTGACACTATCAGTAAACTTTTTTTTCAGCTTTTTTGGGGTATGTCAGTTCTTCCACACAACAGCTTTGATTTGATCTTTTTTTCACACTGGACTGAAAATAAAGTATTTTGAATATTTTCTTGCAATAGAATTGTGTCAGAACAGATGCTCTCAATTCAGAAGCCTCGATTTTTCTTCAAAAAGTTTCAAAAGATTTTTAAAACTTTTGGACTGAGAAATATTGTGGGAAAACAAAATGTTTCCAGTATAGTTTTGGTTTCTATGATAGGCCATAGAACCATCTTCTAGGAATTCTTCAAACCATTGGAAATCTTTGCCTGGAACAAGAGCTTACTTCTCAGAAAAAATTAAAATTTTATGGCACAAATAGAAGTTCCTGCACTAAAGATAATGTCAAAATTCATATGGAAAGGGAAAAAACCCCCTTTCTCAACAAATAATAGTAAAATTAAAATTAGGTATCACAAAGTGATGGGGCTTAGTGGTGGGAGGTTTTATTTTGTAGTTCAGTGTTGCTCACATCAAATACAGTTATCAATATGGACGTGGGCATTTTGTCCCTCCATGTTTGTGGGTATTAAACAGTTTTTAGCCCTGGGAGTAACATGTGACTCAATATAAGATTGGGAGGGCTGCTTCTGTGGCCGAGTGGAGCCATTCCTTTTGGACTCACATCTGTTAGTAATTGTACTGTTCACTCCTACTGCATGTCATGGTAAATAAACACTTTAAAGTCCACGTGCTGTGGAGGAGAGACAGCAGGAGATATATTTGAAATCTGCCGTTCCATTTTAGTGTCATATACTATACAATCACTGAAAAAGGCAACACACACAAATAAGTACTTAATGGTTTCCTCTTAAAATTATAACTTGATGTTAATATGTCCTGAAATATCTTTAATTTTTCATTGTACTTGTAATTATGTAAATGTTTAGAACACTATTGTTGTGTATAAATATTCATCTTTGTGTATGAAGGTATTAAGATATGTAGAGGTCAGTGGATCACAGCTGAGAAAAACAACAGCAGAGCTCGATGTGTTTGTAACAGGAAATGGGCAGTGAGAAATGCGGGCACTGACAAGACAGCTGGCGTGGCAGCGTTTGACATCCTGTGTGTAATTGATTTTGAATGCTTGACAGGTTTTTATAATGGTGCAGGAGCACTTAGACCAGCAGGTAACTGCTGGGAATAGATTGAGTAGTGGTGAGCCTGTTTTCATATTACTCTTACTTGAGAATCCTTTAGATACACTTGACATCAAAGATATGTTCTCTTTTAAGTTCCAGTGCTTGTCAACTGTTACACCCCTTTTCATCAAATTCCTGAAAAGCAGAACAGCTTTAAACACCTATATGTTATTTAATTAAGTGGTCATTGTTAAAGATGAAATTTCAAATACAGTTTATATATCAAATAGGAGTAGAAAATAAAATATTGGCTGGGCAACCAGCCTTTGGTTTTTATGTCCAAGTTATTTTTGCTGGTAAACCCTGAGCAGACGATCACTTGTGAAATTGATGTCAGAATTAGATCGACCAGCCTGATAATTACAACCAGGGAAAAGACAAGCTGTTTCTGTTTGAAGTGATGACATTTTTATTTTTTAATATGTGCTAAGTGGGCTGATCAAAATAATGCAACAGTTCTTAGAGAGCTGCTGGGTTTGTTTTCCTTCTGCATTGCATGGCTGTAAATTGTCGATTTAAAGGAAACAATCACATTTCAAAATAGATTTGATTTTAAACTGGGGTTCACCACCAGACCAGGATCTTAGAAAGGGATTAGTGGAACTGAGTGCCTTCATTCCAGGATTCTGAATTTACTACCTGGTAAAAGAGTTTGCACTGCAAATAGTGAAACATAATGTAGTGTTTCACTATTTGCAGTGAAAATCAGACTGCCTGGAGTCAAGCATGCAGATAGTGACAATTCAAAAATGAGCAGTTGCTGTAAAAATCTAGGTCATACATTTCTAGACTTTTGGTCTTCAAACTGGTGGCAGAGTATTTTGTTCTTCAAGGATACTTTTTAACTCTCATCATTTGCTGCTAAAGGTTTGGCATTTCATATCCAGTCCATTAATGTCAGAATCTGGGTGAGTATTTTTATTTGGGACAATAAAATATCTCATATAATTAATGGTAAATATCGAAACCAACTGCTATGTTACATTTAATAGATTGAGCCAAGCAATCTTCATAATATTTTGTTAATGGCTGTGAATTGGATCTAGAAAATTTTACAGTGCCTGGACTGACCATTCATCCAAAGAGATAGGCACTTAATTGTGTCTAAGCAGCTGTCAATTTTGTATGCCCTTAAGATGTCCCTTTCTTACTTGGATGATCACATCATGTTCGGAGCCTCTGATATGTTCAGACTTAGACCAGAAGGGAAAATTTTGCTTGTGACAAAACTGCAATGGCTTCACCATTATGTCTAAATCTTAATACATGTCTAAATCTTCCAGAGAAACTGAAAAAATATTAACAGCTACATGAAAGGACAAAGACAGTTGAAGCAAATTGTCATAGAAGTCTGTTTTGCAGTGGTTTGTATTCTTGCAAAGTAGTTTGTTCAGTAATTAAATGAGGTATTTTGATTATAGACATGAAGTATTTCCAAACTGAAAGGACCCGCCTTGACGTGCTTGTTAAATTAATTTCACCAGAGATGGTATTTTTGAACAAAACCATGAAAGGATAGCCTCCTGGAGACCACAGTTTTCAAAGAAATCGAGGGTAATGGCCATGGTATTTTAGTTTATAAAGTTAATCAGATCATGTCCAGTCTGGCTACCCAGTTCCCTTTAATTGTACTAACTGTCCTTTATTTGCTGTGGTAAAGATGTATGGTGGTTTATGTCAGGGTAAAGCTACAATGTCATCTCTTAGTGTCATTTGCAATTATTGGAGCAGAGGAGGTAAGAAAAATAAAATCAAGAGACAAAAGCTTGCACTAGAGTCTTGGGGATCCTGGAACAATAATTTTTCATGGCAAAGCTGAAAAGTGTCATGGCTTAGCTAATTAATTGTAGCAAATATTACAAATAGCTTGAGCAATTATACATTTTAACCTGTTCACTAGTTTAGAGCTAATAAACAACCACTTAAATATTGCAGTTAATCTCATCAACTCTATTAGTAGCATCTTCCTAAGATTATTTGCATATTAGAGGCTGCTTGACTCATTGGAGGGAGATATTTCATTGCCATTAGGTGTTTATTAAAATGTCTGACAGAAAATTGATTTAATATTTCTTTGTTAATAGAATAATAATAACAATGTTTTTTTTAAACACATTTCCCCCTTTCCCCC